>CAJQZJ010034249.1:5140821-5174340 GCA_907164525.1 Lophiomys imhausi
GTGTGTTACTGTCTATGATCTCCTCAGCCCGAGTGTGTTACTGTCTATGGTCTCCTTAGCCCGAGTGTTCTACTGTCTATGGTCTCCTCAGCCCGAGTCTGTTACTATCTATGGTCTCGTCAGCCCAAGTGTGCTACTGCCTATGGTCTCCTCAGCACAAGTGTGTTACTGTCTATGTTCTCCTCAGCCTGAGTGTGTTACTGTCTATGATCTCCTCAGCCTGAGTTTGCTATGGTCTCCTCAGCCTGAGTATGCTACTGTCTATGGTCTCCTCAGCCCCTGCAAGTCTCTCACTTCGCTTCCCTCATTCACTAGTGTACCTTAGTCCGCTCTACTTCTGCTGCTATAAACCTTGTGGCTTTTCTTGGCCTTCTTGGGCTGAATTGTGACCAGAGCCCCTTTCTGAGGCTTTTATTCACTGCTGCTTATTACCTCAGGGCTTGTGGATATTAGCATGGCCTCAGGGAAGATGGCATATGTCTCCTCCTCCATGGGGGCCAGGGAACTTCATGTGGAGCTCTCTGGCTTATACAGGATGTAGTCTTACAGTCTTTCATAGTCTCGCCCTTTCTAGCACTATTTGGCGGCTCCCTTGACCTCTTGAGGTTTTGACAATTCCTGAGGCTTCTGCAGCTTTGCAGCCACACCCCTTGTCCCAGCATCTTCTCCATGGTTCTGCAGCCATGCCCCTCCCAGGCACTGTCCACAGCCCTCAGTCCAATCTTAGCTCTACCCACTTCAGGGCCACTCAACATCTTTTGAAGAGAGGCAGTGTCTGCAGGCTACAAAATGAGGCTTTTCTCCTCCCCTCCTGGCCACAAGTTTTGGTCAGTGTTCAGTAGCTGAAAGCTTCAGCTAATGTCTTTCAATGTATGGCTGCATTGAGACACCCTCCTTCAGTTTCCTGGGCTTTGAAAAGGCCCATATGATGCCAGGCGCCAGGCTGATCTGCACTCTAAAAACCTTCAGAGTCTTTACTAATTCACTAAAGAAAACTAATTCCCATTACACCACCATAACTGCTCAAAATGCAGAAAACAACTCATCATGGATGCCCAGCCTAAATAGATACATCCTTTAACACAACTCTTGCCTCTAAGACTCACAGAAAATTGCACAAGAAGGGACAGAAAGATGGTAAAAGCCAGAGGATGAGGAAATCTGCTATTGAACTGTGTCTTATAGAAATTACAAGGAAGCACATCTATGATGCCTCAATCGTACAGCTGCTGAAATAAGACCTGAGCAAACAAAACACCAATACACATGTGAACATGGAAGGGGGAAATCTCATGGGCCCCTACCCCTAGACAAACAACTACAGGAAACTAAGTAATGCTGAGAATACAAGTCATCTTCCCCCAGGGAGGTGTCCCCTAATTAGTTATTCAAAACCAAGTGGTCAGCTGTGAAATCATATACAGGCAGGCAACAGTGAAGTATGGGGGGGGGGCGTGGAGAGAAAGAAAAAGAAGGGAAATGTGTTATAATTATATTTTAATTTTATTAAAATGGTTAAGAAAAGTACAGGAGGTAAGGAGAAAGAGGAGAGAGATGGTTGAATATAATCAATGAATATATTATGTATGAATACCAAAATATGCAAGGCCAGTACATGTTTAATAAAAGTTGTTAGGTATTATGATACACTTCGGTAATCCTTAATATGCAGGAGTTTGAGGCAGAAGGATTAAAAATTCCAAGCCAGCCTGGGCTGCAATAATGAGACCCTGTCTCAAAATCAAAACAAAGAGGCAAACAACAAAAATGTAAGTGTGTGTGTGCATAAGTGCATGTGTGTGCATGTGTGTACATGTATATATGCGTGTGTGGTAGTGTGTATGTATGTGTACACATGTGTGCATATATGTATATGCATGTGTGTGCATGCAAGCGTATGTGTGTGTGTATGTGCATGCACCTATGTGAGAGTATATGTATGAGTATGTGTGTACATGTATGTGAATGTGTTCCTGCATGTATGTGTACATGTGTGATAGTGCATGTGTATATCCCTGCATGTGTATAAGAGTGTGTGAAAGTGTGTGTATTTGTATGTGCACATGTGTGTGAGCATGTATGTATGTGCATGTGTATGTGTGTGCATCTGTGTGCATTTGTGAGTATGCAAGTATATATATGTCTGCATGTGTTTATGTGTGTACATATATAGGTGTGTTGAGTGTGTATGTATATGTATGTGTGTGTGCATGCATGTGTATGTGAGTGTGTGCGTGTATATGAGAGTGTGTGTGAGTGCATGTATGTGTTTGTGTTTGTATATGTGAGTACGTGTGTGTATGTGTGATAGTGGGTATATGTATGTGAGTATATTTGTGTGTGCATGCATATGTGTGTTGTATGTGTGTGTGCATGTGTATATGTTTACATGTGTATGTGTGTATATGCGTGTGTATGTGAGTGTATATGTATGTGTGTGAGTATATGTGCCTGTGTGCACGTGTGTATCTATGTATGTGTGTGTACATGTGTGTGTTTTTGAATGTATGTATGTATATGTATCTGCATGTGTCTCTGTATGCATGTGTGTATATTTGCATATGCGTGAGTGTGTGTGCTCATGCTGTATGCATGTATATATGTGTGTGCATGTGTATGTGTGAAATGGAGAAAATGTTCAGTATGGTCCTAGAATGTTCACGGCACCAGATTTAATTGCCAGCACAGACAGAATAAAGGAAGGGAGAAATAGAGGTGGAAGAAAGAAAAAAGAAGCAAAAAGGAAGAGAAGGAAGAAGGAAAAGATGGAAGGAGAATGATGTGGGAAAGGAGACGGGGAGAGGAATGATAAAAGTGGAGAAGGGAAGAAAAATAAGGATGCAGAGAAACCTGTTTACAAAAAATAAGGATGCTCAGGAGTTTGGGGCCAGCCTGGACAACATAGTAAGATGCTACTTTTTTTTTTTAATGAATTATCTTCCATGGAGTATAAGTAAATCAAAAGTTTATTTAATTAATTTAGGTATATGTTTGATACTCTGCTAACCTATACTATTTTAAGAAAAACAGTAAGACTATATTATGTACCTGTAGCTTAAAGGAAATTACTGAGCTGCCCAACTCTGTCACTACTGAATTTCTTCCACAGCCGACATGCACAGACTGGTCGCTATTACAGTGTGGGCTACAATTTGGATCTAAACATCCTTAAAGGCCACGTGTAGAGGGTTTGTCTCCAGCCTATAGTGCTCTTGGTAGGTGGCAGAAGTTTTAGGAAGTGGGGCCCAGTGAAAGGAAGGTGTTGTTCCTGGAGTGGACGCTGGACCCTGCTCTGTCCTTTGCCTTCCTGTCCTAGCCACGACTTGAGCAGCGCTGCCCGCCAAGGGCTCCAACCTCGCTGCCCTGCCTCGCTCTACACACAGAGCAGCAGGGAGCCAGTCAGGACGCACTGATGCTTCTGATGCCGTGAGCCACAATGGACCTTCCACCCCTTAAGCTGGTTTCCCCAGGCATTTCATCTGGTGACAGAATGTGACTAGCAAACTGACGAGCAGAGAAACATCTTATCCTTACACTTTTAATCCTCAGCCCTTTGGGGACATTATCAAAACCACAAACTGACATACCCAAAAAGTTCCTATTGTGTACAGTCTGGAACTGTTAAGATTTTACACTGCACACATTTAACAAGTGTACATTGAGTAGCTATTTATTATAAAAAATTAAGTTACTATTAAAATTACTAATAAAATATGTAAGAGATATTTCCAACTACGGTTTAAAACTGACTTACAATATTTTAAAAATCTTTTTCAATGACTTGAAAATCAATACACTAAAAAAGAACATTATGTAATATAGTCTAACTTTTAAATATAAATATTCTAATTGATTTATTAAGTAATTTGGTACCCTTAGTTAACAAGTATAAGGAATAATACCTACAAAGTACATCCTCCTAAAAGTTACAGCAATTTTAAGAAAGCCAGTTTTTACACATTTTCCTTTCTACAGTGACTACAGTGACTATAATCTATTGTGGATTTTTATGAGTACAATGGCCTGAAATTCTAAGTCTACCCCTTCACACTGTAAGAGACTGTAAGCAAAGGTCCCTATTTTATCAGCAAGAAAGAGCCTCCATGAATTTAGAAGTGAGCACAGACAGCACTCCCAGTCCCGACATACACCTCTTTCCTATGCTACTTCATTGCCCTTCCATTCTCTAAATTCAGGAAGCTATCAGTGCCCATGGCATAACCGCAAGGAGTAACGCTGATACCGTCTGCTGGGTCTCATTGCTCTGATCTTCTATGGTCTCGGCCAGCAGCTGAGTGAGCCTCCTCCACAGGTCATGGAGCTCTTGCCTTTCTGCCCCGTCCTCTTCCCGTATCTTTATCAATTTACACCATGTCTGAGCCACCTATTGAGAAGAAGATGCAAAATAGCTCTGTTACCATAAACTTAAAATGTCAAAGCTAAAGACTGGATTTCATCCATTAACATGTAAAAACAGCAAAAGTACAATACCCATTCTATATGAACTCTAACAAGTAAGTTAATTAGGCAAATTTCCAGAGCCCTTCTATGAGAAATATCACTGAGACAAAAGAATAACGACTATTTCCCCAATCCCACAGATTAGAAGGTAACAAAATGGCTTGCTAAGCTCCACAGGTACACAACTTAGTAGACTTAAACTAGTTTTAATAGGATATCCTAAATTTGAATTGTACAGTCTCCAAAACACTGTAATTCATTTCTCAAGTTTTTTGAGATCATGCTATATCTTAATTTTTAACTTTCATTAAAGCTAGATGAAAGCTTTTTTCTAATAATACTTTTATGGAAAGTCCCTCAGAACTCATTAACCAACCTCTAGATGTTTCTTTTCCTGGTAATATAGATCCACGAGTTTCTTACAGACATCACACCATTTCTGCTTGTCAACACTTGGGTTAACGAGAAAAAGAAAAAGAAATTTTAATTTGATAACAGAAACAACCAAAGACTGAAGAGCCTGAAACACTTGAAACTCCAGGGTCATTTTAACAACAAGCCTTTTACAAAGGATGAGGAAAGATCATCTTTCATTATCTTGACCATAAATTTCAAAATTCCAAATTGAGTCAATCGCCTTAATAGTCTTTTCAGTCTATTTCAATGACAAGAAACTTTCTGACAAATTTGTGGAAGTAAATTGCTTCTAAATTCCCAGCAAGTGTTTACAGTCCTTCTGCTTCTGTGATGGCTCTTCTTGGTTGTCAACTTGACCACATCTGGAATTAACTAAAACCTAAGCTGCTGGGTACAGCTGGGAGGGACTTTTCTTGACTGGATCATCTGAGAGGGGGAGACTCGCCTTAAAGTCTGGGCCACGTCTGCAGGTGGCAGCCTACATAAAGGAAATGGAAGAAAGACGCATGCTCTTTGTCAGCTTGTCCTTGCTCTGTCACATCCAACCCTTCACTGGCAAGGAAGCAAGCCTACTTGTTTGGGATTCCTGCGCTTACCAAAGACCATCAGAGAGATCCAGCTTCATGGAGCGAACTATTTTGGATTCATGGACTTTTCACTGTTGAAATAGTTGGACCACAGCCTGTAAGCCACTCTAATAAATCCATTTTTATATATGCAGATTCATTCTATCAGTTTTGTTTCTCTAGAGAGCCCTAACTAACACACTTCTATATAATTTCTCATCACTCTATTCTAAATTCAAGCTTGTGAAGAAACTAGCCTTTCCCCACATATCCCTACCTTTCATAGAGATCCAGCAGCTTTTGGTAAACACCAGGTAAATCATCCTTAGCATTTACGTGATTACACTTCTCATACAAACTTGCTAGCCCCTAGAAGAGAAGCAGTGGTTATCCTTAGCAAAATCTCTCAAGTCCCCACATCTACTTACTGTGTGAAATAATGTATTAACATCTAAAAATTACTGTAGTTTACAGATGAAATATGTGTGGAATTTTCCTCCAAGTAAACTGAAGGCAATAGAGAGGCTTTATATTTATTTAAAAATAATATAAGGGTAGTAAGTTAAGTAGTGATAAACTGTATGTTTGGCACCTAAAACTAACTTCTAGATTTAGAAATTTTAATTTCTTTCCTGGAAAAGGTTTAAGGACGTACTTTAACAGTGGAACCTACAATCTGAAAATGCAAGACAAACGGTTCCCACATTGCAATAAGTAAATATGTCTCCATACCTGCCAAGCGAGCAGCTGCTCGGGCTCCAGTTCGGCAGCTTTCTTATAGGCACCCTGGGCCTGATCGGGCTGCTCTAGCTCAGCTGCAGCAACACCAATAAAAACCCAGGCATTATAGTTATTTTTCTCTTGTTTTAACACTGTCTGATTAAGAAAATTAAGAGTGAGTCATTACATTATGGAAACTACCAAAGAAACAACAAAACAACAGTCAGTAAAGAATCAGGACACTGGGGCTGCCAACAGCAGAGAAACCTTTAGAATGGTACCTAGCCAGGTACTGTGACCCCAGACTGTAAAGGGTTTGGAAATGAGTTGTCTTTCTGTAAACTTCCCAAGGGATCTTGACACCTACATCAAATGCCTCCCCACCCCGGGAGAATGCTGGGTAGAAAAGAACAGGAATGTCCAGCCCCATTCCTGCCTCCACACCAATTCATCCAACTCTAATATTTTCTTTTCCATGATTATATTTTACCATATTAAAGATGGATTCTTCATGGCAGTTACAGGTAAATCTGCCCTAATATAAGTATACCAAATATGCTCAAAATAAACAACAGCAGTATATATTTCAATAATAGTTGCCATCTATAACAAATTTATATAGAGATAGTGCTTTCCATAACAAGAATATAGTATATATGAAAGAACATAATATAATAAGAGTATTTGCTAATGTAAAAAAGTAGCTTAAAGCAAGATTAATATCTAGGGAAAAAAAAACAAACAAACAAACTAGGAGCTAACCTATCAAGGTTTTGCACATTCTAGGGAAAAATCACATTACTGAGTTGAACCTCAGCAATGATTAGGATTATGTGCATGCACACACGCTTCCAGCAGTGTGTCACCAACACACTGCACAAGCCACACACTACCCATTAAAGCGGCCTCCTGTAACACTCAGAGAGGCATCTGCGAAGTTAAACGCTAACACTTTGTTCTGTTTACGCTCCAGACACCAAGCGCGATTGGCGGCTCCTAACTGCTTCTCAGTTCACACAAGCTGCATGTCCACAACCAATCACTAATTACTGTCTAACTAATGATCAGAGTTTCAGTATCTGAGATACATGTTTAAGGAAATAATCACATAAAAGGAAATTTGGTAAAAATAGACAGAAAATTCTGAGAGAACACAGAGAAAAGAGTACCAAGTGTACGTCTACCAAGTGGAGCCAGCTTCCCCAAAGCAATGCTTGTCCCATGCTGTAAAGCTCCATGGCACAGAGCACAGCAAATACACTCTCGGGTGGTTTTCTTTAGTCTCAAACGATTCTGGGTTACTACAGATAAGACACATTTGCCATTGTTTTGTTCGCTACTTATAGTCTAAAGCTGGATTTTGCCATTATAAATTATTAGCTACTTGGTGAAATTCATGTCCAAGTTCTGCAGAATACCCAGAGAAAGATACCCATCCTAAGGACTATAACAGGAACATGGGCCACACAGGCTTAAGCAACTAAGTTTAATCTCTAAAACTCACATAAAGATGGGAAAAAAGAACTGGTTCCACAAAGTTGTCTCCTGATCTGCACATGTGTGTGCCCCATACCATACACATGCACACGCACGCACACACACAAATAATAATAATAAATAATAGTAATAAGCTCAGTGCTGGAGGAAACACCTCCTCTCATCTCGTTCCACCTTCCATTTGAACAGACTGTTCACCCTCTGTATCAGATTAGTACCATCATGGCTTCATATTCCTGCTAGTCTCACTCATCAATATGCTTTTATGAATGTATCTCTTACATTCAGAGCAGCTGGCACTTTTGCTGGACTTCATAGGCAAATAAATAATACACCTTGAGGCCACTTGAGACTTAGGACTGCTATCCTGCTGTGTATTCAGCCTGTCTTCTTAACCTGCCTTTAAGAATACAATGTAACAAACAACCTTATGTGCTTTGGATTTCCGATGTAATACACAGCTTTAATCTTAAATTACATATTCTTTCATGTCCCTGATCCAGAGAGGAATGCATGTGTGTCTGTATTTGTGCTATGATAACCACTTCCTGAAAACAGCAAACAAGTCAAAAGTGTCCTTATAAACAAACAAATATCCACCATAAATGTTGGAAGCAACACAGATATAAGTAAATAAGTCTGTTGAGGTTCCATTGTTCTGTTTGCTTTCCTGAGTGCTTCTGTACCAGTAAAGTTCAGACCCTTGCAAAACTATGTTGATGAATTCTGTAAAGTGTCCTTCTCTCTGTGACGCTTTCTATGCTGATCAATAAAAGAGTAAGCAGAAGCCCTTTGTGAGGGACAAACTCACAAACTCAGGCAGGCACAGATTGAGACTCACACATCAGAGATCACATAGAGGTCCGGAATCATAAACTAATAGACAGATGGAAGACACAGGGAGAGAAGTAGGGAATTCAAAACTGGGCTTGCTCCTGGCTAAACTACTCCAAGAGCAAATGCTTTGATTTCTTCCCTTCAAGTACACCAGTGGGGCCTCTGGGGCCTCTGGGGTGATATCTACTGTGTTTAACTGATGCACCTAACCACTCAAGTCAGTTATTGTAACAACTGACTTGTTACAATACAACAACTCTTATATTGTATTGTATATTATAACATTATACATTATAACAACTCTTGACTTTTGGACTCTCCAATTTTTGAAGCCTCCTCCTTCCTACTCTGTTTGTTTCATCCCTTTGAATGATTCATCACTGCCACACTCCTCTGTCCTCACATTCTTGACCCTGTGCCTCTTTCCCTTCATCATTCTTACCGTCCATAAATGAACTCCATCAATCACAGATTTCCCTTTAAGAACACAAAACTTCAAATGGGCACCTATTAGGTCCTAGAATCCTTCTAATTCTTACTCATAAGTTTTATCACCTTGAGTAACAACTGCTCCAAACTTGCTTTTGTCTCAAACATCCTTGTGCAACTCATCTCCTGCCATTAACACATATGTAACCAAAAAAACTAGAAGCCATCAGAGAAAAATGCCCTTATTTTCCTATGGCCAAATCAACAAACAGAGCCGTGTATGGATCTGTACCTATCTTTCCTCCTGCTAAAGCAGAAGAGGAACTAAAGGCTTCCTCTCATGATCTGGGTCACATCCTCTCGCCTCCCTAAGGACTTCACTTCTACTACTACCTCTATCTCTCCAGTACATCCAATTTCTCTCTTTAACAGAAACATTCCCATCAGCACAGGAGGATCCACTGCAGAGACAGAAATTAGAATGTCAGCATACCTTAGAATAATAAAAAGTGCTGCATAGGCAAGGTGGCCTAGAAGGTGAGGTTCCTGCTATCAAATTTAATGATTTGAGTTCAAGCCCCAGGAACCACATAATAGAAGGAGAAAACTGATTTCTACAATTTGTCTTCTGACCTCTACAAACACAATACACAAAACAGACACATTTTTTAATGTAATACAAACATAATAATAATGTTAAAGTATAGTGGCATTCTGTAGTGCAAGGTGCTTATGAAACTTCTGGCTTTGAGAACATGACTTTGATAATTTAGCAATAAAAAAAAAAATTAAGTGTAACAATAGAAGCCTACCCCACTAATAAGGACAAATGAGTCCAACTGTTCTACAAGTTCTATGGATGTGGACAATAAATGACTTATATCTTAAAATAACCCCTAAATTGGTAATGTATTTGACTGCCAAAGAAATATGTTTTACCTTGCAATGCTTCAAAGCTTCTTTGTATTCTTTGTTTCTGATTGCATCTCTTGCATTTTTTAGAGCAGTCTTTACTTCTTTGCTAGACATTCTATCAAGACAAGAAGTCACAGTGAATCTACAATAATATCTCCCTAATAAACTTAACATCCGAAAGTGAGACATCTAATTCTTTTCCTCTAGAATATGCTTTCCCTCCTACTATACGCACACTAGAGTTCATTCCCTTGGTTCTTCAGATTTCTACTCAAATGTCTCCTTTCACTGGACCCTTCCCTGGACAAGCTACTTAAGACTTCAATCTTTCCATTTCCTACTCAAAACCACTCATATTCCCTTATGCCCTTCCCTTGCCCCAGCAAAATCTAAGTTCTAAATAAATAGGGCTTTGTCTGCTTTTGTTTTTCTATCTTTAGGACTTCATATCTGACAAATGACAGGTGACCAATAAATACATGTTGAAATGCAGGTATATTAGAATTATACTCACTCTCCACACATTTAGCTGAAATACAGATGCTCTTATGAACAAGGGCCTACAATATATAGTAATCCCAGCCCAATTTTAAAAGCAAGATCTATAGTGACAATTCTGAATTTTGGTTTCTTTAAAAAACACAGAAATATTATAAGAATATGTTTTCATTTTAATGCTAGGTGTGAGGATATGGGGCTGCTTCAGACTGTCCACAGCAGCTTACTATGATTTGTCTGGTGCTCTAGCAGAGGCGTGGTTTTGCCAGCTGCAGATAGTTTCTGCGACTGAGTGACATCTGGAATTCTGGGGACTTTTCAGAGGGTATGTAAATGCTATAGCCCCTATAGGTGGTGTTGGTGGCTGTTGGTCATTGAGAGGGCAGGTTGCAGTTTGTTAGTAGTTGTGCTCAAAGAAGAAACAAAAAGAAAGACGTTAGATTCAGGAATCTCTATCTCTTTCTCTCCCCTCTATCCTTCTTTCTCTCCTATGTAGTGATGGGGTAATATGGGGGAGGTAAAGGATGAGAAAAAGAAGAACCCACAAAGTAGCAGAGACCAGTTACAAAGATGCAATAGAATATAAAAAGCTCAGAAGAGGAAAAAAAACATAAATAGCTTTAGTAACTAGACGGGAGAATTTTTAAAAGTTATTGTCATACTAGATTCTGTAAGATATAATCAGGATGCAAATTGAAGATTACCATATCACTTTCTCTAATGAGAAATAAATATAAATGTTAACACATGAATAGAGGAGTGCTGACTATGCAAAAAAATGTAAACTAATTTCAGCTATGAAGAGACATTACACATGTCCAGGTTTGGCGCATATTCCTGTAATCCTATTGCTATGGAGATGGAGGCAGGATAATCAGGAGTTCAAAGCCATCCTCTGCTACAAAGGAAGTTCAAGTCCAACCTTCCTTCTTTACATGAAACCTAGTACTTTATATACTAACTTAAATTTTAAAAATTTTGTTTTAAAAACTTTAAAGATATTTTACTTTATAGGCAAAGTACTTCATTTATTATTAAAGTACACTAATTCAATTTAAAATAAGTAGCCCATGTTAATATTTTAAAAGTTACTGACTTACCCAAACCAAATGCAATCACAATACAATTCTTTTTTTTTTTTTCCCTCACAATTCAATTCTTAAGCGAGGAACATTTGTACTTTCTGGTGGCTCAACCTATTTCTAATCTCATTGTAAAGAGAAGTTAGGCAGATATTAAACAGTTTTAGAGTCCAGATAATCAGAGTAACAAGCTGAGCTATCACCACAGTACACTACCATAGTATTCAAACACAGTAAGGAAACACAGTAAATCCTCCCATAGTAAGCACACTGATATATTATACAAGCATAGTACATGAACACAATCTGTTAATACAACATATGAACACAGTACATTAACATGCTATGCTAACACAGTACAGGAACACTATATATGAAAACTGTACATTAACATACTATAACACAGAACATGAACACAACACATTGACACTTTGCATAACACAATACACTAACAGCACATTAACATTATATACAAACACAGTACACTAATGTAGTACACTAACACATTACACTAACTTAACACACTAATACAATACACTAAATCAGTACACTAACACATTACATTAATGTAATACACTAGCGCACTACACTAACATCCTATGCTAACACAGCACATTTAACAGAATACTACCAGTACATTCTAGTCAAAATGAAATGCACAATTATGAAACAAAAGAAATCTATGAAGTTAGAGATTTGAAGATAAAGTTGTTTTAAATTTAAAGAAAGCTACCATTCAGAATAATATAAAAATTAAGACACTATAAAATCACTTTATCTGTGATATATTCAGATTTCCAAAATATAACATATTATTTCTAATAATTACTTAAAAGAGCACATTACATTCTGTCATCTTGGAATGACTCCCTTACCTGAAAATATCTTGACATTGATTTAGAGGTGAACCAGAGAAGAAAGGCTTTTAGTCTACAATCTTGATGGCAGCAGTTAGCGAAGTTCAGTATTGATTTTACATTAACTTTCTCAAGTCACATTTCTTCCACAAGATAACTCGTAAACTAAAAAGAAGGGATCAGTGAAGACAATTGGCCCAGACGAGTAGAAATATCCAAGTAAAAATAAAAGACCTTAGGTGGGAGCACAAACAAGGAAGAAACAACAGGCAATCTCCACATGGTCCCCATGCTCAACATTGCAGGACAAAGTACAAAAAGGCCATCAGTCCTGAAGAATACAGTCTAAATCAGGAGAAACATCTAAGGCATATAACCATGAGAGAACCAAACGCTAAACTAAAGACTGAAAGGAAAGGTACAGCAGGAATTTAGGGAGGGTGTGCTTTGTATAGAAATAAATGACTACTAGAAGACAGTGCATAACAATGGAGAGAAGAATAGAATCACTGCAGTCAGAGACAAATGGAGAGAAGAATAGAATCACTGCAGTCAGAGACACTGCATAAGGAGAAAGGAGACAAGAGGAGGAGAGCAAGACGTGAAGCAAGAGAGAATGACAAAACCACACTGAACAGACCAAGTATCAGAAACACATTAGGGTAAGTAAGGAAAGCCACCTAAGATTAAAGATCTCGAGAATCAGCTGGACGAGCTTAGACTAAGGACAGCAGAAAAGCATTAGAGACTGTAAGCTACTACTAAAGCCCACGAGAAACAAACTCGCTTTCTCCTGATAGCAGTGGCTGTATTCAGTACCTTCCATATCTGCATGTTTCCACATGGAATTCTTTACACTGCAATGTAAGCATCTATTCTCTTTCCATTCCTTCTTCACTTAGTTAGAGTATGCAGGCTCTCAGGTAATCCCTTCTTCTAATACATATGTATATATAAGTGCACATACATGTATGCATGTAAGTTTCAAACACAAATTAATTTCTCCCTGAAAGTAACTTTTTTAAATAGAAGCTCATTATCCATTTCTTTTAATAAATATTGGAAAATTGACCATCAACTAAGTAGCATCCAAAAACTTTTTCTTATATGAAAAATCTATTATCCAAAATTATTCCATGTACCCTATGCACCTCTATCTTGGATATTTCCCTCAGTTCTAAGCATTCCTAAGACTATAACTCTTTTGAAAGGTTGCAAGATTATTGCACAACCCTACTATTTTCCCTAATTCCCTTCCTCCCATCATTTGTCCTTCCCAAGTTAAAGTTTATCATACTATGCTAAAAGATGCTGGATATAATAACTGGGTTTTAAGAGAAAATTCACACATTTTTGCACACTTTTATGCAATGAAAAATTTCCTACTACCAACTGAAAAGATTTTTATTCAAATTAAGCTTAAAAAGTAACAATAACTATATTTTCCAAGAGTTAGAAAGTAAATCACAACAAAAAGTAATGCTAATCCTCAAAGTTATCAACGATGGTTGATAAATGAATTGATATGACCTGTCCAGCTGAAACTACAAGGACTTCAAAGAATATTCAGGATGGACATCCAAAGATTCCATAAAATAAAAATCAGAAATGATCATGGCAAAGAAAGTTAGTTATATTAATGGGACAATTTGCCCTAGGGGTGCTGCCATGTAGGCCCCCAGTGCAAGAGGAAGCTCTTAGTCCTAATATGACTGTTGAACTGAGAGGGGCTGATATGTAGGGACACTCCACATCGGGGGGGAGTGGGATGGGTGGGAGAGGGAGGAGAGGGTGGGAGGGTGGACCCAGGAGGGGTGGAAAGAGGGTACTGTGATGGAGATGTAACCTGAAGTAATAAATAAACATAAAAAAGGAAAGTTAGTTATAAAATGAGAAAAACAGTGACAATAATCAAATACTGAAAGTCTAAAGGTGTTTGTTTTGACCTGTAGTATGATATAAAAATATATCTGTCATTAGTCCTTCTATTGAAGGACCTAGAAAGGATCAGTAAGTAAAGACAGACTTTGACTACCTGTGATTTAGCCCACCACTCACCTCTTACTATGACTGCATCTTCCTCCTGAACTGAGTGTCAAGTTGTCCCTTACCCATTTTTCACCTAAATTAAGTAAAAACAAGCATGAGATAATGATATACAACACCCAAAACTTTCCTTTTTTGAAAAAAAATCAGATTCACTATGATCATAATCTAAAACATGAGGAAGAATTCTATATGACTTTTAGTCTTTCATCTTTCCAGAGAGCCATTAATCTTCGTCTCCAAATTTCCGAACTCTTTTTTACTTCTACTTACTCTCATGTTACTCATAATTCAAGGCCAAGTTGAAATCCCAAAGCATACAACCTGCACAACTCCAAACACACACCAGGCAATCCTGTAACATTTATAACCTATACCAGCATTTCAAAAAACATATTCCAAGGAACATGCTTAAAGGCATTACTCCATGATACAGGAAATTGTGTCTACTATACAGATCTCAGTCTTCAGTCACAATGTATACTGGGATCTTAAAGCCTCTGGGAAATCCAAATACCCCAACAAAGCTGAATGCAGCAGCTCTGACCATCTGCCATCACAGAACACACATCTCAGGGAAAGCCAGCTGACATTTTCAAAACAGTAGACTGGAATATTAGCGCTTTTGCTTTTGTGTGTGTGTGTGTGTGTGTTTTTTTTTCCATTCAACCATTACCCATACGTTTAAATACCTTTTCTAATCTTATTAGACTTTTACAAGTATGTATATCTACCTATGTGTTTCTCAAAGCTGACTGTAAGTTCTTTGAGAAATTCTGTTGTTACTTTGGATATTAAAAGAAATGCACAGGACCATAGTTAAACCCAGATTATTCAACTGAAGAGCTCTCTAACTTCTAAAGAGCAAAGTATTTTTACTAAAGCAACCTGTTCCTATGACATAAAAATGATAGGAAGGCAGACAGACAGACAAATCTGAGCCTTTTGTGGGCATAATTGTATCCCCCTGTGTTATATATTTCTTCCAAATTAAAACATTCCATCCTGAAGAGAGGCTGGCTCCTTGTGACTCAAAAATTAAATGAAGGTTATAAGGCTCAAGAAATAACAACTCACAAGTCTCAGAAAGCACCTGAAACTTACATGATTAACAAGCCTCCTCCTTCAAGGTAAAATAAGCAGCCCCAAATGTGGTGCAGGACACTCTCCCAAGGGGTGAGCTATAACAGGTCGTATAGGGAGTGGCAAGAACACGGCCTTCATGAATCATCACCTATGCTGCAATGGGGTTTTCAGTGATGCAGCTACCTTTGAGTCATCCATGTTCCTGTAAGTAACCCCACACCCATGCTCTGTAAGTAAGCCTAAAAAGATCATTAGTCCAGAAAGCTGAACTATGGTAGAGTTGTTCTGATCTATCACTGGTGTCTTATCTGGAGTGATTAGATGTTGTTCATGTTCCCACAGGAAAAGACATACAACATCCCAAAATTCGTACATCAGAGGACCTGCCCCAGTACTTCAGAGCCCAACAGTATTTGCAAAGTACAAAGGTAATGAAGGTTATAAATGAGGTTACATAGAAAACCCTAATCCAATCTGTCACCTTTAATAGAAGAAATTAGGGCATACCAGCACAAATACAGAAGACAGATCAGGTGGAGACACTCAGAAGGTGACCATCTACAAGACAATAACAATGGCCTCAGAAGAAACCAAACTTGACAACTCTTTGATTTTGGACTTCTAAACTCCAGAATTATGAGAAAACAAATTTCTGTTGTGGTATTTTGTTACATCGGCCCTTGCAAACTAAACCACAGTCATTGTCCTGAGTGCTACCTAACCACATGAACACATGCACACATAAAAGAGTTCCTTTGCTCACAGAGTAACTCAGTGGTTAACAAAAGCACTCTATCCTCAGAAGGCAGTCAGGAAGACAGTGATGACACCTGAAGTAAAGTGATGACTAACTGGGGAAAGACTGAAGACTACTCATGGAGAGGAAGTGGAAAGACAGGCTTTATCCATGTGAAATCACAGGACAATGAATAAATGAGTGGTTAAAAGGAGAACACTTTAAGTTCAGCTCAAAATCAGAACTTTCAAAACTTAACCCTACATAAATGTAGAACAAGCCATTTAAAGGAAGGTTTCCCATTAGGGAAGATGAAGAAGTACAGGGTGGACAATCCATCAGGCAGGAACGTTATAGGTCCCACTGAATGTCAATGACTAGAAGCCTCTTAAATTCTAGCAGCACTTTGTCTCTGGGTCCCTAAAATACCTTTGTTGTAGCAACCCACTGCAGTACCTGCTCTCACTGACACATTGAGGACATAAAGAAGAAAAACATGTGCTTCTGTCGGCAGGACAAGGACCTGAAGAAACAAAGCCGTCAAGAATGATTTGTGTTCAAACAACCATTACTATGCCCAAAAGAAAGAAATATGTAAGTTTTATAAAACTAAATGCCAGTTGATATTGTTTCTGTATCGTATGTTCTACATTCCAAATTAACTCAACACAATTTTGGGGAGTGTACCCTGTTCGGGAGGCAATCTTCTTGGATAAGCTTTCTGACTGTTATATTTCTTATGTATGTTGGGTTTTTCTCCCCGAGAGTGTAAACTCCTCAGGGACAAAAAGTATGTTTTTGCACAAAGATCTGGAGGGTGATGCTGGATTAATAATTCTGCTTCACTAATAGAAACGAATCTCAGTAAACTCATAAAAATTTGCAACTGGAAACAAAGTATTATGAGGTAAGTCACAGACTAATTAATTTCCTCTTCAAACAGCTTCTCTGGAAAACCCCTGGAAAAATCACATAACCTCTCTCAGTCTGTTTTCCCATCTGCGAAGCAGTCCAAGTGAAGACTACAGAGTATGTTCCACAGAAAAAAACATGTTACACAGTAAATACACAGTAAAGCTTAACAGAACACTAAGCACGTATTGCTGTGTATTAGATATGTAAAGCATGCCCTTTATTACAATCACTCTACACAAAACGCTGCCAGGTATGAGAGTTGAATTTTTAAATAAACAGCACAACTACTCCTTTTCCTGTTAGAAATCAAAATTGATTTAATGTACAATTACATATACCTGAAATTATCAGTGAAGAACTTGACTTTGGGATATAAATGTGCTTCTTCCAGAATTGTCCAAAGGAATCTAACAATCAAAAAAGGAATAGCTGATTATTGTACACCCAACAGTGTTACTCCGAGCTTATGTGAATTAAACGCACACTTCACACAGCCTACATTTTAGAACCGGTTCCTTTCTTTTCTTTTTCTTTTTTCCCCCCTTTGCAACTCTAAAGGCAAAGAACAGCCAAGCTGTTCTTTTTCTTCAATCACATTTTCCATATCTAGAACCTGAAACTCAGTAGGCCCCACTCTTCACCACATACAAGCACAATCCTTACTGCCCGGCAAAAAGAGGCAATGGGATGAGGCAGGCTGCACCGCTAGGGTTCCGGAGCGCCGCAGAGATCCCAACCTCTGTCCAGGCCACACCTGAGGTAGCCTGACCTTAGGTCCCATCGGGACACAGCTCCATCCACTGAAGTGACAGAAGCACTGCCACCTCAACACCGCCAAGCTCACTAAGCAGCGAATATTCAGCCACGCCGTGACGCGCAAAAGGAAGACGACCACCAGTATTACCCCCATTCCCAATCCTTTTCCCCCGTAAATACCATTACAACTAACTGCCTTTAGATTTCAACTTCTGTCAAAACCGAAAGCAATCAGAACCCACCTGGGCATATGGGACTGCCACAAAGTACAATTCTGGAAAGCGCATGCGCATTTCTCCAGGCATCGCTAGGATGAGAGGAACTGAGCCATCAGTTGCTCGAAATCTGATTAAAATGGTCTTTCCTTGGGCTGAGCGCAACTCCCACTTTGCGCATGAGCTAAATCTCAGCCTGATGGGAGTTGTAGTTTCGCAATGGCACCCATCACTATTTCAGTATTTGGAACACAAACTGCTAGTTCGGGGTCCGGTCCCTGCTCATTACGGGCTCAGCGGCCACTTCTGAAAGCCCATGCCCTCGATGCGGCTACTGCTGGTGGTGTCGGTGGTCGCGGCGTCCGCGCTGGCGGCGCCGGCCCCCCGGAATACTGGAGCAGAGGCTGCAAGTGGCCCAGGCGCCCAACGTAGTGCTTGTCGCCAGTGACTCCTTCGTAAGTACCCAGAGGACAGCCAGGAGACGCCGCCCACTGCCTGTGGAGAGTGGTCGGGGAAAGTGGGACACTAGGCTTGAGAAGTCCCGCATGCACACACCTGCGCGCGTATATGCGTACTTGTAAATTAGCGGTAAGAAGGCGGTCTCAAACTCCAGGCTCTGGCCTTCTGCCTCAACCTCTCCAGTAGAGACTACATCCGCCACAAATTTTTACATTTTAATGCCAGATTCAGTCCACTAAAGCAGACTTGCCATTATTAATTAATATTTAGTTTATATCCTGCTTTAATTTAGTAATGAAGGGAAACGTATTGTGCACTTCCATAAAGGTGTATTCCTTTTCCAAAATCACATGTCAGTCATCTACATTTGCAAGAATTAATGTTTGGGTGAGTGAAAAATGAAGGGAATTTAACTTTTTAATCTAGGCCAGCGGTTCTCAACCTGTGGGTCGAGACCCCTCCAGGGGCTTCTAATGATAATTTTACACGGGTAGCATCAGACCATCGAAAGTATCATATATTGACCTTACATAACAGTAGCAAAATTACAGTTACAAAGTAACAACAAAAATTATTTTATGGTTGGGGGGGGGTCACCACAACATGAGGAACTACGTTAAACTGTCTAAACTGTTGCAGCATTAAGAAGATTGAGAGCTACTAATCTAGACATTTAATGATTGTTAGCACTGATTTAAATGTTAGTTGTTATAATTTAATCTACTTTCTTATATGTTTAAGAAGTTGCATGTGTTTGCATAATCTTACATTTGAATTAAATTCATATGGAAATTTGAAAGGACCCTGAACTGAAAAAAGTTTGAGAAAGAAAACTGATAAGACTGATAAGAAGACTTCAGTTTCAAAACTTATGACAAAGCTATAACAGTCACAGTAGTGTGTTCCAAGCAGGAAGGTGAATATTTTGATTAGTATAATAGATTTAAGAATCCAGAAAAGAAGTCTTACAAACAAGTAGTGCTGGGAAAATTAAATATCCAAATTGTAAAAGAACAAAGCTGGGTCCTGCAGCAGGTGTAAAAATTAACCTAAGATGAATCAATGACTTAAATGTTAAAGCTAAGACTATATAACTCCTTCAATAAATAGAAGTGTACATTTCATAGTCTTGGATTAGCCAACTTAAATTGAGCCACAGATTTTAAAAGATATTTTCTCATAGAACATACACAGATGGCCAATATGCACATGAAAAGAAGCTTAGATTTGTTCATCATTAGGGAAATGTAAATCAAACCATAGTGAGACACTATGTAGATCAAATCAGTTCGTTCCCATAAGGATACCCAGAATCAAAAAGGCATAAAAGTAGGAAGGTGGTATTTGAGAAGATAAAAGGAGCCCGGGGAGGGAGAGGAGGTAATGTGAAGGTGAATATAATCAAAGTATGACACTGTTGCAATGAGCCATTATTCTTTATTGTTAATATTTGATAAGTGTAAACACACACACGATAGACAATAACCAGAGTTAGTGAAAATATGGAGGAATTGGAAACCTCATACACTGCTGTTGAGAATGCTTTGTAAAGCGATGCAGCCACCTTGGAAACCATGTGGCAGTTTTACAGCGATTCGAGTTACTATGCAATCCAGCAATTCTCTTCCTAGGTGTATATGTTTGTGTGTGTGTGTATGTGTCCAAGAGAAATGAAAACATGGTCCATGAAAAGGCTTCTACACAAAATATTATGCTTCTTCAGAGCAATATTATGCTAGAAGATGAAAAGTGAAAGCAGCATAAAATATCCATCCACTAGAATAGTAGTTTCATTTATACTAGTATAAATGAAATTTGGTAGTATTATTCAGCAACCAAAAAAATCCAAAACTCATGCTTGTTACAATGTGGCTGAACTTAGAAAACTATGCTCTCGGTAAAAGAAATGATGACAGACTGCATTTTTTATATTAATCCATTCATATGAAATGTCCAAAGAAAGCACCTGTGTAAGACAGAAGGCAGCTTAGTAGTTGCCTTGGTTTTAGATGAGTTCACGGTAAAGACTAAGGGTTCTTCTGGGAGTGATGAAAGTATTCTAAATGACTTTCTGAGTACACTGAAAACCTTTGAGTTGTGCACACATTAAATATGGAAGTTGTATGTAAATCATATCTGAATGAAGTTTGTTTTTATTCATTTTTAAGAAAGGCTAAAAAGCACTTCTGCCTGGACCTTAAAGGACAAGGCACCCCCTGCACCCCTGCTTCCTCAAGCTCTGCACCTCCCCAGTGTTGCAGCAACATTGGTTTTCATTTTGATGAGGTTGCAGAAGTGAATAGTGAAAATGTACTGCAGGATCTCCTAAGAATATTACGTAGTGTGGTAGATAAGTCTAAAAGGCACACAGTACACAGCCTTGCCATAGCAGAGAAGTCATTGTTTGAGTCTTTGGTTAGGGGAATGCTTTTCCTACTTAGCTTTAATTGTCAACTGGACATAGCCTAGAGTTATCTAAGGGGACCTGCCTGATCACTAGATCACACTGGCCTAGGAGTATATCTGTGGGGTATCTTTATTAGTATTTCTTTTGTGACACAAATTGTAACTGAACACATGTTGGGGGAGAAAGGGTTTGCTTCATCTTAAAGTCACACTTCATCCAGTCAGGCAGGAAGGGAAGCAGAAACCATGAAGGAAGACTGCTTTCTGGCTATATAAGAACACTAAGCATAAAATTGTAAGTGAGGTAGCCAGAAACCAAGCCAGCAAACAGTGTTCCTCCATGGTCTCTGCTCCTCAAGATCCTGCTTGAATTCCTGCCCCAACTTCTCTCAGTGATGGACTGTAGCCTGGAACTAATAAATCTTTCTCCCATGGTTATCTTCGTCACAGCAGCAGAATAAAGGTAGAGCAGTACTCAAAATCTAAACTTCTCCTTTGATCCTCCTTGGTCCAGAATGATAAGAAATTAAGTACCATGCCATGGTTAAGAAGCAACAATTAGAATTAATTAAAATTTATAGCCACACCTGGGATTTAGCTGATTTGGTACTTGTCTTGCGTATACAAAGCCCTGGGTTCAGTCCCAAGCACTTCATAAATAGGGCGTACTATGTATGCATATGATCCCAACACTCAGGAGACAGAGTTTGGGAGTCAGAAGTTCAAGGTCATTACAGCAAGTCAGAGGTTGCCTGAGATACATGAGACTGTTTCAAAGGAAAGGGTGTATATTCATGCATAAATACCTATACGCACATATAATTCATATAAAAATTCAAATGTGGTGGTTTAAATAGATACGGACTCATGTGTTTGAATGCTTGGCCCATAGGGAGTGGGCCATTGGTTGGGCCACTATTAGGAAATGTGGCCTTGTTAGAGGAAGTGTGTCACTGTGAGGACAAGCTTTGAAGTCTCCTGTGTTCAAACTCCACCCAGTATGGAGGGTTGCATTACTCAATTCCTGGCTGCCTTCCGATGAAGATTTCTCAGCTCCATTTCTAGCATCATGCCAGCCTATATGCTGCCATGCTTCCCTCATGATGAAAATGGACTAAACTTCTGAAACTGTAAGCCAGCCCCAGTTAACTGTTTCCCTTTACAAGAGTGTCCTTGGTGGTGGTGTCTCTTCACAGCAATGGAACCTAACTAAGACAGAAGTTGGTACTGGCAACTGGGCTATTGCTGTGATAGTCCTGACTGTGTTTTTGTTTGGAGGACTAAGGACATAAAAGGAGTTGAAAGCTTTAAGTGGGGCTTACTGGGCCATTTTACTAGGAACACGGAAGACAGTGGTGCTGAGAGTGAATTGAACTGTGTGAGCCTGGCTCAAGAGGTTTCAGAGCACAAGAATTTTAGTATGTCGCCTAGAGATCATTTTTATGATATTTTGGTGAAGAATCTGGCTGCTTTGCCCTTGTCCAAGAAGTCTGCCTGAGGCCAAGGTGAAGAGATATAGATTATTTATTATTAATTATTAAAGGACATATCAAAACAGCCTAGTATAGACTCTGTCTTCAGAGCAACTCTTATGAAGAAGGAACTTTGATGAAATGCAGAAAGCTCCAAAAGAAAAAAAAAATGTATGGTTCAAAGATTAAAGGGGGTCCAGAAAGTGGTATGGAGCTAAAACCTTTGTTCAAGGAGATAAACAGATTAAAGATGTTAAATGGAATTAAGGGAGGAAGATCCCACACAGCTAAGCTTCCATCTTGTGAAAAGGATGTTCTCCAAGGGACATTGCCACCTGTTCTAAATTTACAATGCATTTGCAGTTGTACAAGGGATACTTATATCATATTAGGCGTTATGATGACCTGGTTATGGTTTTTATTTGGACATAAGGGGATATGATTGTGTGTCAAGTTGACAAGGGTCAGATTGTGATATCTATTCTCAGTTGTCAGCTTGACAATATCTGGAATGAACTATAATCCAGAAATGGAGGGCACACCTGATCTGGATCTTGAGGCAGGAAGACAACATGCCTTTGATCCGGATCTTGAAACTGGAAGACAGAGGCTTTTGATCCGAATCTTTAGGTGGGATGACAAATGTTTTTGGTCTAGATTGATACACACCTTTAATCCAGATTTTGATAAATGGTGGCCATGCTTATAAAGATCTATAATCAAAAGGAACTAAAGAAAAGCATAGGTCCAGGTGTGGTGGTACATTCCTGTAATATTAGCACTTAGGACACAGAGGCATACAGATCTCTGAGTTCAAGGTCAGTCTACAGAGCAAGTTTCAGATCAGCAAGCTTAGGCAGTGAAGGAAACCACTGAAAACAGAAAGCTAGTGAAGATGTAATTGAGCAAGCCATGTTCTAACCCCAGCAAGCAACAGAACTTGGCAGCTTTGGCCATGTGGTTCTAGCTTTAGAATCAAGGATGGAATTTCCTTCTGTGACTAAGGAAAGCTTCTGAGGCCAAGAATGTGCCAGGAGTGACCCTGCATGGAGGCCTAGAGAGGGCAATGCATGAAGCTGTGGATGTGAAGCCTGGATTGCCTTGGAGACCCCACGATGTTAGAGATACCAGAGCTGTGGGGTACCTGCTGAGGAAAGCTGCTAACAGGAAGTGGAACCAGCCCAAGAGAAAGAAGTATGTTGCAGTCAGCAGAGTTGGAAGGAGCTGGAGATCTGAAGAGCACTTTGACATCAGACACGAAGATGCAGTTTAGAGTTTGTTCAACTGGTTTTTCTGTCTTTCCTTGGTCCACTGTTTCCTTACTATACTTCCTTCTCTACATTTTGGAATGGTAATGTGCATCCTGTGCCATGATATGTTGGAAGAATGTGATCTGCTTTTTTTATTTTGATGCTATAGGAGATTACAGTTAAGAGGTTTCATAAATCTCAGAAGAGACTTTGAACTTGAGACTTAAATGTTGATGAGACTGTGATAGACTGTGGGGACTTTTGAAATTGGACTAAATGATTTAGCATTATGTGCTACAAGCCTGTGAGGGGCAGGCAGTGGAATGTGATGGTTTGAATAGGTATGGCCCTCATAGACTCATGTGTTTGAATTCTTGGCCCATGGGAGTGGCACTCTTAAGAGGTATGACCCTACTGAAGTAGATGTGGCCTTGTGGAAGGAAGTGTGTCACTGTGGAGGCAAGCTTTGAGGTCTCCTGTGCTCAAGCTCCACCCAGTGTGGAATCCAGTCTCTTCCTGGCTGTGTTTAGATCAAGATGTAGATGTCTCAGCTCCATTTCCAGCATCATGCCAGCCTGCATGCTGCCATGCTTCCCTCCATGACAAAAATGGACTAACCCTCTGAAACTGTAAGCCAGTCCCAATAAACTGTTTCCCTTTATAAGAGTTGCCTTGGTTGTAGCAAAGGAACCCTAACTAAGACATTAAAGTTAATTTGCTAGTCTTTTTACCTCTCCCATGGGGTGTAAGTGGAAATGGGACTCTATTTTAACTTGTATCCTCAGATCTTATAAGTTGCCTGATTCATAAACACACACGTATTTAATGTTTATTAAAATAATGTTTTAATTATTTCTTCATTCTCCAAAAGAACTTTCCAAGAAGTCTCTTAGCTTAATATATGTAAATGAATTTCAGCATAACACTCTTTCAGATTTTATTTGGGCACTGGATCCTTGCTTTGTATTCTTTTTGAGATTTCATACAAACATATTGAAGTCTTTTGGATTGTGGATTTTGTGTTTACATCAAGTGAAATGATTTTTTTTTTTTAGAGCGTGGTCAGCAGTGGTTGAATTTCTTTATTTCAGGATGGAAGGCTAACATTTCAACCAGGAAGTCAAGTAGTAAAACTTCCTTTCATTAACTTCATGAAAGCACATGGCACCACCTTCCTGAATGCCTACTCAAACTCTCCCATCTGCTGTCCGTCACGTGCAGGTATGGATGGGCCTATAGTGTGCCTAGTGCTAGAGGAACATGCATTCGGGTTTAAAATGTCATATGCAAAATCCTATCGTAAAGTCACGTTTAGCACCTAGTAAAAATACCTCGGTATAGCTGCTGTGTGTTCTAAGGAACATGTTGAATTTTGAGGCAGTTGAATTTCTATCTTGTTTTTCTGAAGAAGGGATTTGTCTTGCCTGGGATGCTGACTAGTTCCTGTGCTGATGTCTCATTTTTCTCACTTGACTGTCAAAGCAAATGAACCGGGCACTTATCCTTCAGAGAGTTCTGCTTCCATGGGAGTGTTTCAGCAAGTGTTTAGGAAGGACTGGAACTCATACCACAGACGAGTTAGCAGGCTCTCTGGAAGAGTCTTCCCAGACGGAACTTCTCAAATTCATGTTTATCTTAAGTTTTCCAAACTGTTTCAGATTATATACTTCATCTCTTTCTCTTCTTTCCCAATTTACATCTATCACAAATCTAAGTGCTCACCTTATTGTAATAATGTAACATAGGTATAGTTTTGATGTCAAGCATGTCAGTGACCATAAGCCATAAGTTTACAAAATGAAAATTTGCTGTGAAGAATCTTTGCTGAAAGTTGCTCTCCTATGCCTCTGACTGGGTGGTCTGTGATTATCTGCCTTGGGACCCATAAATAACATGAACAGTTTGGTTCTCCATGAGCCAATAGAGCCAGAGAGCATATGTAAAAACATGTTTGCGTATTTCTATACTTTGTTAACTAGAATGAGCCCTGAGCTAGGTAGGGTAAGGTGATTCTAAACTTCGGTGGACCCTGTAGTGGAAGTAGCCCAGTTTACTCATATACAGAACCCAAAACGTGCTGTGTGCCTCATAGCAAATATGTTTATCAATTGAAATAATAAATGAGAAAGTCGTTAATGAACTCTGAAGGTGTCACAAAGATATTTTTCCTAGAAGAAGCATATTTTGATAAGTAATGATAGTGAAAAAATTATTGGTGTATTCTTACTGTATTTGCTGTATTCTTTCTGTATTCTAAATATCTTTTAATATTTTATAGATAATCCTCATCCTTCCATGAGCATGGTTACTGTTATTAACCCAATTTGCAGAAGGAAATTAAAACAAAAAGGTTGAATAACATCAGTGGATATATCAGAACTATGATTATTGGGGTTCATACCACACCTCTCAGAAAGTATTTTGTTAGATCAGAAAAGAGGGCCTTGGAATGTGGCCCAGTTGATAAATTGCCTGCCCCACAGGCATTAGGCCTGAGTTTGGATACCCAGCACCCACATACTTAAAAAAAAAAAAATCATAAACTGGGTGTCACAGTGGGTGCCTGTAATACTAGCACAAGGGAGGCAGAAACAGAAAGAGCCTTGGGGCTTGCTGACTGGCCAATCAAACCAACTTTTAGAGAATGAGAGAGGACACAGCATCCTCTTTTCTTTTTTTATAAAAACCTACTGAAAAGATAATTACTAGGAAAATCTTTGAAGATATAAGGGAATCAAGGTATATAATTGTCAGTCTTAAGGCAGACTTTCTTGGGCCCACCACGGGTTAAGTAAAAACACAGAGTTATTATTAATATTTAAAAGCTTAGGCCTTAGCTAGGCAGTCTCTCAACTAGCTCACCCCAACTATTCTAGTCCACATCCACCCACATGGCTAGTTCTTTACCTCTCTGGCCCTGTTCGTTCCTTCCCATGTCACGCTGGCACATCTTCCAGGGTCTGAATCACCTCCAAGAGCCCCTTTCTCTGCCCAGAAGTTCCTCCTTCCCTTCCGGCCTCCACTATTGACCGCCAGATCTTTATTGAATCCAGTCAGCAAGTGAGGAAGGTGTCTGTCTGTTTACAAAACATGAGCCCAGTGATGCACCATAAAATAACAATACCGAAGTCCAGCCAGTGCTCCGCTCTCTGCTGGTTCAGCAGTCCACAACTGAATATACAGAGAGAACCTCCACACAGTGTTCAAAAGATGACTCCAACACAGTCCACTAACTTATGGTTTGAAAAATTAGAAAAAAAAAATACTTGCAGATAGCTTCTATTGCTGAAAAAAAACTGCTAATGATATTCAGGCCCTATATTTAATGCCAGCCAAAAATACAACAAATACCTTAATCAACTTAAACTCTTGGCCTTGGTGGGCTCATCTGAAGAATAGAAATGCTAACTCCTTGTAGGTTTTCCCTCCAATATAATGAAGTAGCAATGAGAAATGTCTGGGAACTGCCCCAAGCTGATGGCATTTCTTATTCCAGATCACAGACTCTCAAACAGCCAGCTGCACTCTCCAGACTAAGTTACATTGTTCACAGTTAAATGCTAAGCTCTACCTTAACCAGTTTCTTTTATTCCCCTCCCCGCCCAGCAATGTGGAGTGGCCTCTTCACTCACTTAACAGAATCTTGGAATAATTTTAAGGGTCTCGATCCAAATTATACAACATGGATGGATGTCATGGAGAAGCATGGCTATCAGACACAAAAATTTGGAAAACTGGACTATACTTCAGGACATCACTCCATTAGGTAAAAATTAAAACAGACAAAATTATCCCAACACTGTCCTTGTTGTCACACATGTGCTCCTTTTAGACTTACTCTACCTCAAGAATGAAAATAAATCTCTTAATCCCTCAATTATGCCAATTTGGCTAAGGCTTAACTTTCTTTAATCTTCTTAAAGTGTTAAAATCGCTAATGTTCTAGTGGGTATTTTTGGGGGGTTGTTGGGTTTTTTTGGGGGGGTGTTTTGTCTAAAACATTAACATCTGTAATTAATGGATTTTAGCAGCCAGGCATTAGTGGCGCAAGCCTTTAATCCCAGCAGGAGGCAGAGGCCAGCCTAGACTACAAAGTGAGTTAGTTGGACAGCCAAGGCTACACAAAGGAAACTGTCTCAAAATAACAAACTAAAAAAAATTATAATTAATAGATTTTAGTATTTGTAAAATACTTTAGCCTGTAAACTATTTTGTGTGTTTCTGTTTTATAATAGGTTTTTTTTTTCACTTTACAATCTTTGTAACAGTAGCCTTCTTGGTGTTTACCTCTGACAGTTCTCTCACTTTACAATCTTTGTAACAGAACTTTCAGCTATTGTAACCTTCCTTTTACCTTGGTAAACTTTCAAAAGTCAAACAGCTGTCTTAGCTAGGGGTTTGGCTGAGTGCTAGAGAACACGCATAGTGTGCACAGGTGGTAGGTTCTACCCACAACACCACAAAAACAAATGGGCAGCTGAGCATTGTGGTCAAGGATGACGACCGTGGATTAGACTGCCTAATTTTGAATTCTAGTTTCTCTAAGTAGTACTAAACTTGTGGTTGTGAAATCTTGAACACACCTAAACTCTCTGAACTTTAATTAATGTGATGACTAAACTAGATACTTAGTGCAGATCCGTGCTAACCTTAAAAATATTTACCTCCCCACATGATTGGCTCTGACTGGTGTCTGGGAACTTGGGTTTTTGGAGTATTTTTCCACGTTTCTGTAACTGGTAAGAGTGGCCTGGAGTGTTTGTATAGTGTGGTTTATGTTGAACAATCAGCTTTCTTCAGAGACTAGGATTTTCTTATGGGGTAGGTGCCCACATGATTAGCCCTTAATAAAAACTGGAGTACTTTCTCTAAGTTGGGCTAATACTTCCCATGCATTGACTAGAGGCAGAGCTCCACGCCTGTAGTCACCAATCCACACTGGAAGAATGTGCTGCCTCCTGAGCGCTCTGCCTGGAAGCTTCTACCTCGCTCTGTTGGTCTTTACCTGAAGCATCTTTCTTTGTGCGGATTTTGCTTTCTGCGCCTTGCTGTAAAATTCCAAATCCTGCAGTTCCTCTTACAAACATAGTTGTGATCTTGAGTCCCCTAACACCTGGGACCCCCAACATGCCATTAAGACTTTAGGCAGCACCTTGTGCTTGGTGAGAGATGACTGAGAGACCGGGACAAGAGAATAACTGAAAATGCCTTGAGGACAGCAGTCAGGGCAGTGAGTGACAGCGTCCCGCCCAAACGTCATGAGCATTCAAATCTCACCACGTGATCTTATTTAGAAATAGATCCTATCTGCAGATGTGGCTACTTACAGGTCTCAAGATGACCAACTCTGAACTTAGGATAAATGCTAAATGTAGTGACTTCCACTCTTATTAGAAGAAGGGGAAAAACACAGATGCACACAGCGGACAATTAAGGTCAGAAGTAGAGATTGGAATGACACAGGGTCAAGCCAGAGAATGTGACAGTCCCTGGAGTCACCATAAACCACGAAGCAACACTGAACAGTCTCTCAGAGAGCCTTCAGGAGAAGCGTGGCTCTGCTGCTTTAAGTTCACATGCGTAGTCACTAGAGGTGAGGCAGAGCACACTGCTGTCTTAAGCGACTTGTTGCATGATAACTTGTTAAGCAGGCCCTACAGAGGAGGTAGCGCAGTAAGGTTGCAGTGAAGCCAACACTAAAATAATCTGAGTATCAGTACTAGAGTAATGTGAGTATCGATGTTGCTGTTCTTTCTAATATTCTCTCCTTTTCTGTTTTTAAAATCTAAAATATAGTTACACGACAAGTTCAGAAATCATCTCAACATCTCTAGTCCCCACTCTGTCATTCATCACCAAGTGTTATCAGTTCTCCTAATAAGCAAGCCCAGTTTATTCACTTCCTGCCCCCACCAGGCTCCTGTCACTCTTACCTAAGTTATCCAAATGGCCTCTGACTGAACTCATCCACTCAGTCTGACCATTCTCTAAGGTAGCAGCAGCCCTGAGCAATCACATGACTTACCCAGTTTTAATCCATGAGTTATTTTTCTCTAATTTCATTAGAATCCCATGACTACAGCATGGCTTATACAGCCCTATCTGCTTATAGTCTGACTTCATGCCACACCGTCTCCTGCAGTATGCACCTACTCTTACTTAATGTGATTACTTTTCTTTCTATCTTTTTTTTAGGTTTTTCCAGACAGGGTTTCTCTGTGTATCTTTGACTGTCCTGGACTCACTTTGTAGACTGTGCTAGCCTTGAACTCATAGAGATCTGCCTGCCTCTGCCTCCCAAGTGCTGGTATTAAAGGCGTGCACCACCACACCTGGCAATTACAAACAGCTGTGAACCCCCATGTGGGTGCTGGGATTTGAACCCAGGTCCTTTGAAAGAGCAATCAGTGCTCTTAACCACTGAGCCATCTCTCCAGTCCCTAATGTGATTACTTAATGTCCTTAATGTGCTTTTCACAAGGGACTGCTGTATTCTGCTTGGCCTTAAGAATGTAGCAAAAAGAAGAGAGCAGGCAACACATGTAGTGTGGGGAGCAATGTTAGAAACCTGGCTTATATTCTTCTCACTTTGGGCAAGTTACTTCATTTCTCTTAAGTTTGGGGGCACCTCTATATGCATTAGAATCAAATACCTACTCATTGAACTCCTGAGTTTTATCTGGGTTACCATTACAGTTACTATAACAGAAATAAATGAAATAAAATTTATATCAGTGCCAGGCACAGAATAAGCATCCATTTAGTGGAGAAGATTGAAGTGATGCAGGATTCAGTCAGAAGCCTTACAACTTAATATTTAGGTAACTCTTGCTTTTCTAAAATGATTTACATTCCTATTATTTCATGGAATCATGAAAATTTCTCATGAAAATATTTCCCTTTATTTTTCTAGAGAAAACATGTTTATAGTTGTTTGAGTGAGAACTGCCCCCATAGAATCACATATTTAAATACTTGGTCCCCTGTTGGTAGAACTATTTGGGAAGGATTGAGACATGTGGCCTTATTGGAGGAGGTGTGTCCTTATTGGAGGAGGTATGTCACTGGGGGGTGGGCTTTGAGCTTTCAAAAGCCCACACCATTCTCTCTGCCTAGTGCTAGTGGACTGAGCGAGCCTTTAGCTACTGCTCCAGAATCATGCCTGCCTTCTGCTGCCACGATGCTCCTGCTGTGATGGTCACAGTCCACTGAAATTGTAAGCCCAAATACATGCTTGCTTTTATGAATTGCCTTGGTCGTGGTACCTTATCACAACAATAAAAAAGTAACTAAAACAGAAACTGGAATCAGGGAATAGGCTATTAACCGTGACAGGTCTGACCCTGCTGCTTTTGGAAGGAATGTTGAAGACTTTGAGACTTTGGATAGGAAAGCCATTGGATGCTATAAATGGGGCTTAATGGGACATCCTAGTAAGAGCTTGGAAGACAGTAGTGCTGAGAGAAACATGGATTTATGGAGGCCCAGCTCAAGTTTCAGAGAGGAACAATATTAGAAACCGGGCTTGAGACTATTCTTGTGATATTTCAGCATACATATGGCTGCTTCCTGTCTTTGTTCCCAAAATTTGCCTGAGGCTAAGCTAAAATATAATGCATTGATTTTCTTGGCTCAGGACATTTCAAGATAGCCTAATGTTGACTGTAGTGTGATTATTATCTTATTCAGGTCTATATTTTTTTTTAAAAAAGTAAGCAGTGCAAAAGAAAATAGAAAATGTACAGTTAGAGGTATAAAATAGCACCAGAAAATTTAACATTCAAGCCAAAGCAGATGCTGAAAGAGATAAGGCAAGGCCTGAAGCAAAATGAAAAATTAGAGTGGCTTAGGCAAGACCCCACCCCACTACAGCTACAAAGGAAAATTTATGCAAATAAAGCTCAGGGAGGGGCCAAGTTCCATCCCAAGCAAGCACACAAACCTGGTGGCATCAAGCCACAGGCTTCTGGCTTTAGAGTCCTGATGGATACAGGAGTAAAGGGTTGTGGAATCTTCCTCAGAGATTAAGGAAAGCTGCTGAAGCCAGGTGTGTGGCAGGGGAGTCCCTGCATGGAGGCCCTGAGAGGCCATTTCGTGAAGCTGTGAAGGTGAAGCCTAGGTTGTGTTGAAAGACCCCCGAGAGGGGAGTCCCTCACCCAAGACTGGGGATATCACGGCCACCCACTAACTCACAAGAGACCGAACTTGATGCAATCCACAAGAGGTTTATTTCGGGGATCAGCGCGCTGAGGTAGCAACTAGTAACCCACACAGGGGTAGAGGAGTTCCAACCCCAAACTGGGGGAAAGTAGGGTATTTAAAGAAAAAAAACACAAACCAAGGGGGTGAGGGGAAATACAAGTGGAAAGTGCCAGCCCAGTATTTAGTTAGTCATGTGGGAAACACCCTATACTTGTTTTTCTCAGGAATGAATTTAATCTTACTTCACCATCTGCTTTGTGGTTAGCTAGTTCCTAGAGCCTGAGGCTCATGTCCTGACTGACCTTCATTCTTGGTTCCGCCTTTTTATGGTCAGCTAAGTTCCTGGAACATAGCTGGCCTGACTTCACTCTGTCTGCCAGGGGGAGCTTTTAAAAATTTCCATTCCTTTCAGTGTAATAGAACGCCAAAGCCATGACAAGTCTGCCAGGGAGATCTGCATACAGGGAGAGGAGCAAGATTAATGGAGAGAAGTGTATGACAGTCAGCAAAGCTGGACTTGTGAGGCCACCTAAGCCCTGTGACTTAAGACATAGAGCTACAGGATTCAGAGTTTGTCCTGCTAGGTTTTGGTCTTACTTGGGTACAATATTTCCTCAATGTGCCCCCATTCCTCCCTTTTGGATTGGTAATATATAGTCTGTGCCATTGTATGTTAACAGTATGTAAGTTGATTGAAATTCTACAAGATGTCATAGTTAAGAGATTGCTATGAGTCTCAGAAGAGACTTTCGACTTTGACCTTTTAAACAGTGTTGAGATTATGATAGATTATGGGGACTTTTTAAACTTGGACTAAATGCCAGGGAGTGGAATATAGTAGTTTGAATGAGGATGGCCCAGTGTTCTTATTTATGGAATGCCATGAAATGTGTCTATAAAATGTATACGTTGTATAATGTACAAATCATAGTTGTCTCTATGTTAGTTACTTTTCTCCTTGTTGTGATAAAATGCCTGACAAAAGCATCTTGAGGAAGGAAGGGTTTGTTTTGACTCACAGTTGGAAGGACAATCATTGTTTCAGGGAAGTAAAGGGAATAAGAGCTTGCAGTGGCTAGCGCTGAATCTTCTTCACTCAAAAAGCCGCAAGAGGTGAAGGCGGGACTCAGCTGACTGTCTACTTCTGCTCAGCACAGGACCCCAGCCCAGGAGTGGTGCTGCCCACATTTAGCTGATTCTCCTGTTAACCTAATCTAGAAACTTCCTCTCAGAAGTGTCCTGGATGATTCTAGATCCTGTCAAGTTGACTGTCAGACTTAACTGTCACTGTCTCCTCATACATCATTTTTCGTGGCAAAAACTTTCAAGAGTCCTTCTAAATGCTTTTGAAATAGTTGGTAGATATCTCCCTAGCCTACCATGTAACAGAAAGGCAAGGTGTCTTTCTTCTTGCTGTGGCTTAGAACATTGCTATAAAGTTGACCAGTGTCCCCCATCCCTTAGTGTATGTTTCTCCATTTCTTCCATACCAACTCTCCTCAGCCTGTGAAAGCCACCAGTCTATTCTCGACATCCAGAACATAAGCGTTCTTACCTTTTCAAGGACTGAGACCATGTCCTACTTGTCTTGTGTGCCTGGCTAGCCCACGAATGTCATTTTTCTGTGGCTGAGCAGTCTTCCACTGTGTGTGTGTGTGTGTGTGTGTGTGTGTGTGTGTGTGTGTGTGTGTGTGTGT
>CAJQZJ010034249.1:5174350-5187846 GCA_907164525.1 Lophiomys imhausi
TGTGTGTGTGTGTGTGTGTGTGTGTGTGTGTGTGTGTGTGTGTGTGTATACCACATTCTCTTTATCCTCTCACTAGTGGATGATGCTTAGGTCATTTTTGCGTCTTAGCTATGTAAGTAATGTTGCAGTGCAGTAAGGGATGCAGATGTCTCTCTTTAACACACTCACTCAATTTCTTTCAGATATATATATTGCTTGTGGGATTACAGGATCATATGATAATTTTATTATTAGTTTTTGCAGGGACCTCCAAGCTGTTTTCTTTAGTGAGCTGTACTAACATTATCAACAACAATTTCTTCCACCTCTTCCCCAGTGTTTATTATCTAATTTTATCTTTTGAACTGCAGCCATTGTGCTGGGACATATATCTCATAGCTTTGATTTTTATTACTTACTGGGTAGTGATGCTGAGCATTTTTTCATACACTTATTGGGCATTGGTGGGTTTCCCTTTGACAAATGTCTTCTTCTATCTACTGCCTACTTTTAGTGGTTTTATTGGGGCCTTTCTGCTGTTAGTGTTGAGCTAAGTTCCTTGTATATTCTGGAAGTTAACTCCATGTCATATAGATAGCTTGTAAATACTTTCATCTGTAGATTGTTGAATCTTAGTATCTTGACATAGTCACATTAAAAACAACAACAACAAAAATAAAACTGCTGGAGACTGGAGAGAGTTCAGTGTGAGGAGCATATTGCTCTTCCAGAAGACCCAAGTTTGATTCCTAGCACCCACATCAGGTGCCTCACAATCATCTGTAACTTCTGCTCCATGGGATCCAATGCCTCTGGCCTCTGTGGGCCCCTGGACTCAACATGTATATACCAGCCCCTCCCACATAGTTTCAGAGTTTTTATTTAAATCTTAAATAATTTTGGATTGCAAAATCTTTCCCTCTTTAAATGAAAACTTAATCCAAAGCAGGACACAGTTCTTCATACTATCCTGTTTAAAATTGTTTCCTCTGTCTGCTTTCTCAGTCAATACTTTATTGACTGATAATCAAAACTAGTTTGAGGTTAAATCCTTTATACATTTTGAAACTTTTATTTTTTGCTATGAAGTTGTTAATTATGACCTTTTATTCCAAATAGGGATAATGAGTGTGGTAGTTTAACCAAGGAGAGCTTCCATAGGGTGATATATTTGAATGCTTGGTCATCAGGGAGTGAGTGGCATTACTTGAAAGAGATTAGGAAGCATGGCCTTGTTGGAGTAGGTGCTACCTTGTTCTAGGAGAAAGTGTGTCACTAGGAGTGGGCTTTGAGGTTTCCAAAACCTGCAGCTCATCCAAGAGTCTCTCTCTTCCTGCTGCCTGTGGATCAGAGGTAGAACTCTGGGCTCCTTCTGCAGCACCAGATCTCCCTGCATGCTGCCATGTTCCCTGCCATGATGTTAAAGAACTAAACCTCTGACAGTGTAAGCAAGCCCCAATTAAGTGTTTTCCTTTATAAGAGTTGCCATAGTTATGGTGTGTCTTCACAGCAATAGAGCACTGACCTTGGATGCCAAAAGCCTTGAAATTCCTTCACTGTGTATTATCACTTCCCAGCATAGTGCCAATACATGACAGGTACATAATTATTTATGAAGTGAATAGCTGAAGAAATGAGTAAGTCAAATTACACTGGTGTACCATTAGTTAATCATTTGATAGTGCCATTCTGTTGAGCCCAGAGTCACCTCTGTCCATAACATAAATACATTAACCTGTATATGTTCATATATATAATCCCAGGTGGCATACCTTTAAACTACTTATTAATATCTCTAAACACCTTCCAGCGCACCAACCCAAGGCCCAGGAGAAAGGATACCAAGAAGTCCTGGTGCAATTAGTGAGCAGTCCATCCAAATCAGCACACACAGGAACAGTTGCAGTCCGTTGGCAGGAACATCAAAATCACCAGCCACTGCAGGGGTTACCTGGCCCTAGGATCACAATGGCAGTTGCTGTCCCTCTGCTTGGGGCCTCAGTCTCCCAGCAGGTGCCGCACTCCAAGGACAGCCTCAGGGCAGTGGCTTTTACGGCTCCACAGGAGGCTTCACCTGGGCTCCGGCCCAACCTTGGCCACAATCTTTAGCAAGTCACAACCTTTGGCAAATCGTCCTCTAGAGTCTTTCAAAGTGAAGGAGCCATGAGCAGCAGCCAAGCAAAAAAAAGCCCCTCAAGTTTCCAGGCCTTCCTTTTTATACTCCCTCTAATTATGCACCAATATGTTTTCTCATTGACCAACTTTAAGGCCTCTTCCCAAGGTATACCTGTTGATCAAGATCATGAGCTCTCCCCGGAGTCTGTCCATCAGAGAATCTAAATATTTTTCCCCCACAGGTAACAGCCATCAGGCTGATTTGCACACCCCTTCCTATGAGACTGTTTTTCATCAGTACACAGAGCACTCCCTCAACCCTTACACATTCATTCAACACAACTGTGTTTCCAAAGAAATCCAGACCTCTACTACATATCTCCAGCAAGATCATGTCCTGTTTTTAAAGTTTTGAAATAATTGAAATAGTCTCAGTTCCATAAGTTCTTCATTTTGCCCTGTAAAGTTTCAAAATCAGTAGGAGAAAAAGCCACTTAGATGTAGTGTTTTGAATGCTAGCACAGCAGTAGCTTGAGGGATACTTAGGAAATGGCAGTGCATTTTCAGTACTCTTGTACGAGCGAGCGCTGCATGCACCCACAAAGCCACTGGGCCACCACATGGACCAGAGCTTCTGTTAATAGCTTGTCTGAAAAGGTTATATGAATTATGACATATTATATTCGAATCTTTCTATGTGAGTTTCAGGAAAAAGTCTCTTGATACTTCATAAACACAGACATTCAGTGTTGATGAAAATGGCCACTTTTTCCCATTTTGGGGGGGAGGGGGCAGTTAGGGGTTATTGGGGGGAGAGGGGGGCAGTTGGGGGTTAGGTCTTTGATAAGTAGTGCACACTGGCCTTGACTCTTATCCTCCTGCCACTACCACACCTAATTTGAATGTGGCCACTTCTGAACATGCATCTATTATCAGCCAGCATTTCTTTATTATTACAGTGCAGCCATCTTTCTGAAGGGTCGACTGATGCTGTGTGTAATATACGAGTGCATTTGGCAGAGGGTTGGCTTGGGGTTCTGTGGTCATGCTGGAGATTGAACACAGGTTGCTCTCGTTTCTTTGGGACAGTTCTTAAACAGGTATTGGTAGGACTCTTTATTAAAATACCACTTCCTACAAGATCATGAGCAAGTCATTTATCTATTTAGAGTCCCTGATTCATTAGTTGTGCTTACATTGAATAACTTTGAGCTGGTGAAATGGCTCAGTGGGTAAGGGAACTGGCCCCCAAACCTGATTATTTGGATCAATTCATAGAAGCCACAACAGTGGGGAGAGAGAACCGACTCCTACAGTTAATCTCCTACCTCCAGACATACATGCACATGTACATACACACACAATAATTTTTTTTAATTTTACACATATACAAAAATACATGTAAATAACTTTAAAAGTCCTTTTACTCAGAAGTCTTTTGAAATTGGGGATAATTTCAAAGGAGTTTCACTAAGTGCTTCATTAATCATTGGCTCTTTATCTGAACCCTTAGCACTGCATATACTGCATTTATTCTAGGTTAAGTTCAAATTTGCTGCTGCTTCCTCTCAATTAAAAAAAGTTTGTATTTTATTCACTAGGTACTCTGATCTGTTTTTCTTTAAACTGTTTTATCACTGTGTTCCCAATATCTAAAATGATGATTCTCAGCCAATGGCTATTTTTCCCTCCTGGGTGGTATTTCACAAGGTCTCATTAACACTCTTGGGGGGCTGTTTCTTTCATCTGATCCTTGCTGTTAAGTACAGTCTACAGTGGAGAGCATAGACCCTTCTTCCATGAAGGATTGCTTCATCCAGAATGTCAAGAGCACACATTGAGAAGCCATGTCCAATCAAGTGTTCTATGCCCTCAGAAATGTCACACTTAAAGTGATTGCCAGCATCTTAAACCTGAAGTTTATTCTTCCATATCCTAAGGTCCACATAACTGGAAAAAGAAAAGAAAAGAAAGAAAGAGCCAACAACGATTTCTCTGTTTTCTTTGTTGGTGGGTCCATACATGGACATGGTGAACTTCAGTCATCTTCACCCCTCCCTCCCTCCCTCCCTCATCCCCCATCCTCCTGTTGCAGACAATGTCCCCAGCAAGTTCCTCTCCTACCTTCATGTCTTTGTGTGTGTGTGACCCACTGAGTTTAATTCAGGTTCCTTCACGAGCATGGGTGGGACATTGTTTCCTGGAGTGTAGGCGTGTTATCAGTGGCTACACCACCAAAGAAAGTGTCATGTTTTTAGAGATGTTTTTAGCGTTAAAAAAATCAAAGGGAAATGTTTATTTATAAGTGTATAGAATTAAATTTTATGGCAATACATTTAAAGTTAAGTTTCTAATGCCACTGTAATAAAGTTTATCATTAAGTGTACTAGTAGTCATTATATTACTAGGACTAAGGCCCTGGGAGATGGCTTGTTGAGTAAAAGCACTTGACATGCAAGCTTGATAACCTGAGTTTGGATACCAGTTGGGTACAAGTGGTACATATACAAGCACTTCTACAGGATAGAAAAGGGGAAGTGGGCAGGAGCTCACAAACCAGCTATGCTAGAGTATAAGACAGTACATCGGTAAGAAACAAGAATGACTCTGCCTTAAACAAAGTAGAAGGCAAGAACCCACTCCCAAAATTTGTCCTCTGATGTCCACTCACATTCTGTAACACATCCACATACACACACACACACATAGGTACAAATACACTAAGACTAAAAGATCTTGATTTAATTTACCAAAACAACATCTATTAAATTTATGTTTACAAAGCTAACTGATACGTACCAGACTGTTCTTAGATGCTAAAATACACTAGTGATCAAAATGCAACATTCTCCAGTGTCATGAAAATTAGCATCTGTGATGATTAGTTAAATTAGCAAGGTGACAGTGTATTACCTATAGGCAAGCCTTTGGCCACACCTGTGAAGGATTATCTAAATTAGGATAACTGAGATGGGTACACCTCTCCACTGTGGGCAGCATGATTCCTTAGGCTTGGGTTCCAGACTAAATAAAAGGAGAAAAGGAGCTGATCACAAATATTCATCTCTCTCTGCTTCCCGACTGCAAATGCAGTGGGACCAACTGCCATGACTTCCCCGCCATGGTAGATCGTATTCTGAAACCACAAGTCAAAATAAACCTCTTTACCCCAAAGCTGCTTTGTCAGGGTATTTTATCACAGCAACTGGACAACTACTATACCATCAAATGTTATCAGAAAATAAACAAAATACTGTCTTGTTTGACTAACTAAAACCATAAAGCCTTAAACCTAGTCTTCTGTCATTTCGTCTTGTAATTATGTGTGTCCTCTGCTCGTCAAGATAGATGTTTTTGAAAATATTTTCAGGAGAAACATGTTTTAATCCTTCCAAACAAATGAAATCTAGAAGACTACTTCCCAAATGAAAGAACAGAGACATGCAGAACCCTTAACTCTTGAAACTTTGGTAAATAGCATAGTGCCCCCTTTTGCCACTCCAGACCAGCAATCAAGACTGTCCAGACAGAACCAGCGTGGCAAACAGGGGACCACAAAACTCAAAACACTGACCAAAGAGTCCTCTGATAGCCCCTGCAATTACGCTACCTAATGAATGTCTGTTTCTCTCATCTCTGTCTACTATTATTTTGTAATTTATGATGATAGTTGTTATAATCTTAGATGGTTTTTCCATAATAAGTTTATTCTTAAGAATAGCCATTTACTTTGGTCATCTTAGTAGTTTCTTTTAGAACTCCCCATTTTACTCTTTTTAAAATTTAGTGTCCAAAATGGCACATTGTCCTTTGTATATTCTCAGCACTATATTTACGATAGTGGAAGTTGTTTTAGGGGTTTTGTTTTGTTCCTTTTTTTTTTTTTTTTTTTTTTGGTTTTGTTCTTTTGGTCTGGTTTCATTACCCAGAACCCTTGATTCTGATAGCTAGAACAGGCGAGGCTGAACAGGCTCGAGAAGTCTAGAGGTTTCATCTTCCATGACTCAGGTTCCAGCTTTGCTTGCTTTGTATATGCTGTTGAAGCCCAGGCCTTACACATGCTAAGCAAATGCAGCTAAATCCCCAACCTGCAGACATAATTCTTACCTTCACTCTCTTAAAACATAGCTAATACCTTTGAACCTGTAAACTCACTACAAGTCTTAGGGTTTTTTTTTTTAATATTTAATTCCTAAAGGAATATAATGTTTACCTGTGTATAGCAAAGTTTGCCTCCTGCTTTGGAACCTTCAGGTTCCCTTAAAATCTGTTATATAGTCTTCACTGTTTCTTTAATAGCATTTGAACATATGTTTGTGACAAAATTGATATCGTTGTGAATTTGATGGACTCCATAGAAGTCAGCCATCAGGAGGCACAAATAAAGAACAGGAAGGAGAACTGTGTTAACAAAGACAGCCAACATGAACAAAAGTTTTGGAGGGCACTAGAGGAATCAGAATTCCTGGAAGGCAAAAACGGAGAAGTAAGACTCAAAAAATGTTATCAAAGGACTTGACCGATAGACCAAAGCAACTGGCAGAAAATAAATTCTATGCTTCATCAAATAGGTTGGATTTGAGAACCTCTAGAAATATTTTGTTCACTAAAAGTAATAATAAATTTGGATTCATTCCATTATACTCTTCATATTAGAACCTACATTTTATTCTGTGATGGAGTTCAATAATGATTTCTAGTGAATTGTTTTTGTTTGGTTGGTTTGATTTTTCAAAACAGGGTTTCTCAGTGTAGCCTTGGCTGTCCTGGAATCAGTCTATAGACCAGGCTGACCTCAAACTCAGAGATCCCCCTGCATCTGTCTCCCAAGTGCTAGAATTAAAGGCATACACCATTATGCCTGCCAGTCTAGTGAATTTTTTAAGAATCCATTTAATTTTTTTTTCAATTCTGTGTGTATGTAGGGTCAGGGCACACACATACTCACATGCAGTGGCACATGTTGAGGTCAGAGGGCAACTTCCAGGAGTTGATTCTCTTCTTTCCTCATGTAGATTCTGGAGAATGAACTTGGATCATCAAGCTTGTACAGCAAGTGCTTTTATCTGCTGAGCCATCTTGCCATGCTCCCGTGTCCTTTCTTGGTTGATCTAATTTTCTCTCCCTAAGGGTCCCCTGATTTATTCTTTTCATCTCTCCATTTGTGTGTTGAGACCTCCTTTTTTTTTTTTTAACTGGGTTGCACTGTAGTTACCATGAATAATAGTATGGCTTTCATTTAGCACCTCTTTCTGATAAAATTTCAAAAATAAATATTTTCAAAAATAAAGTATATAAAGAATTTGAGAATTTTCAGACTTTTTATTCAAAGCAACGTTGAAATATATAAAGGTGTATGGGTAAACTAGCATTCCTAATAGCAAATGTAGAAGCAGAGGTGTTCTTAGCAGTGAAATCTTAACAGCTTTCAAGCATCATAGACACAATTTTGTGCTTTCTAAAAGTCTTTTTGAAAATTGAATGAGATCTTCAGTATAGTTCTCTGAACATGTTAATTATTTTTCATTAAGTTCTTTGGTTTAGTTTACTTTGTTTTGCTTTTTTTTTTGGTTTTGGTGAGTACTGGGGATCCATCATAAAACCTCATGCATGTTACTAAAGTGTTTTCTACACAAACCACTCATTAAATTTTTTAAGTTGGGACAATATTCACTTGAACCCACCTACACAAGATTGGGGGTTGTTCTGGGTAGTGAGAACATGACTGTAACCTAAGGAATCGAATGCATTGATGAACAATCGGGTTATCAGTCTGTGATCAAGGCCTGTCACACACTTCTCTCAAGTCGTGGAACTAGGAAATAGTTCTGAATCCAGCCAGTGCAGACTCCGTGGCCTCGGTGGCAAGGATTGATGGCACTTTGATCTTCAGCAACCTTCGTCATGACTTGACTTTCTGTTCTACTTTGAGCCTTGATTTTTGTTTTTGTTTTTTAATTGAATCACTTCCAGCCATGACCCTATTTAGTTTTGGCACTGTAACGGAAATTTTTTTATTTAAAACACATATTTATTAATAATTAACAAACACTTATAATATAAAACATTTAACACCTATAACCTAATACCTATAAACACTTAATACCTAGAACATTTAACCAATCGTATTTTAACCCTTTTGAAAGGATATTAAAATTCTCTAGCACAAGTCCATGCAGGCATCTCGGTTAACAGTCTGGTTCTGGCAATCAGGGCAGAATTCTCTTCAGCTTGGCTCAGCTTCCTCCCGGCCTGTCATTGCAGGTGTGCACTCAGTCCCACAGTCTCATCTCCCCGTGTGTCTTCATGAGCCAGGCTTTAAGGCCTATAATAGCAATTCCCTGGATTTCTTCAACAGGGATTTACACAGTCTCCTCGGTGATGTAGTCTCTGTCTCTAAGATTTCCTCACAGTTGCTTTGCTCCTGTTGTTGTAATGTAAGTCCCAAATTTCCCAGGATTGTACCTTGGGCCTCTTTCCTTCTGCTGCCGACTTCAATCTCTTCGGCTTAGAGCTCATTTCTTTGCTTCAGGGCTCCTGTTATTTTAGCATGGCCTCAGGGAAGATGGCATATGTGAATTAGTATTTCCTATTCTTCCACTCGAGCTCCTGTCTCCTCCACCCATGGGACAAGAGAGAGTCATGTGGAGTTCCCTAATTGATATAGGGTGTCATCTCGTGATCTTTCAGAGTATCCCATGGACTCTAGAACTCACAGAAACTGACAGTTCCCAAGACTTCTGTGGCCTTGTAGCTACACCTCCCTTGGGCGCTTTCTTCAGGCTTTTCTCTGCCCCTCCTGAGCCGAAAAACGTTCAGCAGCTGAAAGTTTCACACACTGTCTTTCAAAATTTGGCTGTGTTGAGAAGCTTTCCTTCAGTTTCCAGTACTTTGAAAAAGTCCACCTGTAGGTGCCCTGTTGACCTGCATGCCAATGAAGAGTCCTTACTAATTCTAACATGTTACAGGGCTCCATTTCTTTTGGACCCTCTGCCTCATGGTTGCATATGGACATAGTTGCATTACTTTTTTTCTTTCTCAATTTAAGTTCTGTAAAATATCATAAGTTCAACTTACACTTCATCCCAGAATTTTCATAATTCTGACCAGGTTAAGAATGTAGAGATTGTCTCTAATATAAAAATATTAAAGTAAGATCAAATTTAAAGTTCAGTTTAATGAAGGAAGAGCATTCAATGGGGGATGGTGAATTCCTTTTTCTATTATAAGATTAGTTAGATTGGTTCAGAAATTTGCAAGAACATTTTTAGAACTATCATTTTTCTTTCTTTTTTTCTGTTTATTTATTCCTAGAAGTTACATCTCCATCACAGTCTCCTCCCTCCACCCCTCCTGGACCCACCCTCCCACTCTCTACCCCTTCACCCTGTAACTATCATTTTTTCTATGCAAAAGAATTATTGTGGATACATTAACTTCTACAGTTCCAACAAAAACAGTGTGAAGGGGGAAACCAATAGAATTATGGAAGTCTAAATCAGTAGACTTTGTAGGAGACGTGGGGAGCTACAGGTTTGCCTACATTGTTACTTCATATTGAAAGAAAGTTCATTTTCTCATAGTCGCCTTTAATGTGTGACTTTTCCTCAGATACTTGTTACTGTATAAATTAATCCTTGCTACCTGTGGTCTGTACCCAGTGTTACAGCAGGAGAGCTGGCACAGAACACCTGCAGCAGTGGCCACAGACAAATTCACAAAGTAATTAGTTGGCATTAAGTAGTTTTATTTTCCATTTGTATTAGCAAGGAGTAAATCGCAGTTTAGTAAAGGGTGAAAATAAAGTAAAGTTTCAGAGCTGTCCATGACAATAAGGCTAGGCCAAAATTAACTTAATTAAGCCGTTGTACCATTAAGAAGTCCGAGTTAGTAAGACTTCGATTGCTGTTCCTGAGATAGATCAACTTTTACGGTAGGAGGATTTGACTTGAGATTTCAGAAACTGTAGTCCATGGATCATTAGCCCTGTTGTCTTAGGTCTGTGGTGAAGCAGAGCGTCATGGCAGGACTGTGCAGTAGGGAAAGCCTGGTCACATCACAGAGGCCAGGAACAAAGAAAGAGAGGATAGAGACAAGGTCTCAATATTTCATGAGCATGTGCCAGTGAACTCACTTCCTCTCTCTGGGCTCTGCTTCATAAAGGTTCCCCTACCTTGCAGGAGCACCACAGGTTGGCCACAAAGCCTGACCATAACAGGTTAAAAGAATCCCAGCAACACAGAAAATCAGAAATCATGGAGTGGACAAAAGATTATTCAGCAAGATTAAGTATGATCACATTTACTCTTCATGTAAGAAAAAATACAGCCAGCTGGGCTTAACAGTTTTTATAATTTCACCAAAGAAAAAGATTGTTATCAATAAAGTTAATCAACAGAAAGGCTAGTGATCTTGCCTTGGTCTGGATTCATTCCTGACTGAATCATGAGGTTACCTGGGTAAGGACTCAGCATTATCCCAGTGCCTGTCTACAACTGAGCCATTCAGCTTCTTCCATTGTGTTTCCAGTTTGTTTCTTAGTAATGTCTCAGTGTATTTCCTGTTGGATCCTGCTAAGTTATCAAGAAAGCACTGTGCTTCCTCACACTTCCTCAGTCCCAACGTGCTGCCTCCCTCGAGCTCCTGGGGCTCTGTTCTGCACACCAGTGCTGTTATGCACCCTAAAGCCTGCCTCTAACATGGTGACATTGCTTAGCAGTGATGCAAACCAAAGAATGAGAAACTAATGTCATATGCTTTATAGTATAGTAAATTTTACCCAGAAAATCCTATCTTGCAGTTGTCATGTCTGTTAGAATTAATTAGAATCTGTTAGTTGTAAATATGATAAAATTTTACTTTTTGATATTTTTATTAAAAGATATTAACTATGTACTGTGAAAAATATTTTTATTGTGGCTGCTTCTGTTTCTGCATCTACCTTCAGTGATCAGGTGGCGAAAAAAGGAAAACTTTTTATTTGCACTCATCATCATGGGCCATTGGTCATTTTCTGGTCTGAAATTTCTTCTGAGTATTATGTTTTAACATGAAATAAAATTTTGCTGATGTTATCTAGATTCTTAAAAAATATTTCTAATCTGATAGAGCACTTCAAAGGTACTTGTATTAGTGCAGACTATAAAACAAGTTTCTTGGTAATGCTGAGTATGCTCCATAAGCAACAACATCAGCTTCATAAATCTGGACATTTCTTGAAAACATCAAGTAGCATGTGACACAAACTAAAGACTTCCAAAAATTTAGTTGAATAAGTCATTAATGTGGAAGTCAGCCAACAATGACAAAACTTACCTGGTTTATAAAAAATAAGAAAATTGTATCACTATAATGGCAGTTCAGACCATGTCTAAACTGTTTTTAGTGTGAAGAGCTAGAACAGGGAACATATTAAAACACAGAATTAGAATCACAAGAAGTCCAGATGGGAGGTAGAATTTTTTAAATACAAAAGCTTTAGTGATGCAAAACAATTATAGTAACTTTGGTTAGAAATGTACTAAAATGCTAGAAAATTCAATGGAAAAGAAAAATGCTAGGGAGTATGAAATATTTTAAATAACTTCTTAGCCAAGGTCACTATTTCTGTACTAAAGCACCATGACCAAAACAACTTGGTGAAGAAAGGGTTTCTTCAGCTCACACTTCCACATCAGTGTTCATAAGTGAAGGGAGTCAGGACAGGAACTCAGACAGGGCAGGAACCTAGAGGCAGGAGCTGAAGCAGAGGCCATGAAAGGGTGTTGCTTACTGGCTTGCTTCTCAGGGCTTGCTCAGCCTGCTTTCTTACAGAACCCAGGACCACCAGCCCAAGGCTGGCACCACACAAACTATTCTAGTAACTTGTCATAATCTTAGCACAAATGAATATTCAATTATTTCCCATAGTTTTAAAATCTGTAACACTTAACATATTTAACTTAGATGTGATACAGTTATCTAAGCACTTACATGAGTGAGTCTTAAAAATTATTCCCCTGTTGCTTTCCTGCATTTGTTTAGCCAGTTTCTAAGATTGCGTGAATGTTTTCTGATATGCTTGTCGTTTTACACCCTCAGTAATCGTGTGGAAGCATGGACAAGAGAAGTTGCATTCTTGCTCAGACAAGAAGGCAGGCCTATGGTTAATCTTATCCCTGATAAGAATAGAAGGCGAGTGATGGAAAGGGACTGGCAGAATACAGATGAAGCAATTGACTGGATAAAACATCAAGCAATTAACTATACCAAGCCATTTGTCCTTTACCTGGGATTGAATTTACCACATCCTTACCCTTCACCATCCTCGGGAGAGAACTTTGGCTCTTCCACGTTTCACACATCTCTTTATTGGCTTGAAAAAGTAAGTATTCTATGTGTGCCCAAATGTAGACACTGACGCCAGTGTGGTGGAGCTCTCCTTTAATCCCAGCACTCGGGAGGCAGAGGCAGGAGGATCTCTGTGAGTTCGAGGCCAGCCTGGTCTACAGAATGAGTTCCAAGACAGCCAGGGCTACACAGAGAAACTCAGTCCCAAAAAGCCAAAAAGAAAAAAAAAAAGGGAGACATTGACATATTCAAAGCTACCTGGCATTAACTCATTCTTTTATTATTTTAATGGAAAAATTAGGAATTTATACTTTTAACCTAAACCAGTAATGATTTTGGTAAAAGGATAATATTCTGGAAATAAAATGTTAGAACTTGTTAACTGTATAGATTTACATGTGATATATCTATAAAAAGAAACTGAAAGACATTATCTTTGGAGTGCAAGCAGGCCTCACTTCCCCCAGTTTTGGATGTTAAAAATAACCACACAGAATGAAACTGTAGAAAATGATCTTAATTGTCAAAGGAGGAAATTATCTCTTTTTTGTTCTAGAAACTTTAAAAACAACTGTGAAAATATTTAAATGTTTGCTTTGGGTTATCAACAGAAGCAGGAAATAGCTAAATGTATTATTTAGCACACTACGCTGAAAAAGCAGAAGTTCTTGGGATCAGTGTTGTAAAAAGCATAGTAGGTCCAGTGTGAGCAGCGCCTGCCTTCCTGTGTGCAGCTGACCTGCACTGTGAACTGCCATCTCAAAGAATCCAGATTCACAGTCAGAGGAGCTTAGGGAACGGACTCTTATCATAACCAGGAAGAACAGTTTGAAGAAAAGGACTGAGATTCACTGAAGAGAGCCTGGTGAAAATGTTCACCTTGAAGGAAGAATTGCAAATATATCTACATTGAAGACACAAAGTAAAATATAGGAAGTTGATCCAAATAGAGAAAGAAATATGACAATTTGCCAACCAAAAGATGCTTGCTGTAGATCACCTGCACACAGAAAGACAGGCACTCCGCACACTGCAGGTCAGCTGCACACAGGAAGACAGGCTCTGCTCACACT
>CAJQZJ010034249.1:5200107-5220680 GCA_907164525.1 Lophiomys imhausi
ACTAATTCTGGGGCCCTGTTGCAATATTTACTTCAGTGGACTTTCTTTTTTTTTTCTATGCAGACTCTGTGTATTTGTTATATATTGAACCCTTAAATTTACAATAGCTTTTCCTTTTTAAATTTAAATTTTATTGTTATTCATTATTATTTCTTACATATGTATGTAATATTTGTGGAAATGTGTTATAGGCCAGGGAACATTGTATATAGTGGGTCTGTCCCCCACTTTTACATGGGGTCTAGGGATGGAACTCAGTTATCAGGCTTTGATAGTAAACATGTATGTATGTGTGTATGTTTGTATGTATGTGTCTATGGCATGTGACGTCCAGAGGACAACCTATGGATTCTGTTCTCTACTTTCATCATAAAGGTCCCCAAAGATGAAACTCAGGTCATTGGGCTTAGTGCCAAGCACCTTTACCCACTGAGACATCTTAGTATTCTGGCACTACTGAATTTTCAGAACAATTTAATTCAAAGTGGAATCAAAGCACAAAATGTAAAACAAACACAAAACATCCCACAACTTTTGAATTCAGACAATTATCTAATGTAGGAGTTAGATAAATTAGATTTAGGAAATATATAGGAGTTTCTGATACTGTCTCTGTAGGAGTTAGATAAATTAGATTTAGGAAATATATAGGAGTTTCTGATACTGTCTCTTAATTCGGGGCCTGAAGAGCATTATCAGCATGAAGTCAGCAAAAACAGGAAAGACTCAATAGACTGAAAAACAAGTTTGAAGTCAGGAAAAACAGGAAAGACTCAAGACTTGAAGAAACAAAGTATCTGGCCTGACATTGTTTTCAGCTGCTAAGTGGGCGGAGCCCAAATTAAGCTGAAACAGAGTTCCTCCTATTTGAGGACAGTGCGTGGAGCCCTGAGGAGAAGAGGCCCCTGATGCTAGAGAGCTCCAAGAGTCCTGCTGAAAAAAGGGCTGGCCATTGATGGCCAGCTCTCTCCCTGAAGCAGAAAGAAGCCGGTGAGCAAAGAAAGCCTGAGCAAGACACCAAAAGGCCAAGGACTGGACCCTGTGGCTCAGCTTTTGCCTAGCGGGGTTTGATCTGTCCAAACAGTGGCCTAAAGGAAACGGTGCCTGGCTTTAAGGACTGAGGCAGAGCAGCTGAGTTCCTGATTCAAAAGAAGTAAGTTGGCCTGCACACGGCTGGGGTCTCCCACAGAGAAGAAAGCATGAAGCCTTATTTAATGTGAGACTGCAATAACCAACTTACCCTGACGAACCTGCATCTGAGAGATCCAGAAAAAGGACTGCTAAGTGCGTTAAAGAATCTACAACAAATACTGTGTTTCTGACTATTGAGGACCTGCCCCAGAGAATGTATCATTCTAAAAGGTTATGAAAGTAGTTGTTATGATTATCAATAGGTTTAGTGGATAGGTTAAAGGGGTTGTAGGAATTTATAGGATTAATAGTTAAGAAATTGTTGGTGTTTGTTATAAGTGAATTTAGTAATAAATAAATAAGTGTTAAATAATAATTTAAAAGTTCGGTTACAATCTAATGTCAGAATCTGAGAGGAATCACAATAATTCAAAGCTGAACTCAGAATAACATTGGGTCTTTCTCTCTCTCTCTCTCTCTCTCTCTCTCTGAGACTGGATCTCACTATATAGCTCTTGTTGCCCCAGAACTCCCTACTCAAACATTGTTGATACACTTTGTTTCAGCACTGGAGCCTCTGGCAGGCTCAGAAGCTCATGGGGCAGCACCAATGGAAGGCGGGTTTGCTTCACTTTTGTGTTCACAGAATAAGAACTGCTCTCCCAGGCAAACAGCATCTTCACAAGGAGCAAGAGTCACAGCAGAATCTTTTGTCATCATAGTTGCCTTTATGGTCAGAAGAAAGATGTTATGCAGGAGCGCGGCATTACGCTTTGATTCCAGATGCTTGGCTGCTAAAATATGAAGACACTGACCCTAGCAGGGTTACCTTGGAAAGGAAGGACATCTCCAGCTGTTCATCACTTTCTGGTTTCCAGTCTCCTTTTAGCAACTGTTCATAAGCTGTGACAACAGCACAGTGACCTGAATCCAGGCTCATCCAAAAGCTATTATGACTGTCCAGTCACTGTGAGAGCTATTAGCATGTGTGACTACACCTACCCTTTCTAACTTCTGATCACTTCTTTGATTCTGCAGTCAGGAGTCAAGTAGATAGAAATGAATAGCCCTAGAAAACTAGGTCACATGAGAAAAAAATACAACATACCAGATTAAAGGTGCCAGTAGAATATTAGTGTGGCTTGTAAGAAACCTCAGTGGAGGGTCTGCAAGCAGGGTTCAGAATAAAATTCCCCCACCAAAGCAATGGAGTGAAATGAGTGAAATACTCAACCATGGCCAGGCTGCATGCCACTGCTGCTCACATATATGAGTCCCTAAGTCCCTTCCAGCACTTCCTGTCCCCCAAATGGACCAAGTAAATGCAATATACATCCTAACATCCTGGACACTTCTTCAGTGCCATTGCCAATGCCAGGTGGTAGGTGATGTCAAAAAAAGAACACAGATGTGGAGGAGAAGGCCAGGTTCCCACAGGTACTCTGTGACAGATGATTCTGGCCGCCTGAGCTGCTGTGACTGCCATGTTCCCTGGAAAACAACTTTTTTTTTTAATCAATATTTTATCAAGTCTTGTAAAAGTTCAGTGGAATGCAGTTTCAGTGGTAGAATTTTTCTTTGTAATCTATGAGAACATCCCAATCAACGTAGAATTACTTTGAGAAATACTGAACTGATATTTGGTAGGGGAGTCATTGGCTGTCAGAGAAAACACTGAACCATGTGGTACTCAGAAAAATGCCTTGGACAAACACTCTGAGGAAAGAGTGTGAAAATCAAATGAAGACTGAAATTCTCCATTGTCCTCTACCTCTTCAATGTTCCACCAAAGAAAGACATCATTATCCACAAACCCTCAGACCTTACTAGGTCTCCTCTAGATGATACTGGCACCAATATGAAAAGCATCTTATGTGATACATACTCAAGACCAGGATTCTGCTCAAAGTTATCTGGCACACTTTATATACTCACTACTTCATCAACTGGACACATATTTACTGATATCTGTCTGTATCAGGACCAGCATGAGGCACTGGGTGTATATAAAAATGATAAATGTCACCAGCCAAAATGATGGACCTTGGAAATGAGATTTCTAGAGCAACCAGCAGGATGATATGTATCCTACCAGGCCATCTTAACTCATGTATCTGCAGGTTGCAAACATTGCCTAGGAAGCAGCAGACACCCACACTGGCCCAAGACCAGGAAATACAAGCAATTCTGCTTTCACCATGATTAATGTGATGGTGCACAAAAGACAAATTGATGCTTCCAACAGGAAAACAAATTTGTTTATGAAGCCAGGCTAAAAGCAGCAGCATTGAATCAAAACCATTTCCTGTGAGTTGGACTTCTTTTTTAAAAATTGGCCGCCGTATCATTTTCTTAGTCACCTTTTCTCTGGGCTTATTGGAGGCGTAGTCCCTCCTAGCAACCTCCCATCTGCTGGATAACAGAATCTGGAGAAACAGGAGCCTGCCTGTATGACACATCACTTGCTGGATGGAAATACTAGGGAGACTCAATACACGAACCACAATTTGTATAAAAACCTGTTAGTGCCCTCATCACTAACAAAATGAGTTCCATGTCACTAAGAGAAGAGAGCAGCTGCCATGCCCTGCTTCTCATAATGAGAGTACTGGAAAGCATCTGCAAACCTCTGCTGTTCCTAATTGCCAGGCAACAGCACGTTCTTTGTTCTCTCCAATTAAACCACTGGCGCTGCAGGGAGAGGAAGGTATACCCCTATCAAAGATCTACCTAAAGACTGCTCAAAAACCTATTAGTACTATTAGGGGTTGGGTGTAGTCGTGTGTAGTTCTGCTTGCCCAGCTTACACTCTGGGCTGGTACCGTGCCAGGTAAGAAGTGGAACCCTGCTGGGTTTCTTGTGTCCTTATATTTTTCAAGCTAGTACAGACATGGCATTACTCAATGGTTTTGTTTGTTTGTTTGTTTGTTTTTCTTTTTTAATGAAAAGTAGTGTTTGTACTTTTTTCTGTTAACAATCACAGAATTAATCGGTGGGGGAGGGGTGCAATCTCAGGCAAGAGATTCCTATGTCATATATTGCTTCTGGGTTAACATTAATTAGCCTTTGCAGTGGTCACATACGCAACTTTCTGTCCACGGGGCAAGGTTTCCAGAGCCCAGAGGTCCACTGATCTCTCTTGAGGCAGCCTCATGGATTTGAAGAGGTTCTGGTGGGATTGGGGGAGGGGGAGAAATGCGCAGAAGGTGGAGAATAGGGATCATGTGTGTTCCTCGAATGTACAACCCACATTTGAGTGACAAATGACGAGGACAACCTGTAAAAACAACTAAGCGCAAATCCACCCGAATCCATCTCGCCCTAGATGCGTTTGCCTTTTCAACTAACTTTGGGAAGTCGCAGAGACCCAGAGGTGTGGTCCGCACCACTTCGCCTCCACTTTGGCATTTTACTGAGGACCGCCTTCAGCGGTGCCTCTCCTTCCTCCAGACTAAGGATGGAGGATTCCTTCAGACCCTCTGCTCTGCCTCCCGCATCCAACCTCTCCGTACCCATTCTGCCGAGCTGGGGTCTCAACATGACTTCTGGGCAGGGAGCCTCTGTCCCGGGGCCGCAGGCTCCGCCACGCGGGCCACATAACCACCGGATCCACCTGGTCTTCATAGGGATCATCCTGGTGGTCGCTGTGGCGGGCAACACCACGGTACTATGCCGCCTGTGCGGCGGTAGCAGCCGGCCCTGGCCGGGTCCCAAGCGTCGCAAGATGGACTTCTTGCTGGTGCAGCTAGCAGCGGCCGACTTGTACGCGTGCGGGGGCACCGCGCTGTCGCAGCTGGCTTGGGAGCTTCTGGGCGACCCGCGTCCGGCTCTAGGCAACCTGGCCTGTCGCTTTTCCCAGCTGCTTCAGGCATCGGGGCGGGGCGCCTCCGCCCACTTGGTGGCGCTCATAGCCCTCGAGCGCCAGCTCGCCGTGCGCCGTCCGCAGGGCCCGCGGCTGTCCGCGCGCGCCCTGGCTGCCCTGGGCTGGCTGCTGGCGCTGCTACTGGCGCTGCCGCCGACCTTCGTGGTGCGCTGGGGCCCTCCTCCATCACCATCCGCCAGCACCTGGCCAGGGGAGCATCGCTGCGGGGGCATCTTCGCACCCCTACCGCGCTGGCACCTGCAGGTCTACGCGCTCTACGAGGCTATCGCGGGCTTCGCCGCGCCGGTCGCTATCATGGGCGTCTCTTGCGGCCACCTGCTATGTGTCTGGTGGCAGCGAGGGTCTCAGGCTCCAGTGGCAGGGGCGCCCTGGTCTGCCAGTCCAGCCCGAGCCCCGTTGCCCAGTGCGCTGCCCCGCGCCAGGGTGCAGAGTCTGAAAATGACCCTGGCGCTGGCGCTTCTATTTGTGGGCTGCGAGCTGCCCTACTTCGCTGCCCGCTTGGCGGCCGCCTGGTCGTCGGGGGCCGCGGGTGACTGGGAGGGAGAGGGCCTGGTGGTGGCGATGCGCGTTGTGGAGATGGCCAACAGCGCCCTCAACCCTTTCGTCTACCTCTTCTTCCAGGCGGGTGACTGCCGGCTCTGGTGGAGGCTACGGAGGCGCCTGGGAGTTGTGTGCTGCGTGCGGGAGGGAGAAGCCGAGATCAACGAGGGGGTTGGGGACCACCAGGCACTCCACCGCCACCGCTGGCCCCACCCCCATTATCACCACGCCCGGCGGGAGGAACGGGACCCGGGCTGCCTGCGCCCACCCCCGCCACGCCCCAGACCTCTCCCCTGCTCCTGCGAAAGTGCCTTCTAGGAGCGGCTGCACAGACAGGACGTTTGTCACGTGGCACAGCCTCCAGGCAACACCGGGCGTAAGAGATCTGGCCTAAACCACAAAATGTCGAACTGTCTCCAGGCACCACTGAAGCTTGTCCGCTTCTGACTTGCTGTCCTACTTCCCTTTAATGAAGACATGCCTTTCACTTCCCGTTTGTTTTCCTCCCTCCAGTTCTTCTCATATTGCCCATTTGGAGGAGATCAAACTCTCAGAAAGTTGTAAAAAACATCGGAGTTCCAGAGTTATTATTTTTGCAATTCTTTTTTATACTCCCATTGTGTTCTAGATAAGACCATTTATTTTAACTAAATTGCCAAATTTTCATTCGTTGCTGTGTTATGTTTTTGTTAATTTTGCATTGTGCTTAAACCAAGTGCATCTTTGGGGAGCAGCAAATTTGCTGTTCCTTCTGAGAGGAAAATCCCCATAACGCTCTTCCTGGGGAGATTAGGAGTCCTAGGAGCAAGGCTGTAGAAAAGTAATCATGCTGCCGCTTCAGAGACAGAGCATGTGAAAAATAAAAACATCTCCCAAGGAGCAGCTAGAACATTTTTTAAAACATGGTAATGTGTTTTCTGGGAAGAAACCCGGTGTGGCTTTTGTTTCCAGTCTAAATTCCACATCAATAAAAACAGAGTACAAGAGGAGAACACGAAGCCTGCCTTAGTTCTTTTCAAACAAGTCTGTATTCTGCAGGACATAGTTATTGTAACCAGACCAGCGTCTAAGTCTGTCCACGTTGAATTGCTAAGGGCAAAGTCTTGAGCAAACTAGACAAGGAAAATGCTGCGGTAATGTGCCAGGGTGGGATTCACTGTTCAAGTGTTAAGGAGATCTACACGAGAAAGCTTCTAGCCCTGCTTGTGTTTAAAAACAAACCCCAGGTGTAGAGGCTCTGCCCACACTCCCAGGCATTCCCAGCACTCTCAGGCAGGAACATTATCTGGAATTTGAGGCCAACATTGACTACATAGGGAGTTCTAGAATAATCTAGGCTAAACTGTTAGACTGCTGCAAATAAAACAAAACAATGCCTAGCTTATTCATGTGGACTGGAGAGTACTAAATCGGGAGACAGTTGATTCGTGACCTCCTCTTAACTGCCCTTGCTTCCATGAAATCACAGCATTTCAAAGCACTATGCCATATGCTTAGCAATATCCTTCACCAAGAACTGACAACTTTCACACATCTTGGTTTCTTGTCCAAACCAAGTAAACGTGCCACTAATATGCAGGGGGGTAGGGACTGGCTAAAACTTATGTAGACTAGTAATGATCTCTGGGGACTGTGTTTTGCTCATGGTTATATCTGCAAACTTCTACAACATGTGACAGAGGAGGCACTCAGCGCAGATTTGTTGCATAGTTTATGGAGTCAGGCATAGGTAGGTTGCATCAAAGATAAGCTAAAGGAAATCTTCATTAAGTATGGCTTACATTCCTCCAGAATTCTTTTTCTTAAGGGATACACACACCATTTCAGCCCACAGTAGGCACTAATAGAAGGGACTCAGGTCTGTCTTTGTACCACTTGGACATTTGGAGCCTGGAGGTTGGCAGCATCTTCCCTAGAGAGGCTGACCTATCTGTCTGACAGCTGCCAAGAAATGGTAGGTGTGCGACGGCTACTCAAGGTGCATTCATCCCACTTGCTCAATCCAGCAATAACCCAAAGGCATTTTCCTGTGAGTACCTAGGAAAGGCTTCACCTAGCAAGAAAATCTCCCTGCATCAACTCTACATGAATTCAACATCATCTCCCTACCCTCTTGCCCCCAGAAAGACTTGCTATAACAGAAAGAACTCTGTCCAAGGAAGGTCTGGAACTCACTAATACCCAGAAACCGCCTCTAAGCACCCTCTGGGAGAGCTGAGTGGACCTGTTGATTGAAATCAGACAGCCATTGTCTTACATGAGGACATGGGTTCTTCTATCTAAACTTGGGGTGAATTTGGCTCTGCACAAAGAGTGTTGTGGTTTGGCCAAATTGACCCTCTAGTGTGCTTCTCAGTCTCACTCACGACTTAGTGCTCTGTTTGAAGTGCCGAGGTGAGAGAATGTTCTAGAATCTTCCTCTGTCCTCCCTCAGTTTCATAGCATAATGATCCAAGCAAAAAAGTTCAAAAGAGGCAGAGTGTAGAGTAGAAGACAGATGGAATTTATTATAAGGTGAAGTGGGCTGTTCTCAAGATGTGAAAGTGGACAGTGGACAGAGAGACTGCTGTGGGAAAAAAAAAAACACTCAAAGGATGAGAGTGAACAAGGGCCTGAGAGGCCATCAAGAAGGGAAAAACTCTTAAGAGGTGAGATTGGACAGTGCACAGACAGCTAATTGTAGAGGAATCCACTCTCGAGGGGTGAAAGTGGACAGCGGACATAAAGGCCATCATTCCAATCTGCACTTCAAGGTGGGCTCTTTATGTCTCAAGGTTTCTGAAACAGACTACTTCCTTTCCAGATAACTGACAGGCCCTTTGGACTAACTCTTAATGGGGGGGGGGGGGGACAATGATTAACTCTCAAGGAAAGGAACAATGTCATGTCTGGTTTTTTTGTTTTTACCAGAAATCCTTCCACTAGATAATAATCTTATAATCTTCCTGATAGTTTAGAATACCATTTCTCCACCAAAGACCAAAGATAAAACTCAGATCTCATTATTTTGACCAATAACTAAAGACCTGCAGTTCCTTCTCCTGGTTTTACAAGCTGCTGATTGAAAAGAATGGGTCAATCCTCAAGATCTTTTGAGTCTGGTAACATTTGGCTAGCAATGTGACAGTGGGTGAGGGAGTACAGGTCATTCTCAGCTACCAGATTCCTTCCTTAAAGCCCATTTCCTGGCTCCCAGGGACCAGCCTCCTTTCTTGAGTACTATGCTGTAAGTGGAAATCCAGACTATGCCCCTGTTGAGGACAAAGGACCCCTGGAAGCACTTCCTCTTCCTCCAGAATTTTTATAATAAATGTTATTGAGCTGAAGGCAGTCCTTGCTCTCTTTGATCTGATGAGGATGTTATTGTCTGAAAAATACCAACCAAAGAGAGACTACAATCTTCACAAATCCACGCCTGGGTTACAGCATTATTTTTATTCATCCATATTCATCAATAAATGTTTATTAACTTAATTATTTTATGACAGGAGAAATACTAAGCATTGGAAAAACTAAAATGAGCAACACACATCTACCTCAAAGAGACAGTATGGGCAGATGTAGGAGACAATGTCACAATTACATTTCAATGCCAAATGTTTTTGTTTGTTTGTTTATTACTTCAAGTTATAACTTCATCACAGTGCCCTCCTTCCATCCCTACTGGTTCTACCCTCCAACCCTCTCCTCCCTCCCCTACCCATCCCACTCCTCCGATGTGGAGTGTCCTTACATATCAGCTCCTCTCAGGTCAACAGTCATTTGAGGGCTAAGGGTTCTTCTTGTACTGGGGGCCAACATGGTGGCAACTCCTAGGGCAAATTGTCCCATTAGTAGGTAACAAAGACTATGTTCCTGATCATTTTGGTATGTTGGTTGTAGGACAGTTATCCTGTACTATATGGCTAAAATCCAATTATAAGTGAGTAGATGCCATGTGCATCTTTCTGAGTCTGGGTTAGCTCACCAAACCACAAGGGCATATCTTCATCTATATTCATAGCATCTTTATTTGTAATCGCTAGAAACTGGAAACAACCCAGATGTCCCTCAACCAACAAATGGATAAAAAAAAAAATGTGGTACATTTACACAATGGAATACTACTTAGCTATCAGAAACAAGGAAATCATACAGTTCACAGCCAAATGGATGGAACCAGAAAAGCTCATCCTGAGTGAGCCAAATGGGTGTTCAGTTGGAAGATGCTGGGAGCACTGGAGGAGACTATCTGACAAGCCTGGAAGACTGGATGGTTGAATGCATTCATTGTTTTTTGCATGACTGTGGTTCTCATCAGTGGTTTGTGGTTTTAGGGAATTTCAGTACACCATGGCAAGGATGATGTGATGTTCATCATTTGGTGCACAGCAGTAGGAGCTCACAGCAAGAGTGTGGCTTATTCATATGAAGAAGCAAGCAGTCTCAGGATGAAACAAGCAGCTCCACGCAGAGCCGGAAGCCAGATAACACTTTACAGCCTTCATGACCAACTTCCGTTAGTGTTAATACTGAGCTTCTCAAGAGAAAAACCAGCTCCACAATTTTGAGCCAGTTTTGAAGAAAACTTTAATTAAGTACTAGCCAGGATGATGGACTCTGGCCAGGTCCATTTCTGGGTTCCCAGGAAATGACAAGTCACATATTGCAGATGCTTAAAAAGGCAAAACCACAAGGCCACCACCGTATTTCCCATCAGAGCCAATCAGAGGCAGTGATACATCCAGATGTATTTCCTGACTGTGTACCTCACACCCACATGTGATTAAGCACACCTGGTGCAAGTAGGTCACATGTCAAACAAGCATAGGACAAAAGGAACTTATTCTTAAGTGAAAACAGAGCTTTAAAACTGCAAGGCGCATTTTTTCTTTGGGGTTGATCTAGAACTGTTATGAATTCAAATGTTAGTTATTTGCTCCCCTCCCCCATTGGCTTGCTGTCTGATGAGCAGATTTTCACTCACATCTGCCCTTATTGGGTAGACTCTGCTTCCCAATTTAAAACTATTGGTTAAATAAAATTGGCTGCAGCCAATTACTGAAGGGAATAGAGGTAGGAGGGTTTTGTGTTACCTTGATGGAGATGGCAGAGAGGACCAGGAGGGAGGGAGAGAGGAGAGGAGAGGAGAGGAGCATAGAGGAGGATAAGACAGGAGAACAGGAGTCTCTGTCAGCCATGAGGAAACAGTAACATGTGCGTGGGTGAAATGCTGCCCCAGGACACTGGACTGTTGGACCAGGAATAACCCAGAACTATTCAAACAACAAGTATTTGGGGTATATAGCTGGGGAAGTAGCCAGTCCAGCCATTACAAGAGTACACTAAGGGTAACCCCTCAGGAATTGTCTAAGCCAAATAAAATCACCATAGTCTGAGTCTCATTCATTTGTAAGCTAGACGGGGATAAGTTTATTTCTTACCATTTTACATTTTTCCTGTTTTGGTCTCCCATTAGATAGGCCTCAGTCCCAGAGGCTCCACAACCTTCCTAAAACAGCCACCTTACAGGTTGCTTAATGTTCAGGAGAGGCTCAGCTGTAAAGACTAACTTGGTTGACTCATCCACTCATCACTCTTTGGGAAGGAGAGGGATGTTGGTTGGTTTGGATGCGAGATTTCTCTCAATGATCATGTGTTGAATACCTGGCTCCCAGTTAGTGGTGTTGTTTGGGAAATCTATAGAAACTTTAGAAAGCAGGTTGTGGCTGGAGGAAGCAGGACACTGGGGGATGGATCACATAAGTTATAGCTGTTTGTCTTCTAACTGACAATTCAATATAGCAAGCCACCTCATGTGTCCACTGTCCAACTGGGAGCCACTGCACTCCCATGATTCTCCAAAACTGCAACTTAGTTCTCAATTGTATTTATTAATAAGTGTAAACTGTAATGGTAGGTTGGTGGAGCAGCTAGTGGGCTAGCGGGAAGCCAGCAGGCCTGGCTCTCCTTAACCAGAGGCCTGACTCATCTTGGGGATAAAGCCCTTGACCAAGGGTGGCTTTCACCATCAGTAACCTAAACTCTGCTAACTAATATATTTATTAATAACTATACATTGTTATATTAGGCCTCCAGAGACACCAGTGGCCTGGCGGGAGATTAGCAGCCCTGACTGCCTTACAGGACTGTAGGCCTGGTGGGGAGGTCTGGTGGGGTACCTGCAGGACACTTATTAATAACTTTAAACTGTTATATTAGGCCAGAGGAACAGCCAGTGGCAGCCTAGCAGGACAGCCTCTGGGGCCTGCCATTAGGCCTGTGGCCAGAAGCCTGTAGGCCTTCCAACCTGAAACCCCCAGCGGCCTTTCTCCTAATAATTAATTACACCAAGACCCTTTAATGTTTCAATACTTAGCCCTTAGGTGGAAAGACTCTCAACTAGCTCACCTAAATTAATCCCAGACCATCTAATCCCAAATAGCCATGTGGATTGCAGTACCTTCCAGAGCTCTCAGACACATCTGTCTGCTTTTGTGTATCCTGGTGGAAAGAGAGATTCCTCTGTGTAAAACCCAGTGTTCCTGTTTCCATCTCAGGATGTTCCACCTTCCTATACTCTTTCTGCCTAGCTAATTGGTCATCAGTGACTTTTATTAACCAACCAGAGAATGCCTCAGAAGGGGCGGTAACCAGATCTCAGCATTGAAATCAGCCTATCAGAACCAATGTATTAGACCTTCCTCCAACAATTCTCCACCATGCCTTCTCTGTCATAATGGATTATATCCTAATCCTGAGCCACAATAAATATTTGCTTCCTTGTTTCTGTCCTATATTCTGACATGGCCACAAGAAAAGTAACCAACATAGCCAAGTGCTCTAGACCATTGGAATAACCCTGTTGAAACATGGGGACAACAGAGCAGAACATGGTCAATAATGACAGCAGGAGGGGGCATGACCTGCTGGGCTATGTGGTGGCCAAAGGAGATCCAGCCTCAGCTGAATAAAAAAGATCTGTGTGTCAGGCCTGGAAAACAAAATGTAGACTTTGGAGAATTTAATCAGACTTATAATATGATCAATGTGAGTTGTGGAATAGTAGTTTCAGAGACATCCATGAGGACAAATTAACTGAAAGGGCAGCAGCTCATTGAGGCAGAGATTAATAGATACTCAGAGAAACCACAAAACAATGTTTGCACTACTGAGATAATAAGTTTCAGCTGGCCCAGACTGGGAGAAAATCTTCACCAACCCCACATCTGACAGAGGGCTAATATCCAAAATCTACAAAGAACTCAAGAAATTAAATGCCAAGAAACCAAATAATCCAATCAAAAATGGGGGACAGAGCTAAATAGAGAATTCACAAAGGAGGAATCCCTAATGGCTGAGAGACACTTGAAGAAATGCTCAACATCCTTAATCATCAGAGAAATGCAACTCAAGACGACTCTGAGATTCCATCTCACACCTGTCAGAATGGCTAAGATCAAAAGCTCAAATGACAGCACATGCTGGCGAGGGTATGGAGAAAGGGGTACCCTACTCCATTGCTGGTGGGAGTGCAGGCTAGTGCAACCACTATGGAGGTCAGTCTGGCGATGTCTTAGAAAACTTGGAATAGCTTTGCCTCAGGACCCAGCCATACCACTTCTGGGAATACACCCAAATGCCTCTTCATGGAATCATAAGGAAATTTCCTCATCTATGTTTATAGCAGCCTTATTTGTAATAGATAGAAACTGGAAACAACCCAGATGTCCCTCAACCGAAGAATGGGTTAAAAAACTGTGGTACATCTACACAATGGAATATTATCCAGCTATCAGGAACAATGAAATTATGCAATTTGCAGCCAAATGGATGGAACTAGAAAAGCTCATCCTGAGTGAGTTAACCCAGACTCAGAAGGACGCATATGGCATCTATCCACTTATAGTAGGATTTTAGCTATATAGTAGAAGGTATCGATACTACAACTAATACACCAAAGGGAACTTGGACATAGACTTTTTATTTTTTATTTTTATTTTTTTATTTATTTTATATATATATTTATATTTTTTCTATTTTTTATTCTTTTTTATCTATTTGTCTGCTTATTTGTTTGTTTGTTTTTTAGTTCTCTCTCCTGGGCAATGAGACACTTTTCACTGATGGTACTGCCTGGTAGACCCCCAATGAATGAGGAGGCTCTTAGCCCTCATACGGCCTCTCAACTGAGATGAGGGACTGTTATATAAGGACATCCCACCCCAGAGAAATAGGATGGAAGGGTTAGGAGGTAAAGAAAAAAATGAAATGTGATGTTTCGGCCTTTTACTACTAATTGTCATAAACTGTTTAGGAAAATTAAGAAATGCAAACTAATGGTTATGCAAGCCGGTCATTCTGTTAGGTACTATGACAGATAGTAAAGCTGCTAAGAGACAAGCAACAACTGCTTACCCTAATAGAAGAGATAGATAGGGCCTCTTCAAAAACCTCAAGAGATCTGCAGAATATGGCATTCAAAGATGTTTTCGTAACTGTAGATTTTTTTATATCAAGACATATCAACCCCGGGGGGATCCAAGATGGCAGCGACCCGCACTGACACATTTTGAACGTGGGGGAAAAGAGCCGTAAAAAGCACAGAGTTATTGGTCACTGTGCAAAAACCGGAGGGTCTAGACCCTCCAGGAACACACACAGCTCCCAAGGGACTGATAAAAATCCCAGGGCAAGGCTCTCCCCCCATCTCTCTCAGACATGGAAGCCACTAAATCCGGGACTCGGGAACTCCCATTTGGAGAGGTGCCTTGTAAGATAGACCCTAATACACAGCAGGCAGAATCAGAGCCCACATGACAATCACTCACTGGCCTGCTAGGCTCCCCACACCACCTCAGGAGGACCTTATAGCTATTTAGGAAACTTTGCAGGCTAGTTGAAGTCTTACCAAGGCAGAAACAGGGCGCACAGTGGGAGGTCCGCAGCCGCTCAAGCCGTGGAAGATCCGAGTGGGAAGCCGGTGGGCAGGGCAGAAGCGCCAAGCCCACGGCAGAGCAGCTAAGGTGGGAAGCTGGCACAGGCTGGCGGGGCGGAGGGGCCATGCCTGTGGTAGAGGAGCCTAGTGGGAAGCCAGAAGCCAGGGGACCATAGCTGTATTCTGGAAAACCCAGACATATTAGGTGTGGAGCCAGGCCCTGTCAGTCTCCGTGATGACAACCAAAGTCCACAGAATCTGTGCCTGGGCAAACAGGTCCATACTATCAGAACCATTACAGGCTGATCACTCAGTGTGCAACATAGAGAAGTCTGAATTGGGAGCAGTGAAACAATCCAGGGCCATTTCTCATTACCTGGGAATAGGCTGCACCAGCTCACAGTGCTTCAGGCTATTAGAATCACAGTGACCCTGAGATCCGCCTATAAGCAACGACAGATAGCCAAGCAATTCAACTCCTACACCAAAGCATCCCCTGTGGATCCAAGCACAGAAAATGACGAGAACAGACAGCTAAACACATCCATATGGCCAAAGATCCAAGAAAAAAATAGAAATCAAGGAAATATGACTCCAACAATGCAGAACTATCCTAGCTGATCCAATTTGGATGACCTCACACCAACAGAAACACATGAAAACGATGACAATTCTGCATTATGGAAAGTGATAGAGTCCCTTCAAGAAGAACTTAAATCTATGAAGGAATTCAAAGAAGCCACAATTTTACAAGTCAAAACAACGAATAACACCTTTAAAGAGCTCCAAGCCAAGGTGACTCAGCTTGAACAGGAAAAGGACAAAGCAATGAAAGATTTCCAGACAAAAACAAGCAAACTGGAGAAGGAAATGTACAAAACGAACAATATCATACAAGACATGAAAATAGAAATAGAAACAATAAAGAAAACACAGTCAGAGTTAAAAGAGGAAGAGGAGAATCAAGGGAAGAGAACAGGAACTACGGATGTGAGTATCAAAAATAGGATGCAAGAGATGGAAGACAGGATCTCAGGCATGGAAGATTCGATGGAAGAAATCAGTACAACATCCAAAGAAAATGAGAAGGCTAAAAAATCTCTCACCCACAACATCCAAGAAATCAAGGACTCAATGAAAAGATGGAACCTAAGAATTATAGGCATAGAGGAAAGAGAAGACTCCCGACTCCATGGTCCAGGAAATATCTTCAACAAAATCATAGAAGAAAACTTCCCAAACCTAAAGAAAGAGATGCCAGTAAAAATCCAAGAGGCTTACAGAACACCAAACAGATTAGATCAGAAAAAAAACTCCTCTCACCACATAATAATAGAAACTCCAAATGTAGAGAACAAAGAAAGGATATTAAAAGCTGTAAGAGAAAAAGGCCAAGTCACATACAATGGCAGACGCATCAGAATCACACCTCCTGACTTCTCCTCAGAAATTTTAAAAGCTAGAAGGTCCTGGACGGATGTCCTACAAGCCCTGAGAGATCATAGGTGCCCAGCCCGACTACTATACCCAGCAAAACTCTCTATCAACATAGAAGGAGAAAACAAGATATTCCATGACAAAATCAAATTCAAACAATATCTCCTCACAAACCCAGCACTACAGAAAATCCTAGAAGGAAAATTCCAACCCAGAGAAGAAAACTACACCCAAGAAAATAAAGGGAATAGAAAAACCCTCAGCAACTAAACGAAAAGAGGCACAGGACCATCACTTATACCAAACTAATGGGAAATAACAACCCCAGGTCACTAATATCCATCAACATCAATGGACTCAACTCCCCAATAAAAAGACACAGGTGTACAGAGTGGATCCGCAAGCAAGACCCATCCTTTTGCTGTATACAAGAAACACATCTCACTACCAAAGATAGACATTACCTCGGAGTAAAGGGCTGGGAAAAGGTTTTCCAAGCAAATGGACCCAGGAAGCAAGCTGGAGTAGCCATCCTAATATCAAACAAAACAGACTTCCAACTGAAGTTAATGAAAAAAGACAGAGAAGGGCATTATATACTCATTAAAGGGAATATTCATCAAGAGGAAATCTCAATACTGAACATTTATGACCCAAATACAAAGGCACCTACATTTGTAAAAGAAACACTTCTAAAACTTAAATCGCACGTCGATCACAACACATTAGTAGTGGGAAACTTCAACACCCCACTCACAACAATGGACAGATCATCAAGACTGAGGCCAAACAGAGAAATATTGAGTCTAACAGAGATCATGAACCAAATGGACCTAACAGATATCTACAGAACGTTTCACCCAAACACAAAGGAATACACCTTTTTCTCAGCACCTCACGGAACCTTCTCCAAAATCGATCACATAGTCGGACACAAAGATAGTCTTAATAGATACAAGAAATGTGAAATAACACCTTGTATCTTATCAGACCACCATGGAATAAAGCTGGTCTTCAACAGCAAAAGAATGAACAAAAAGCCTACACACACATGGAAATTGAACAGCTCCTTACTGGATGACTACTGGGTCAGGGAAGAAATAAAGAAGGAAATCAAAGACTTCTTAAAATCCAATGACAATGAAGGCACAAAATACCCAAACCTATGGGATACAATGAAAGCTATGCTAAGAGGAAAGTTCATAGCACTAAGTGCTTTGAAAAAGAAAATTGTGACAGCTCATATTAGCGAATTAACAGCTAAGCTGGGTGAATTGGAAAAAAAAGAAGCAAACACTCCCAAGAGGAGCAGAAGGCAGGAAACCATCAAACTTAGGGCTGAAATCAACAACTTAGAAACAAAAATAACTATACAAAGAATCAATCACACCAAGAGTTGGTTCTTCAAGAAAATCAACAAAATAGATAGACCCTTAGCCAAATTAATTAAAAGGCAAAGGGAAAGAACCCAAATCAACAATATCAGAAATTAAAAGGGAGAAATAACAAGAGACATTGAGGAGATCCAGAAAATATTAGGGTACTACTTTAAAAATCTATATTCCACCAATTTTGAAAACCTAAGCGAAATGGACAATTTCCTCGATAGATTCCACTTACCAAAACTAAATCAAGATCAGATTAACAGCTTAAACAGCCCAATAACCCCTAAGGAAATAAAAACAGTCATTAATAATCTCCCAACCAAAAAAAGCCCAGGGCCAGATGGCTTTAGCATGGAATTCTACCGGACCTTCAAAGAGGAAATAACACCATTACTCTTCAAACTCTTCCACCACATAGAATCAAAAAGAACACTGCCAAACTCATTCTATGAGGCCACTGTCACTCTGATTCCTAAACCACACAAAGACCCAACAAAGAAAGAGAACTTCAGACCAATCTCCCTCATGAACATAGATGCAAAAATACTTAATAAAATACTAGCAAACCGAATTCAAGAACACATCAAAAGTATCATACATCATGATCAAGTAGGCTTCATCCCACGAATGCAGGGATGGTTCAATATACGAAAGTCTATCAATGTAATTCACCATACAAACAAGATGAAAGAAAAAAACCACATGATAATCTCGCTAGATGCAGAAAAAGCATTTGACAAAATCCAACACCTCTTCATGCTAAAAGTTCTGGAGAGAACGGGCATACAAGGACCATACCTAGAAATAATAAAGGCAATATACAGCAAGCCAGTAGCCAACATCAAATTAAATGGAGAGAAGCTTGAAGCATTTCCTCTAAACTCAGGGACAAGACAAGGATGTCCACTTTCACCATATCTCTTCAATATAGTACTTGAAGTCCTTGCTAGAGCAATAAGACAACTAAAGGAGATCAAGGGGATAAACATTGGAAACGAAGAAGTCAAATTATCCCTATTTGCAGATGATATGATAGTATATATAAGCGACCCCAAAAATTCCACCAGAGAACTCTTACAGCTGATAAACAACTTCAGCAAGGTGGCTGGATGCAAAATTAACTCAAAAAAAAATCAGAAGCCCTTCTTTATGCAACAAACAAATGTACCGAGAAAGAAATAAGGGAAACAACCCCCTTCACAACAGCCACAAACAATATAAAATACCTGGGGGTAACTCTAACCAAACAAGTAAAGGACATATACAACAAGAACTTTAAGCCCCTGAAGAAAGAAATGGAAGAGGCCTTTAGAAGATGGAAAGATCTCCTATGCACATGGAAAGGTAGGATCAACATAATAAAAATGGCTATCCTACCAAAAGCAATATATAGATTCAATACAGTTCCTATCAAAATATCAACACAATTCTTTATAGACCTGGAAAGAGCTATTCTCAATTTCATATGGAACAACAAAAAGCCCAGAATAACTAAGTCAGTCCTGCACAATAAAAAAGCATCTGGAGGTATTACCATCCCAGATTTCAAGCTGTACTACAGAGCAATAGTAATAAAAACAGCATGGTACTGGTATAGAAACAGACCAGTGGATCAATGGAATCGAATTGAAGACCCAAACATCGACCCACACACCTATGGCCAACTAATCTTTGACAAAGAAGCCAAAACGGCACATAGGAAGAAGGACAGCATCTTCAACAAATGGTGCTGGTCCAACTGGATGTCCACTTGCAAAAGAATGAAATTAGACCCATACTTATCACCTTGTACAAAACTTAAATTCCAGTGGATCAAAGCCCTTAACATAAGGTCGGTCACACTAAATCTACTAGAAGAAAAAGTAGGAAAAACCCTCGAACTCATTGGCACAGGTGACAACTTCCTGAACAGAACACCAACAGCTCAGGACCTGAGATCAATAATCAATAAATGGGACGTCATGAAACTGAAAAGCTTCTGTAAAGCAAAAGACACTGTCATTCGAACAAAATGGCTACCAACAGACTGGGAGAAAATCTTCACCAACCCCACAGCTGATAGAGGGCTATTATCTAAATTCTACAAAGAACTCAAGAAACTAAATGCCAAGAAACCAAATAATCCAATCAAAAAACGGGAGACGGAGCAAAATAGAGAATTCACAAAGGAGGAATCCCTAATGGCTGAGAGACACCTGAAGAAATGCTCAACATCCTTAATCGTCAGAGAAATGCAACTCAAGACGACTCTGAGATTCCATCTCACACCTGTCAGAATGGCTAAGATCAAAAGCTCAAATGACAGCATATGCTGGCGAGGGTGTGGAGAAAGGGGAACCCTATTCCATTGCTGGTGGGAGTGCAGGCTTGTGCAACCACTATGGAGGTCAGTCTGTTGATATCTTAGAAATCTTGGAATAACTTTGCCTCAGGTCCCAGCCATACCACTTCTGGGTATACACCCAAAGGACTCCTCACAGAGTCATAGGGAAATCTCCTCATCTATGTTCATAGCAGCCTTATTTGTAATAGCTAGAAATTGGAAACAACCCAGATATCCCTCAACTGAAGAATGGATTAAAAAACTGTGGTACTGCTTACCACCAATTCAATCATCTCCCACTGGAGATTCTTCGATGCTCATCTTCTACTTGGAGTAGAATGTCAGGAGCTGACATGTCTCGATATCAAAAAATCTTAAGTTAAGAAAACATCTTTGAGCCGGGCGGTGGTGGTGCACGCCTTTAATCCCAGCACTTGGGAGGCAGAGGCAGGCGGATCTTTGTGAGTTCGAGGCCAGCCCGGTCTACAAAGTGAGTCCAGGACAGCCAAGGATACACAGAGAAACCCTGTCTCTAAAAAAACCAAAAAAAAAAAAAAAAAAAAACCAAAAAAAAAAAAAACATCTTTGAATGCCATATTCTGCAGATCTCTTGAGGTTTTTGAAGATGCCCTATCTATCTCTTATATTTAGATAAGCAAATATTGCTTATCTCTTAGCAACTTGATTTCTGAGTAGCTTAGAAAATAACTGTGATAGACTGTCATAGTAACTAACAAAATGACAAGTTTTCATGACTATTAGTTTCCATTTCTTAATTATCCTAAACAGTTTATGTCGGTTGGCAGCGAGAGATCAAAACTTGACATTTCATTTTTAAGTATTACTATGAACAATACCTTTAAGAACTGTTACCCTTAATTTTGTATCAATATATAAAGATCAATACCAATGTGGCCAAATATAATCTTAATTTTGTATCAATATACAAAGATCAAT
>CAJQZJ010034249.1:5223058-5242432 GCA_907164525.1 Lophiomys imhausi
TACCTACCCCCCCCCCCCCCCAAAAAAAAGGTAATTGTCCCAGAGTTAGAATTAGGGCAGGGCTCTGTTCTTATCTTTCCAGGAGATTCAAAGCATCCATTCAAGGAACCCAGGGACATCTGGACTGTGGAAACCTCAACAGAAAACAGAATCAGACACCAAAGAAGACGAGTGGCCCAGATGATTCAGCCTTACAGACTCCCTCAATAGCTTTTTCCATCAAAAGTCTACAACCACATCAACTCAAAATCGCTAAGACAGTTCAGCTCTACACACTGACCCAGCCAGAACTTCAGTAAAGCCTGGAAGATCAGCTTCTGTCTACAAACTCCTTAGGACATCTAAACAGCTGAGCACAGAAGGACTGAACATAAAAGGATTGTACTAACATTTTTAACCATTGTTCCATTCTGGTTCGGGCCCCAAACAGGTTTACTATGACCCAAATCAGCAGGAAGTTATTTTAAGAGAGCGACGTCCCATGCCCAGAGGGTGGGGAGGGTGTTGCTCCGCCCCCCTTTTGCTTATTTGAAGGATAACTGAAAACTTTGTTATTTAGGGGAAGAGACTACAAGCTGTTAAATGGTCTTGTTAAGTGGGTTTTGGAGGTTAGACCCAGGGACTTCCTTCCTTTCCTTTTCTGTATCCTTCTTTCTCTCCTATGTAGGAGTGCACGGACTTGAGAAAAATGAGACATAGACAAAGTATGGGAAAGGCCAAGAAGAAGGGATGGATTATTGAATATGCCCTTATACCTTTGTATATTGATACAAAATTAGTAGTATATTTGGCTACAATGGTATTGACCATTGTTTATTGTGCAAAATTAAGATTGTATTAGACTACATTGGTATTGATCTTTGTATATTGATACAAAATTAAGGTTATAGTTGGCCACAATGGTATTGACCCTTGTATATTGACGTAATATTAAGATTGTATTGGGCTACATAGGCATTGATCTTTGTATATTGATACAAAATTAAGAGTATATTTAGCCACATTTGAATAGATCTTTGTATATATTGATACAAAATTAAAGGTAACGCTTTCTAATGGTATTGTACCTAGAGATACTTAACAATGAAATGTGAAGCTCTGGCCTCTTGATACCAACCGTCTTAAACTGTTTAGGATAGTTAAGAAATACAAACTCCTAGTCATGCAAGCATGTCACTTTGTTAGCTACTATGACAGTCTATCACAGATTTACTCTAAGCTACTCAGAAATCAAGTTGTTAAGAGACAAGCAACATTTGCTTATCTAAATACAAGAGATAGATAGGGCATCTTCAAAAACCCCAAGAGATCTGCAGAATATGGCATTCAAAGATGTTGTCTTAAATTAAGTTTTTTTTTTGATATCGAGACATATCAGCTCCTGACAGCACCCCCTATTCTACTCCAAGTAGAAGATAAGCATCGAAGAATCTCCAGTGTAAGATGGTTGTATTAGTGGTAAGCCTATCTCTTGGTAGGAAAAGCCCCTTGCTCCAACTGTAGACAGAATGCTGTCCAAAAAGGACAAAACCTGGAAGCAGGTAAGTCGACAGCCTAGCTCTGCCAAGACAGGGTAGGCAAGTCCTTCATAACCCCTGCTCTACAGTCAATGTCTGTCAGAGAAACAGGGCCAAACGACTGAAGATCGATGCTGTAATGTATGGAGAGAAAATGGGAACTGTCCAAGCAGCCACTGGTATGTCATTTCTTAGTTTTGGAAGCTGCAGGCCCTGCACTTCCTATATAATCAGATATATTTATCCCTCTCAGGTCTCTGAGGTGGTTGAAGAAAAGACAGCTAGACTCATAGTTAAATTTTGAGTTGTTTAGGAATCAAGAGGGCATTCTGGATCTAAGAAGATGGTTATAATAGTGATGCAAATTATTATGAAAGCTGAGTCAGATACAGAACTTTAAACTCATGGAGATGGTTAGATGGCAAAATGTTAAAGTCAGGGGCCAAATATGTATGAACTGGACATTGGGAATGTATCCTGGGCCATTTAACTCTCATAAATGTGGCATATTTATTTCTGTTGTTTTGTATAGTATTTACTGTTATAAGAGAAGGAACCATTTGTTGGACTGAAAGGGGAAGCTGTTGGGGGAAAGAGGGTGGAAGGGTGGGACAGGAAGGGGGAGTAGGGAAGGGATTGTGACTGAGATGTAACTTGAAGAAATTAAAAAAAAAGACATATCAGCTCCTGACAGCACCCCCTTTTCTACCCCAAGTAGAAGATGAGCATCGAAGAATCTCCAGTGGGAGATGATTGAATTAGTCACAAGTCTATCTCTTGGTAGGAAAAGCCCCTTGCTCCAACTGTAGACAGAATGCTGTCCAAAAAGGACAAAACCTGGAAGCAGGTAAGTCAACAGCCTAGCTCTGCCAAGACAGGGTAGGCAAGTCCTTCATAACCCCTGCTCTACAGTCAATGTCTGTCAGAGAAACAGGGCCAAACAACTGAAGATGCTGTAATGTACGAAGAGAAAATGGGAACTGTCCAGGCAGCCACTGGTATGTCATTTCTTAGTTTGGGAAGCTGCAGGCCCTGTACTTCCTATAAAATCAGATACATTTATCCCTCTCAGGTCTCTGAGGTGGTTGAAGAACAGATAGCTAGAGTCTCATAATTAAATTTTGAGTTGTTTAGGAGTCAAGAGAGTGTTATAGATCTAAGAAGATGCTTTTAAAATTGTGTTGCAAGTTAGTATGAACGTTGAGTCAGATATTGAACTTTAAACTCATGGAGATGGTTAGATAGTAGAATGTTAATGTCAGGTACCAAATACATATGTACTGGAGATTGGGAGTGTACGCTAAGCCATATAACCCTCATAACTGTGGCCTAATTACCTCTGTTGTTTTGTATTGTATTTATTATTATAAGAGAAAGAGCCATTTGTTGGACTGAAAGGGGAAACTGTAGGGGGAAATAAGATATACCTTAAACTTAAAAAAAAGGGGAAGAGGATGGGGGGTTGAGGGTGGGAGGGTGGAACTGGAGGGGGAATAGGGAGGGGACTGCGATTGAGATGTAACTTGAAGAAATAAAAAATAAAGGAAAAAAAAATAAATGTCAGCTGGCCAAGTCAGTGCTTCTGCTCTCTTTAGTTTCCCTGACAGAAAAATTTAATAGATTCATCTGGTTTCATGTTTTTATCTCCTATAACAAGAAGTCCAATGGTAGGAATGTTCCAGGTTGGTTAGTTGATGAACTCATATTCACAGACTGTGGTGGTAACTTTATGTGTCAACTTAAATCGGTTAAATGATGTCCAGATGGCTGGGAAAGTAACATTTGCAGATATGTTTGTGTGGGCATGTCCAAAAGAGGTTAATCTCTGAATCAGGAGACTGTATAAAAAAGACCTTTCCTCATCCATGTTGGTGATTAGGATTAGACATTAAGGACCTGTTTGGGTAAAGCAAAAACAAAGGGAAAGGTATTATGAAATATAATGTGCCAAGGGGGTCTCTTTGGCAGACCCATACCAAAGTGTACCCCTGAGAAATTATGCCATGCAACAGATCTTGTACAAAAGAGGTTTATTGGGGGAGGGATAGAGGCAGACAAGGCAGACATGTAGACATGTAGACAGGCAGACAGACAGGGGGCAGAGAGGGGTGCACACACATTGAGAGAACTGGGGTGGCTGACAGTCCTTTTATCTGCAGCACACACCTGGCACACCTGGTTGCAGTGGCAGGTGATGACATAAGTACTTGCTAGCTCCATGAAAGCAGATCAATAGAATTGATGTACACCAACAGAAGGTAAATTAATCTACAGTCCCTTCCTCAATTAGGAGAGCATCTTCCTCTATTTGGGGACAGAAGAGCTCCTGTATTAGAGCCCACAAATTTTATGATTTGCTCTTACAGCCATCCTGTAAACACATCTAGTTCTCAGGCATTTGCACTTTGAAGTGATATACACCACAAACTTTCTAGCTTCTTTGGTTTTCACATACATATGATGGAATTGTCATCCTCCATTTGGATGCAAATGGAGGATGACATTTGCATTAATGCAAAATAAAACCAATTAAATGGTTTTAATTGCAAAAACCAAATCTCATAATAAAGTCTATGTATATATCATTGGGTTTTATTTCTCTGGAGAAGTCTAATACCATAACTCACCTTTTCCATCTTTCTATTCTGCAATCCTATATAGTAGACACAACATTCAGGGCAGTTCCTTTTGAGGTCACTAAATGCTTGCTATATTTTCAGGCATAACATTTAAATATAAGCATGTGTTCTGGATGTTCTAGACAACTCTCTCTTTTTTCACTTTTCATAAGAAGGAGAATTTCTGGAACAACACCCAACAGACTCTCTGATATAGCTCATTAGAACTGTATCCTATGTGTTGGGCTTTCTAAGAACCTCCAAAAGTCCTTTGCTCGAATTCTCGATCCAGGTTCCTCAGACTTTCCCTATCCCCCACCCCACCTTCAGTGACTTAGTACCAACAGTCCTGCCATAAATGAGTGAGCCTATGTCCCTAGGGGCCAGTTGAAGACACAGCTGCCTGCTGTGAGGATAAAGCAGGAGGGAGAGATGGGAAGAACCTTAAAGGCCTCACTGAACAGTTAGGCCAAATGCCGTAGAGACCAGGCTCTTGGAATTCCTGGCAATGAAGCCAATACACTGACATATGGCTTTTGCTGCATTGAATTTTCTGTTATTTGTAACAGCGAGCAGTCACTAACTGACTTTGATTTCAATCAAAGCTTGGCAAGGAAAAGCAAGTCCCATTTTAGCCTGTTGCATAATGGCTTATGCACTTTATCAGAGAAACAGAACACTTCTTAGTGTTCTTCAGTGTGGTCTGTCTGCCAGAGTGCACAAAGGAATTAAGGGGCACTGAGTTTGACAGTAGAGCAAATCTGTCAAGATCAAAATTATGACTCTGCATTTAAAAATATATATTAAATGAAGAATCATAATTTTCAAGGTAAATCCTTGCTTAAGAAACATCAGCCTATAATAACTAAAGTTAGAAGATGTATTAGTTAGTTTCCTATTGCTGTGATAGAATACCTTGATAGGAGGAAACGGTTTATTTTCGCTATGTCTGTCACAGTGGGAAGGCATGTCCTCTGAGGCATGAGGACATCCAGCAATCAGGTAGCAAAGTGATCCCATTCCATCTACACACCACAAGCAAGAAGAAAGAAAAGAAGTGGAGCCAGGCTCTAAAATCTCAAAGTCTGGCCCCAGTGACACACTTCCTACAGCAACACTGTATGTAACTCCTGAAGGTTCCATAACCTTCCCAAACAGCACCACCAGCTTGGGAACATCTGTTTACAGGAGCCTATAAGGGACATTTCTTGCTCAAACAATAGCAGAGAATATTATTTGCAAACACTTTCCATTGGGAATTAGCAAATTATTTGCTATTACTTAAGTTGCATCAAGTACAAAGAAAGCCTCACACACAATTTGGGAAACACTTAAATATCTTTCAATTATCACAGAACTGTTCCATTTAAAATTAACCTTTTGGGCGTCCTTTTCCATAGCCGGGTCAGAGATGACAATGATTAACATACAGGAATAGATTATTATAGTAATGGCTCATAAAGAATCACCTCCACACCCATCCCCACTCTGTATAATCTTAGCCCACATTGAGACTAGGCTTGGTCATGTGATCTGTTTTAGACAAGGAGACATGAGCAGATGTTTCACAAACCAGATGATTGATAAATATTTCTACATGACTTGCTCTTTCAGAGAATTTGCCCTCACTTCACCATTCTACAAAGAAGATCAGAAGAAAATACTGCATGGGAGCAGAGACCCAGTCACTCAGTAACTCCAGTAGAGGGCAGCCTCTGCTGACCTTGCTCCCATTGTATGTATCCACACAAGTGCACCAAGGAGAAAGCTATGCAACTCCTGAACTAACCTCAGAATTGTAAAAAACTATAAACCATAGTAATTTAAGCCCTATATTGAAGTGATTTGTTTCACATAATAAATAAGTAAGTAGGAGAAAGTATAGAGTTCAAAGCCAGGTTGGGCTATATAGAAGACCTTTTCTTAAATGAGGGAGCAGAAACCCCAAGGTTGAGTTCTAGTCTCTAGAAGCTTGTTGAAATGGAATATTTAACTGATTATTACACAGTTTGATGAGCTATGACACCACTGTGAAAGAACTCAACAAAGAAACTAATATTCAAAGTACAGACTCAGGTCTTAAGTAAGACCATGTTTCCATGTGGTAAAATTCTGGTTCACAAACTGGGGAAGTCTGAGCACCATTCTGTTAAGCCCAGTGCTATTTTCTTGCATGAATAAAGCAAACCATAATCAAATTGTTAAACAATGGGAGTCAATTGGACTGGTCTGTGTAGAAATAAATATTTAAATTATTACCAATGTTTATGTTATAGTTAATTGGTTGGCAGTGTTAATCCTTAACCTGCCATTATAAATGATCACACACATGACACCTGATGGATATTAGCAGGCCTTACCCTGGATTGAGTAATCTTAGCCCATTAAACTAGCTTTCAATTTTATCCCCAAATAAAACCCCATAATATATGCATAGGTCTCCTGGGCTGTTTTTCTCCACACTATGCTGATGTTCCCGGCCACATGGAATGATGTTCTTCCATCTAACCCATGGTGTGTCTTCCTTCTTCCTCCCTTGGTTTCTTCTTCCCATGATCCTCTCTGCTCCTCCAGAGCCTGCCAAACTTTTCTCCACCTATATCTCCTCTACCCAATCTAGGCTGCAGCAGTTTATTAAAGCCAATCAGAGACAATGGTTAGCAAGCAAAGTAACAGTATCACTTGCTGTATCTCATACAGCAAGCCAGCCTCTGGGAACAATTAATTAACATTTAGAACACATAACAGATCATCCCAACAGCTGTGTCTGTTCCTACTTAAGCAAAATGATTCCTAACAGAGAACTGAAAAGAAAATATATCTTAAATTCAATCAATTGCATGAGGGCAACTAAGCATCTGATATTGCATTAGTCATCGTCTAACGACACCATGACCATGGCTACTCTTATAATGGAAAACAATTAATTGGGGCTGACTTACAGTTTCAGAGGTTTAGTCCATTATCATCATGGCGGTGAGCATGTTGACATGAAGGCAGACATGGTACTGGAGAGGTGGCTGAGAGTCATGAAGACAGACATGGCACTGGAGAGGTGGCTGAGAGTTCTACATCCTCCAGCAGCAGGAGTGAAAGTGGCACTAGGCCTGACTTGATCATATGAGATCTCAAAGCCCATCACCGTGTTGTTCCTCCAACAAGATCACACCTCCTAACAGTTCCATTCCTTATGGGTCAACCATTCACACACATAAGTAAGTCTATGGGGACATTCCTATCAAACCACTAATCATTTTTCATCACTCTGACAAATTACCTGAGAGAAAAATTTAAGTCAAATGTATTTTGCATCATTTTACAGATTATAATCCGCAGCCCCTTGTCTTTGTTTTTCCAAGGCTTGCAGTAAGGCAGAGTTAATATGGCAGCATAGAATTATGGGGCAGAGCTATTTCCTCTTACCAGAACACAGAGAGGCAAGTGGAGGTCAGAGTCAAGATACACCCCTCAAGGTACAGCCCCTGTAGCCTGCCTACCCCATCCAGACCCTACTTCCTGTTTGTTCAGTTTGCATTCACCACTGGATTAGGCAATTGATGACTTTAATACCCTAGTCACCTCTTGTAATCTGAGTGAGGATATATATACACACATATGGTGCAATATATATCATATAGTATAATATATATGGAATAAACTTTTTTTTTAAAGATTTATTTATTTTATGCATATGTGTGCTCTGTCTGCATGTACACCTGCATTCCAGAAGAGGGCACCAGATCACATTGTGGATGGTTGTGAGCCACCATGTGGTTGCTGGGAATTGAACTCAGGACCTTTGGAAGAGCACTAGGCAGTGCTCTTAACCGCTGAGCCATCTCTCCAGCCCCAAGGAATAAACTTTTTTTTTTTTGGTTTTTCAAGACAGGGTTTCTCTGTGTAACAGCTCTGGCTGTCCTGGACTTGCTTGGTAGACTAGGCCGGCCTTGAACTCAGAGATCTGCCTGGAATAAACTTTATCAAAAGACTTATTAGCATCACAGATAGTAAAATAAGAAGATGTTTCAGCCTTATCATAGAAAACAATTGTTTACTTTTAAAGGTTTCCAAGGTCTAAGGGTAAGGTCCTTAGACCAGGAAGAAGTGATACCAGTTAATATGTAACTTATGGTACAAAGATGGGGTCACAGAAACACTAGATAGAAGAGAGGGATTTGGTCCGTGCGCGGTGGCATTCACCATTAATCCCAGCACTTGGGAGGCAGAGGCAGGTGGATCTCTGTGATTTCAAGGCCAGCCCAGTCTACAAAGGGAGTTCAGGACAACCAGGGATACACAGAGGGAGACCTTGTCTCGAGAAAAAACACACAGAGAGAGAGAGAGAGAGAGAGAGAGAGAGAGAGAGAGAGAGACTTAATTATTATGTGACTACAATCAAACTACTTTGGGTCAGCCATGGTGGCACATGCCTTTAATCCCAACTCTCAGGAGGGAGAAACAGGCAGAAATCTGTTAGTTTGAGGTCAGCCTGATCTACATAGTAAGTTTCAGGCCAGGTAAGTCTACATAGTGAAACTGTGTCTTAGTAAAACCAAAAGGCCAACAACAAAAGCTGATCTAATTTGGACCCTAAGGGCAGGGTCTGGGGGCCTCTACCTTCCTGCCCTGCTCAGAGCAGATGACTAACCCTGCTCACAGCCTTCTCTGACTAGGACTTAGAGGTTCTGGATGCTCTAACAGACACCTCAAGTCTAAATCATCACAAATGTGTTGTCACAGGCGATATTCCATCAGGATTTGCAAACTTCTTCCAGTTAAATAATTTCCCTTTCCATTTCAACGTGCATCCTATAACAACTTTTCCCATGAGCACCTGTAATGGATACCTGGGCTGCTTTCACTTACAGTCAACATTCGTGTATCAGTGACTGCTCCAAAAAAACTTGAAATTTTAAAAATTTCATATATGTGTACTGTATTTAGATCATTACCTCCTCCCTTAGACTCCTTCCTTGTATCCCCTTCAGATTCATGGACTTTTCCCCTTTAATTATTATTGTTATATATATAAACAAACTGGTGCATAAATACAACATGAAACCTTTTAGTGTTGCTTGTATGTTTTTAGGGCTGACCACTTGGCACTGGATAACCAGTTAGGCAGCTCATCCATGGGGAGGACTGATTCTCCCTCTCTCAGCTGTCATTCATTGTTAGTAGCTCTTGATCTAGAGCTGGGACCTGCTGAGATTTCCCTCATTCATATGTCAAATGTTGCTGTCAGTGTTCATGTCTTGTTTGTGCAACAATATTGTTGAATATTGAGTGTTGCTTCTTGAAATATATATAGACAACACAATGGTCCAGCCCTCTGGCTGTTAAAATCTTTTTAGCACCTCTTCTCCACTTTCCTGAGTTTGTGTATAAGGTTGAGTTGTAGATGCATTTCCTGGGACCGGGCACCCACAGACACTTGTTCTTTGCATTTTCAGCACCTATAACTTTCTGTAATGGTCTCTGTCTGCTACAAAAAGGAGCTTCTTTGAAGAGGGGTGGGAGCTACACTTCTCTGTGGGTATCCGCATGAGTATTTAAAATGCACCTAGAAATTATCCTGGTTTAAGGAAGGGATTTAACTTGACAATGTTAATGTATCTAAACTTTATTTCTTAATATTTTTATAATAGCTGCAATTTATTAAATGGTTTCCATGAAGCAGGCATTGTACTTAGTGTTTCACAAACACTAACTCACGTGAATCCCACAACAACCTGGAAGGCATATCCCATAATTACCTCCAGTTGGGGAACTGGAGAGAAAGATAAATCGCCTATGTCCAAACAGTTTTAAGTGGCAAACCTTGCCTTTTTGCTGTTGTTCTCCTCTGAAAATGTAATAGATGAGAATTTTGTAGAGTTTTGTTTGTTTGTTGTTTTTAAGATACAAACCTTAGTTTGCAACCATACATGCCAGCAGGAAGAAGTTGAGTCAAGTAAACAAAATCAAAACAACAATAACAACAGCATATCCTGACTAACTATCTAAAGAGCAAATTTATATTCTGAACAAATAACATATGAACATCAGGATTTTCAATACCTCAGCCTCTAAACAACTCAAGTAAGGAACTCATTTGCTGGAAATGAAGGAACATGCCACTTAGTCTATAAAATCCACTCTTCTCACTTATGCCTGTCCAACCAAAGACTGTACTCTGAAGCCCTCTTTGCTTCTAGTATAGCAAGTGGCTCACTTCTCACCGGTGGAGTATGTGATAGGTGACATATGTGCCTTCCAGGCATGGGCTCTGTCTTGTGCTTTCTTTTTCCTATTGGCCACAACTCATCTGTAACAGATGCATAGTGAGACTCAGGTTCATCCATGAAGATGAGGAAAGTGAAGAACCAGGCTGCTTTCATTCTGAGCTTAAAATCCATCTTACACTACAGACAAACTAGGTTCATTCCTGTTTATAATCAAACCTCTGTTTCTCAAGGATTGGGCTATGCCACACCTGTAACTTTAACTACAAATGGTTCTACACCGCCTGTTTCAGGAATGGCAGCCATGTCTTTGTTTCAGTAAGTCATTATGACTAACTTGTCATGCTTATGTTCAAATCCTTTTGCAGGGTCGTTGATCACATAGTGAACCCCGAGATTATGAACTGGAGAAACCTGTTTCTTCTGTTGAGGCTTAGCCTTAGTGTAGAGAGCTGCGACGTGCCGCGCCCTAAAGATGGCGCCGGTTTCCGCCTTCCACCAGCCTGATGGTGAGCGCTCTCTGTGGTAAAGAAGTCCATATTTGGCTAAGACTGCTGATCTGGCTTGCTTCCGCATATGTGGGCCTCTAAGATAGCACCACGTGGCTTTACTTGATTGGCTGTTCATATAGTATTTAGCCTGTGGGTTGGGTCTGCCCAGGCATTCGGAAGACTGTTTTCAAGGGACCTGAATAAACTGCTTGAGAAGAGCTTTTGCGAGTTGCGTCGTTCTTGCTGGTTGAGGGGGACGCAACAAGTGGTGGCCCATACGGGGAACCAGAAAAGACTCAGAACTCCTGCAGTCAGGGGCAGTGCACTGGTAAGTTCCCCAGGTAAATTGGGACAATAAAGTTTTGCGGAAATAGCGAACAAAAGGTAAAGTTTCGCGGGAAATTGCGAACCGAAAGTAAATTTTTAATCATGGGATCGTCTCAGTCACATCCAATTTTTCTGGCTCTTCAGGAGCTACTTTTAGCTACCCTAGAGAGATTTTTGAATGAATGCGACTCCGTGGCTCCGTGGTTTGTGGTGTCCGGGAATCTTACGGTATCCTGCTGGGACAAATTAGGCAGGGACTTGGATTTTGCCTGGGAGCAAAGTACATTGCAGGGAGGAGCACGGCCTATTTGGAGACTTGTTCGGAGTTGTTTAGGAGATCAGAGATATTGCAAGGCAGTGGGAAAAGGACAAAAGGCATTAGAACAGTTAAAAGAGGAGCGCTCCATCAAATCTGGGAAAGATACTTTGGAAGAGGATAGCTCAGAGTCTAAAGAGGAACTTAAAATGTTAACAAAGAAAATGGAGAAGTCATCTTTGAGGAAGAGTTCTGACTGCACCCGGACAGAGCCCTCAGGTCCGGGGCCGCCTGTGTTGGCGCCGCCTTCATATAATGAGACTTCCCCTCCGAGTGGTCCTAGTGGGCGGTCATTCTGTCCAAATGTCTGGAGGGAAGTGAGACACGAGCAGTACTACCCTGTCTTTCAGGATGGAGGGGGAAATCGTTATCATGAACCTCTCGATTTTAAGGTAATTAAAGCACTTGCTGAGTCTGTCTGCACTTATGGGATTAATGCTGCTTTCACTGTAGCTCAGGTGGAAGCTCTTAGTCGTTATTGCATGACTCCTAGTGACTGGATGAGCTTGGCATGTGCCTGCCTATCCTCTGGGCAGTATTTAGATTGAAAGGCTTTCTAGATTGAATTTGCTAATGAACAAGCTGCTGCTAATCGTGCAGCAGGAAACCCAGCCTGGGATGTGGACATGCTTCTTGGACAAGGTTGATATGCTCAACAACAAACTGGGTATCCGGCTCAGGTGTTTGATCAAATCAATTTAATCACAACCAAAGCTTGGAAATCATTGCCTAACAAAGGGGAAGTGAATGGCAATCTAACCAAGATTATTCAGGGTCCCCTGGAGCCTTTCTCAGACTTTGTGGCTAGAATGGTTGAAGCAGCTGGAAGGGTATTTGGAGACCCTGATTTGGCAATGCCCTTAATTAAACAACTAGTGTATGAGCAATGTACAAAGGAATGTAAAGCAGCTATCACCCCTTATAAGAACAAGGGGTTGGAAGCCTGGATGCCTCAGTGCAGACTGCCGCTACCTTGAATAATTTGTCAGCCAATGTAGCCATGGCCTTGGATGTATTGTGGCAGGTGGCCCAGATTGGCTGTGAGTGGAAAATGACTGGTTTGTGTGTGACCTCTGTGCCATATCAAAATTATACTGTAGCTGCAAATTTGTCTAAGCAACTCTCTCAGTATCTTACAGGAAATTGGTCTGGTGAGTTTGATAAGCTGATACAGAATCTGAGAACTGCCATTGTGCATGTGAATTCCACCCGGGTTGATGTCTCTGCTGCTGAGGACTGTCAACATGGATCCTCCGAGCCATGAATCATCTGAAGGAATGGGCGGGAATGGGTGCCCTAGGAGGCATGCTCTTCCTAGTCAGTTTCATTGCCCTATGGTGTATCTGTAAGATGAGGATTTCACAGAGGAGAAGTAATGCCATGCTGGTGCAAGCCTTTGCTGCCTTGGAGGCTGGACAGCAGCCACAAGCTTGGTTGACTGTCCTAAAGGACTAAGCTATCATCACGCTCAGGATGCGAGGCTAAGCACTGCACTTGGGGTCAGCTTCTAGCGACTTCAAGAAGGGCATGTTTGATTGCATATGGGTTGGTATCCTAGTTTCCCATCTCTGAGAAAAAGATACCGGACGGGTATGGCACCAGCCTGGTTGGCTACTGGGCGTGGGGTCATTACAATGTCCTTTACATGCATATCAAAGATCAGATGCTTGATATATCTACTAGGGATCCTCAGCAGACTGCCACCAATCCTTTTGATTTATGGCTTTTGTGTGGAGCAAATGGCAGCTGTATGGATTTGGGACCTATACTTATGCTTGGGGGAGGAATTTATCAAAGAGGTAATTTTTCCCTAGGGCCCACTACCATTATGGATTTTTCTGGTGGTAGTGGCTCTGGTACTTGGAATTCTTCGTTTCATTCTTACCACAATAAGAACTTTTCAGCCTCGCCAGTATGTCTCTGGCCTCCTTTTCTGTGGATTGTAAATAATGGGAGTGCATCCTTGGGTGAAGAAAAGTTAGTATGCACTCTGGACACATGCTTTTATGCCCTATGCTGGAATGCCACAGCCTTTCATGTGGCTGTGGTGACTAGAATGCCTCGATATGTACCAGTTCCTATAGAGGCCCCTAATACGATGATGCTATTCAGGCTTAAAAGAGATTTTGGCATCACTGCAGCTATTGTTACTCCCATCACTATTGCTGCTGTGGGGACTACTGCCTCAGCTATTGCCTTGTCTAGTTCTATACAGACTGCCAATGCCCTGAATGACATCTCAGCCAATGTAACACAGGCATTGGATACTCAGACCTCTATGAATTCTCATCTCAAAGGAGGCCTTATGATAGTTAATCAACGCATAGATTTAATACAAGAACAGATTGATTCTCTTTGGCAACTAGCACAGTTGGGGTTTGAGTGGAAAATGCAGGTTTTGTGTGTTACTTCGGTGCGGTATCAAAATTTAACAAAGACTGCTAATCTGTCTGAGCAATTGTCAAAGCTCCTTTTACAGGATTGGTCGGCTGATTTTGAAAATAAGATGAGAGAGCGACAATCGTCCACATCAACTCCACTCGGGTGGATCTGAGCCTGGCTACTGGTTTGACTTCCTGGATACAGACGGCTATGGATCATCTTAAGGAGTGGGCGGGCGTAGGCTCTTTGGCGATACTGATTATACTAGCCTCTCTGGTTTGCCTATGGTGCATCTACAAGATGAGAGCCACACAGAAGCGTAATGCAGCCATGATTACACAGGCCCTTGTCGCCATTGAGGCGGGCCAGTCTCCTCAGGCATGGCTCGCTGCCATGAAGCCTTAAATCTTCACTGAGCATAGTCCCTGCCCACTGAGGTATTCGTTCCACGGATATTAGGGTCTGGCAAGTCAATGATGGAGTAGACGGGTAAGTCTCGGCCACCTAAGACAGGGCAGTCCCGAGTGGGGAGGCTGACCCAGAGACGGGTAAGAGTTTGAGCACCGCCCTCCTACAGGCTCAGGCCCACTGTGAGATCCCCAGATATGGGGATTACGAAGCCTTTCCAGGGACTTCTACCAACTTTAGAAAAAATAAAAAAGGAGGAACTGTAGAGAGCTGCGACGTGCCGCGCCCTAAAGATGGCACCAGTTTCCGCCTTCCACCAGCCCAATGGTGAACGCTCTCTGTGGTAAAGAAGTCCATATTTGGCTAAGACTGCTGATCTGGCTTGCTTCCGCATATGTGGGCCTCTAAGATAGCACCACGTGGCTTTACTTGATTGGCTGTTCATATAGTATTTAGCCTGTGGGTTGGGTCTGCCCGGGCATTCGGAAGACTGTTTTCAAGGGACCTGAATAAACTGCTTGAGAAGAGCTTTTGCGAGTTGCGTCGTTCTTGCTGGTTGAGGGGGACGCGACACCTTAGCACACACTTTTAACCCAAGAGTTTTCTGTAAACAAGAGCTAAATAAAGTTAACCATAGTTCAAGAGACAGAACAAGCAACCAGTTGACAGGAAGTGAACATGAGAAAACACAGGAAGGAGGGACATTGAGTTTAAGGGTATTTAAGACAGCATGGAGAGGGAGAAAAGGCTTTTCTCCTTCTAGGACATCAACACTGTAGGGAGGTCAGCTGGGTGCTTTCTCTGCCTCTCTGAGCTAGCAGATTTTCACCCTAGTAAATGGCTTCTGAGTCTTCATTGGGAAAATCGAATGACTAGGATTATGTTTTGTTAAAAACAACAATGTTCTGCTCCTATAACCCTGCCTATTTTGCCAGCCAAATTCCCCCATTTTGAAACTCCCTACCTCTGAGCTACAAAATCTTTGTCTTCCTCACATCCAGGACTTCTTTCTAAAATCCTGATTTAATGAGAGAGCTGGCTAGTCAGTCTTGAGTGCATCCCCAAGGTAAAGCTTGTTTTAATTAGATAATTGTGGATTGGGTCTTTCTCCTCACAATTTTCAGATTTAAAAGAAACATTCTGGCTGGGCACGGTGGTACATACCTTTAATCCCAGCACTTGGGAGGCAGAGGCAAGCAAATCTCTATAAATTCAAAGCCAGCCTGATCTACAGAGTGAGTTTCAGGATATACAGGGCTACACAGAGAAACCCTATCTCAGTTAAACAAAAACAAAAACAAAACTGAATAAAAACAAAGAAATAAACAAACAGAAATAAACAAACATTCTAAGAGATGTCAGAGAACCAATAGGAATGAATGCAACCTGGATCATTTGTGGGACAGAGGCAGCCCAAACTAGGCTGAAGATCATATGAGATTGTACTTCTGTCTTCCTTAAACCACTGCATTTGGTAGGTTTTTGTTTGAACATATGAGCTTTTCTGTTACATAATATCACAAGGTTGTAGTAAATTAGACAAGGAATGGTTCATTCCTCAGTTTTCTGCTCCAGCAGCTCTCTGAGTTTCCAGGACACGCATGTGTAGACACAAAGTTAGAATATGGCACTCCTTAGGGGCTTAAAGGATGATCTAGAGTGTGATGTGTGACTGTAGCCAAATAATATCTATGGAGGATGTCATTTAATGTTAAAAGAGACCTTGTATCCATGTAAAAGCTAAGAGTGATACAGAAACCTCATTCACAGTACAAAAGCAGCTATCAGACACAACAGACGGTGGTACCTGGGTTAACTGCCCTGCCTCTCCTGCCTTGTTAGAAGAACCTGGTTTTATTCAGGATCAACAGGTTCAAAAGCTGTTGCCAAGTAACAAAATGCCTCAAACTTTGTGGCAGAAAATAAACATTATTTGTTTATGTTCATGGATTCCGTAGAGCTGGAGTTGAGACCAAGCACAGAAGAACAGCTTGCCTGAGTGCCATGATACTGGAGCTTCACCTTGAAAGAGAAAGGGAAGGGGCTGGAATCACCTAAGAGTTTCTAACTTTGTGTGAATAGCACCTTGGATACTCAAAAGCTGGGCTCATCAGGATCTGTTGACTAGAGTACCTACATGTCCTTCCACGTGGCCTCAAGACAGCCAGACTTCTTATCAGACAGGCAAAGTTGGCGCCTTTGTAACAAGATAGAAGCAATGCAGTTTTGGATCACTTTCCCTCAGCAATCATCAGCGTCACTTTCTCTGTGCTCCTCTGATCAGGGCTGGCACACACCTGCCAGATGAAAAGGGAGGAGAACAAAAATGCCTCCTTCTGATGGAAAGGATGTTAAAAAGGCTGCTGTGCTGCCTCTAAACTGCTACAGCAACCACAGGTAAAGGAGTTGTGATCCAATCATGGAGACATCTGTGGTCTAGATGGAATTTGAGTATGTCTCTCAGAGCAATATGTTGTCACCCTCAGCTAAAATTTCACTTAGGGTGTGAAATTTTTAGAAGATAAAATATAGGAATCATTCCTATTATCTTCCTTATAATTATTCAGGAGTTGTTTAATCATAAACAACAAAAGCCCTCTCAAACTGGATTACGATAAAGGTCCTTGAAATTAGGAGATCCAAGAACACAAAATAGTTTTGGGAAGAGCTGGATCTGTAGGAAATATGTCACCAGAAACATCAGTCTCTCAGCTCTCTCTTCTCTAGGTGGTTTTATTTTGAGTCTCTGTCCCCATGATGACTAAGGGCTTTACAACAACATGCTACCAATCTAATGCAGCCAATGGAAAGAGATTGTCTCATTTTACTTACAACTTGCAAAAATCACAGGACCAATCTTACTCACTTGGACATGTGACAAAATTTGGGTTACATGCGTGCTATTTTTAAAGGACATATGAGAGCAATGATCAACATTTGGCCTTCCTGGGCCTTCTGGGAGGACAGTTGGTCTTCATCATCGTCCTTGAAGTAATACTAAATAAGGGATCTGGGTAATAGATACTAGATATTCACTGTGCAAGCTTCTGGCTTCACCATTCTGACCTCTGTGTTGACTACATTCAACAGGCTCTTCACCCATGGTCTTTAACAATGCACTTTGAATTTCTGAAGCATCTTTTTATTTTTTGCTGAGCATTTTCTATTATTTTCTATTTATTTTGTTTACTCTATTATTTCTCTTTATTATTTTCTATACATTTTTACTATTGTATATCTACCATTATTATATATTTAAAATGTAGATACCAAAACCTTACCCCACACAAGCACATTCTAGAGTACACCCCGCAGCTGTGATGCTGTGCACTGAATGTTATTATGAGGAGAAAGAAAATGTTTATAGTCGCATGTTTGAAACATTAGGTTAAAGAGACTTTGCTCCCTTTTAAACTTTTTATTATAAAATACACAAAAACACTGAGAGGGTAATACAAAAGAACACCCACATATTCACCACTAAACTACAACAGTTGTTAGCATTTGCTGTGCTTGCTTTTGTGTTGGTGTCAGTGGTGGGGATAAACTGGAGATCGCTTGCAGGCATCGTGAGCTCATCTCATTATGCTCTGCCTCTGAGCACACAGTTGCTAAGACAGTCTTACATAACTCCAAAAGCATGATCCACTTAAGGAAATTAGCAAGAATTTTTCCTAATAACTTTAAGGCTTAGTTCACAGGCAAATGTTCTCTGTATTGCTTGAAGAAATTTTTTTCCTTGAACTTGAATCTAATTGCAACTCATATATTTTATTTTATTGTTTTGTCCAAAAAAAATCTTTTGACTTCTTAAAAACGACATTGTGTTTTTAAAGGAACTAGTTATCTTGCAACTTTTTAAAAAATCTTTTTTAATATTATCGTGTGTGTGTGTGTGTGTGTGTGTGTATGCATGTGTGTCTATATGTATGTGTGTGTACGCATGGTCTGTAGAGGGCAGAGGACCACTTTCAGGAGTTGGTTCTGTCCTTTCACCATGTAAGGTACAGAACTGAAGGTACAGAATTCAGGCTTAGCAATAAACACTTTACCCAGTAAGACATCTCACCAACCTATCTGTACACTGAAATGTTGCTTTCACCTTGGTGTAGGCATACTGGACAAGTCATTTTAGTAAACAGTAGGAATAGTCTTAGAATCTATAAATCACATAAATATATTCTACTAAGAAGTACATTTATTTCAAATTCAATTTTCCTGAAGGCTAAACCCAAAAGCAAATGGCAAAAGGAAAAGAGACAATGAATGTGATCCCTTGAAATTAAATTATTACTTTTACAGATTTTACAAAGACATTCTATTACTATTCTCTCTCTCTCTCACACACACACACACTCTCTCTCTCTCCTTTTTACTTCTTAAACAATTCAGTTCTAAAACCAGCAGATGAAGCAAACAAACAAACAAACTAGGTAGACACTATCCTACCTGAGAAACCTGTTGAGGAGAGCCATAGTGTCTCAGAATACACAGAGTAGCCTGACAAGGCATCGCTACACAGGGCTCAAAACACATTAAGATAGTGACTTTTTTTTTCTCCTATGACCAGGGAAATGGAGACAGTCTGAAACTGTCCATGACGGAGGGCGGTCCACCTTCAATGGCCTCCAAGTGCTAATCCTTGTAACACTTTTCCCTAAGAGTTGAGACTGAAATGATTTAAGAGATGGGTTGAAATTGGAGTATAGAAGGTTTTAGGGCTGATGGTAGGCCTTGGAGGGTGTTCATGGGAACTCATAGTTGGAATGAGGTTGCAGCATCACTCCATGAATGTGGATTGATGTGACCAAGGAGATAAAAATGAAGATGGCTGTTGAGTGTGCAATGTCCAAAAACTAATAGCATGACCACTAAGAGTCTATCAGCTATAACTCTTTCAAACCATGAAAATCCAGAGATACAATTATAAGGGTGTTCACCAAAAACAATGGAAATCTTGACTGGAGTTTTGGTCTCCCTCACATTCAGCTTCTAGAAAGCTATGTGAAAGTAGAAGAAAGATAAAAACAAAACTAACAGACAAACAAACAAATACCAGACCAGGAACAAGAGTCCAAAAATCAGACAAAC
>CAJQZJ010034249.1:5242442-5252790 GCA_907164525.1 Lophiomys imhausi
ATCAGACAAACAAATACCAGACCAGGATCAAGAGTCCAAAAATCCTCTAGACCAGGAACAAGAGTCCAAAAATCCTCTAGACCAGGATCAAGAGTCCAAAAATCCTCTAGCATTTTTGGACTCTAGTGAGGACAGAACAAAGAACATAACTGACTAAGGGCAAGAACAGAATTGCTTGTTTTCAAGGTCTCTGCCCTAAAACTGCCTGGCTGGTTCAATATTTTAGATTTAAGGAAGCTAAGAAAAACATAACAATTAAATACAGTCTTAGTTCTGAACTGGATTTGAGAATTAGAATAGGAAGGAATGCTTGTTTACTTTCTGATTTTATGGTTGGAGAAAAAAAAATCTTTGTTTTCAGGAAATGTACACTTGGAACGATAGGGCCTCCAACAGGCAACACCCTGGAAAGGGCCCACGCACGGAGGAAACCTGAACTTTGAGTTGCATTAACATCACTACTCCCAACAGCAGCACATATTACTCTACTCACTGCTGTCTAAAAGTCCAGTGTAGTAAAAGACTGTCTTTTTTTTTTTTTTTTTTTTATGGTTGAATTTAAACTTTTAAGAGGGTCAAATAAAGCCAGTTAAGTGGATTAGGCCAAGACTGGTTCTGGACAAACATAGGCAACTGCACTTCAGCACGAGCAGCATATGACCCTTTTTCGGCAGTTAGTTTGTAACCAGTCCCCCCGCCCCCCTTCTCTTCTGCCACATGTGCCACACCAAATGGCTTCTTCTATACTAGAGGTACACAAGCCTCTTGGACAGGACACAAAGCCAAAAGGAAAGCTTAAAAATCTTATTTCAGGGTGGAAACTATACATATCTAACTCAGCATGTCAGCTACCATTTATGTGGTGTCAATGTAGGCCAAATCAAAGTTGCTACCATGTGTAACCCATTCTGTGGACCAGTAGCAATATCAACATTTCCAATTCACTACATTCACTATCAACATAGCAAGCACACCGTTAGCTCCAGCTATTAACAAGCTTTTAAAGAAGATGTAGAACTCTATATCCCTGTGTTATAAAAAAAACCACTGGCTCCTTCTGGGATCATAAAATGTTCATAAAAATGAACAGAGGAAATATTTTCAAAACCAGAGTGTATGACAGGTGAGGCAGAGGCTGGAAAATTGTTCTGCTCACAAGGCCAACACATTCCTGGTCAAAGAGAAGTCAGGTGACTGGATAAACAATAAACAAACTCAACCAAATTAAAGGAAAATGGGCTTTCATGTAACACAGTATCAAAAAGTAGACAGAACAGACTAAATGCACCAACTGGTGGCAGGTAAGTCCACATCCTATTGTGATAGGTCCTTCCAGCATCAATCAGGTTTCTTATGTTTTTTCAAGGTTGTTTTGTAGAGGTGGTGACTTTAACAAGAGTCTAACAGGCGGGCAGGCAGGCAGGCAGGCAGGCTTCAATCATTGGTTTCAGGATCTGTCTGAGCCATGTAGGCATCCAATTCAGCATCCAGGTGTCCTTTAGTTTTCGACATGTATGCATCCAATTGGTTGTCCAGTTGCTCCTTGGTCAATACAGGGCGAGTAAGGGCACCTCTCCCTCGGCCACGACCTCGGCCTCTGCCTCCAAAGCCCCCTCTTCCCCGACCTATCATACCCCGACCTCTACCACCGATAGCTCCACGCCCTAGGCCCCCTCTCCCAGGACCTCCACGGCCTCGAACACCACCTCTTCTTAAGCCCATTCGGGGAGCTACGGCTCGTCCACCTCGGAGCAGGTTTTGACCTCGGAGTGACATCCCGCCCCTAAGCAGGGTTCGGGTAGCACGACCCCCACGTAGTCCTCCTCGGGGCAAGCCTCTCTGGATTATGGGTAGGCCTCTTCCTCCAATTGCTCCTCTGGCCAGGGCACCTATGGGTCGGCCTAAACGTGCCTGGATGTTACTCTTACCCAGGCGCTGCTTTAAGCTCTGCTTAAGTTTTAATGCTGCCTGGACAGAGGGTCTATTCTCCATCTGCTGGGCCAGTCTTCTGTTTCTGGCACTGGCTAGCTGCTGCTGCTGCTGCATCGAAGCTCGAATATTCACTGGCATCGGCTGTTTGTTCTTCAGCATATTAGTAAAGCTTCAAGGTCGAACAAAATGGGTGTTTAAATAAAAGCTTTATTATAAAACACTTATTGGCATTTTCATGGCTTGCTAGACCAGGAGCTCCAGATCCCACGAACTTTAAAGTGGTACGTTTGGATCAAAGCTGATGTGGGTTAAAGACTCCTCTGTTTCCACAAACTTGCAAGAACCAGAAACTCAGAAATGCAGTCAAGTGCAGCACAATTAAAAGTGATAACAAGGGCTCAGGTAACAGCTCTTAGAGAAGTGGAAAGTATGAAAAACACGCATGAAGCAAATATGATGACAAGAAACAGAGGTGCAGTTACAAAGACAAACAAAAATGCCTACATCTTTGGAGAGTGAAGGGTTCATCGTAAGGACAAACAGGAAGACAGAGCAACTTCAAAGTCCACTGAAATAATACAAACACATAAATTATGGAAGTTTATTACATTCTAACATGTTACTTAGTAACACAAAAATACAGGTAATGTATCACATTTTAAGATGAGCAGAGAAACACATGTGCTTTAGAAGCAAAACCAGGCATTAAATGCCTTGGGAGTTCTAGCAGCAACATAATAAAATGGTGAAAGACACCAAATAAATGACTCTCAGAAACAAAAACTGCTTTAAAATTCCTTAATTTTCTTCAGTCTCAAAAAAAAAATCACTTTTTCTAACATAGGACTTCTGAAAGTTAAATTAGTAAAATTACTTAAGAGTCTATGAGGACATTCTATCATTCCTGTTATGATTATAAGTTTAATGTAAGAAAACACACAGCTGTCAAAAGAATTCAAAACAAAACAAACTAAAAAGCAGAATGGGAAGAAAGTGAAATGGAGCAAAGCAAGTGCCTCTTACAAGGCCCAAGAATGACATTCAAGGGCCTTTGGACATAGTCACGGCTTGCTACCTGCCTCTTACAGGCCAGACACAACACTGCTGGCCTTGGACTAGGCAGCAAGCCTATTGCAGCCAGGATATACCATACCATCATGCTGCACCACCCCTGTATCAATGTTAGAAAAAAAATTGGAGGGTGTGGAGTCTTTTAAAAAATATATCCCACCAGGTAAATACTTCAGATAGCTTAATATAAAAATCTACTGATAAGGGGTTTTGAAATAACCGCCCAATTTGTTTGTGTACCACATTAGATGCAATTAAGAACAGAGGTCTGTAGCCTTCTGTCATTTAGCTTACAACTGGCTTTTGTGTATTGGACCCCAGGGCCAATTTAAGTAATGTTTTCTTAGGAAGGAGCTGAAGTTGCTGTTGGCTGCCTCACCGCTCATTTAGAGACATCTTGGTGGTGCTTTTTAGCACAACTTTCGGTGCTGATTGTGCAGCCATCTTCAAATCCCGAGAATCGAAGGAGACGGACGCAAGCGCTCCTCCCGGGGCTGCCACCACGGCTGCGGCGGGCGGGCCGCCGAACCTGAGTTGACGGCGGACCGCTCGGGTTAACTAGCTGGGCGGTTGGGTTAGATGCTTAAACGGTAGGATGAGAGGCTCCCTCGTTGTGGGTTGAGTATCTAGCCGGACGATCCTCCCGCTCGTCGGGCCTGCCCTTTCCTGCCTTTCGTCTGTACCACCACAGCCGGCGCCGCCAACTCCCGCTTGGTGTCCAAAAAAAAACCAAGACTGTCTTTTTATAGTGTATTATCTTAGCTGTAACTGGTCTCTAAGGTCTTTGTCCTTTTGATCTCTCTTCCTTTGCTGAGACTCTAGACAGCAGGTGTTCTGGGTGCTGCTCAGGGTCAAGAAGCAGCAGGTTATATCTAGAGGCCCTTTACTGGGACCACTTAGCTCTGCTTGCATTTGCAGAACCCATGGTGAACCCATACGATTCTCCATCTCCTATTAGAAGCTGTGTATTCATGTTAGGTCATAAATTTTACCTGAAAGGAAAATCAGAAAAGAATGAGAAATGTTTCACCTCCTAAGATCTCCAAGCTTTGCTCACTTCTGGTGTGTGTGGCTGAGTGGCTACTGTCTCTCCTGCAAGCTGTGTGCCTGTGTGCAAAGAAGGTACAGTGGAGCTTGTTATTTCAAAAGGACTGAAGGAAGGAAGTTCTATTTGCATATGTAAATTTAATTCCAGAGGCTGTTAGCAGGACTCTTTAACTACAAGTTTAACACATCCCAATTGAGATGTTTATGATTAAATAAAACTTAAATTGTTCTCTTTCCTTCTATTCTCTGCTGGTACTTTCAGGCAGAAAAGAAAGTTATAGTTTTCTCAAAGTGCAACACAACTAAAATACAATAATATCTACAAGGTACTCTCAGTAGCTGAAAGATGAAGTACAGTCAACCTGAAGTATATTCTCAGAAGTAGAACTAAACAGAATTGGTGCCAGTTTAGCTGTGAGGATGATGTCAGAGGCCAAAGCAGCCTTGTCATGAGAGTGTGTTCTTCCTCCAGCAATGAAAGCTCAGAAATGTGTACAATGCTTCTGCTAAAGGAAGCCCATTAGAGATTGGCACTGAGCATTTTTATTGGAATCCATAGATTTATGCTTCTTTGTCCCCTCTGTCTCCATGTGTAATAGTATTGACTTTCTCTACCAGGCTTTGGTAGAGTCCAAGGTGTTCTTCTTAGCATATCCCTTCTTTACATAGGTGACAGGAGGTGGTTCTCCCTTAAAAAGCTCAGCTTCCTAGCTTGATCCTTGGTTGATGTTTTGGAATTTGACTAGCAATCCTTTGTCAATGCTGAAAATTAATATTTTAATTTTGATAATGGAATTTGTTATAATTATGACATATCAGGTTAGACTCTGCCAAATTACAATCACAAACAATCCCAAATTGTCAATGCCTGTGGTGGTTACTCCATTGTCAACTTGATTAGATTGAGAGACACCTACAATATTAGTAAAGTATACCTACAGGAATGTCTCTGATAGTAGGTCCAGAAATCATGGGGTCATGACAGTAGAACCTAAAGAATGGATGAACCCCTTGATGAATCCATATTAAGATGATGTTGCTGGGAAATGGTCGAAGGAAGTATGTTACTGAGGTTTGCCCTTTATCACTACTCCTCACTGAATTTCCCGCCTCTCTGATTCCCATCTGTCAAATAGTAAGAAACAAGCCCTGTCACATAGGTTTATCATCCATACCCCTGTCAGCCATAAAATCGTACACTGAACCATCTGAAATCATGAACTCAAAGAGATCCTTCTTTCTTTCCTGACATTGTTCTGAAGGGCATGCTGTCACAACAGTGAGAAAACTAATGTGGCCCCTTAGTACAAAAAAAAAAAAAAGGGCATTTTTCACTGAAGTCATCTGTCGTTGACAGTTTGATAGAGATTGTGAAATTGCTCGTGATCGTTGTTACCTGTAGTTACAAGGAGATCCAGGTTGGGGGATGCTCCTCCAACTGTTGTGTTGTTCATTCTTGTGACAGGTGAAAAGCTCCCCTAAGAAGCTCTTCTCTTCTCATTTAGAGGTGCATTTTCACCCATAACCACAAGATCATCTAGAAAACTAGAGCTGTGAATCTATGAGATTCTGGGTGAACGCCACTGTTTCTGTCATGGTATCTGGGGACAAGGTGAAGTGTGCTGAAGGTATAGTGTTTTGGGAACTAGAGTACATAAGATTCATTGAAAGATACTGTGGTGGTTTGAAGGAGAATGGCCCCCATAGGTTCCTATATTCTAACACTTTGCCTCCACTTATTGTAACTACTTGGGAAGGATTAGAAGTTGTGGCCTTGTTGGAGGTTTGTCACTGGGAGGTGCACTTTGAGGTTTCAAAAGACATGAGATTCCCAGTGTGTGCCACCCTCCCATTCTTTCTGTCTCTCTGCCTCCTTATGTCAAGATGTGAGCTCTCAATTTCCTGCCACTATGCCTTTGCTCCACCATCATGGACTCTAACCTTTTAAAACTGTTAGCCAAATTAATGCTTTTTTTTTAATAATGTGCCTTGATCTTGATGTTTTACACAAAATAGAAAAGTAACTAAGACAGATACCCTCTTTATTTTCATGGTTTGCATCGCAAGAGCACAGCATCAGTATTTGTTTTGAGGATGTAGGAAACTGAGATTGGTGAATACTCTTCAAACATCCCTGTAGTGAAAACTAGTAGCACTCAGCCTCCACCAGCTCACAAAACTAATGAAGGCATTGTTTAAGTTCTGTAGGGGCGAAGATGTGGTGCCTGAAAATCTACTTAAAAGCTACTACTTAGTACGGAGGGCTTTGGAACTCCCCAAAGTTCAGAAGTGACACTTGAATCGGTCTCTGAAAGCTCAGAATACAGAGGAAAAACTAATGGGTTCTGATTTTACAAGTACCACTGGGTGTCACTAGTAGACTAAAGTTAGAAACACTGGAGAGAGGGAAAGAAAAACCTACAGAGATGGGGGGAAAGTCATTTCCAAGAAGGAAAGTAGAAAGAGCCACAAGATGGTAGCACTTAGAGGGAGCAGTAGGAGTTGTGAATTCTACTCAGTTCTAAAGAATTTTACACAGACTTAAGGCCTCATGTTTATGATGATGCACACATAATTTTGTTTGTTCATGTGTGTGCTCCTGGGAAGTAGAGAGACGTGATTTATTCTACTATCCATTACAGCTTTCCGAGAATTTACTATATCACACGACTAACTACTGCAATAATACTTTCAGAAGGATAAAAGAAGGAATTCTCCTTCATTCTATGTGTATTGAGTTAGAAACAGTTTAAAGGTCAATGGATCTAAAATAGTTATCCCTTTGAAGAATGTCAGATTATGGGCTGAAGAAATAGCTCCGTGGTTAAGAGCACTCATTGCTGTTCTAGAGGACCCGTATTCAATTCCCAGCACCAACACAGGAGTTCACAACTATCTGTAGCTACAGTCTTGAGGGATTAAATGCCCTTCTCTGGCATCCTCAGGAAGCAGGTTTACATATGGTGCATTGACATATATGTAGGTACGATACTCAAACACATAAAATGACTAAATTTTTTTTTAATGTCAGATTAGGCCAAGCAAAAGAAAACTTGCCATTTCTGACTAACACCCTTATTTAATCTTTTGATAACACAAGCTCTATACTGCTAATGTGCTCTATGTGTCAAAAGCACCATTTGGGACGGGGGCTAAAGAGATCGTATACCTGCTAGGAGCTCTTGCATGGGACTCAGGTTCAGTGCCCAGCACACACATGACAGCTTACACACTACCCCTGTAACTCCAGTTTCAGAGGTTCTAATGTCCTCTTTTGACCTCTGAAGGCTCCTACATGAATGTGGGACACATGTATACACAAAAGCACACATACAGACACATAATAAATATGTTTAAAAATGAAGATAGTAGGTAATGCAAATGTTTAATTTTTATTTTTATTACAACTTTATTAAGTGATATATTAAAACTACATAATTATCCTATTTGATCAGTGAACCAAATGGTCAGAAGAAATATTCTATAAAATATTACTGGTCATCGTAAAACTATATAGTGAACAGAATAGTATCAGGGAAACTAACACAGAGCTTTTATCCTGGGCTTCTTTGTGTTTTCCTTGTTGGAGCTCAGTTTTTAAATATCTATAAGCCAAACATGGTGGCACACACCTGTAGGTGGTGTGATTTGAGAGATCTTGGTGGGTAACTTGAGAGAGTCACTTCAGCTCACAAGTTTGAGACCAACCTGGACAAAAAAAACCTTGTCCTGAAAGAAAAAACTGTATGCAACACACCAGGATAAATGAACAAGACTGCTGACTTTCAGGTACCTCAGTCCTTTGGGACACTGAAAGTATGGAAATCACTATGTTAGTATGTTAAATACAGGTTACAATGTTCAGTTTTGGGGTCACAGTAGAATCATTTTGGAAGTTAAAAAATATTTTGAATGCTTTCTAGGATTTTTATTTCATTGATCTGGAGTGCAGAGTGGGTACAAGATTTTTTTTTTTAATTCCTAGACAAATCTAAAGCCTAGTCAATGTTATGAGCTATTGCATCAAAGGATCATTGATTTTTAATAATCTTTATTATTCTGTGTGAGTGGGCACATGCTTGCTCCACCATGCCTGTCTGGAAGAGGTCAGGGTAAGATTGTGGAGTAAGTTCTTTCAGAATTACAAAGGGCTGGGGCTAGAACTCAGGTTGATGGGTTTGCAAGTGCCTTTACTCCATGAGTCATCTTGCTGGCCTTGAACACAAACAAACAAACAAACAAACAAACAAAACCAAAAATGGGGTCTCTGTGCTACGTAACACTTGGTTCAAATGATCCACCTCAGCCCCACAGTAGCTGGCTTTACAAGTACTTGCCGTGTGCCAATTCACAGAGAACTTTTTAAACTTGTAAGATTCACCTAGCTTCCATCTCTGAGCATGAGTATGAGGAATTCTTATTGTGTTGCTTTTAATATGAATAAATACAAAAAGGAAAATAGGCAGTTAAAAACTGAAAGTGAAAACACCCCATCTCCCCTTAAAACCACTAATTTAAAAAAACTTTTTTAAAAAGCATACATACATACTTGCCTATTTGCATCTCAAGCAATAAGTTATGTGTATTAAAGAGAGCATTTTACACATAGGAACCTATAAGCTTTGTTATATGTCTGTCAATATTCATTACAGCATGTTATTGGTTGGACATTTGGATATGCAGTATATGGCTGTAAAGTTTTCGTACGTCCGTATTGTATGGATTGCCTGAGCTGAAGATTGAGCTGAAGATTGCTCTACGTATTATTTTGTTGCTATAAACAATTCAATACATGCATTATATGTGTCATGAGGTTTTTTCTGCCAGTATTTTTTACAAGGTACATTCGTAAGCATGAGATTGCACTTAAAATTTGGATGAATTTAGAGTGAGACCAATAATCATTTAAAAAAAAAAGTCACTTATGTTGGAAGAACAGGGTAGGCGGGCTGCCACCATCAAAACAAACTCACAAACTGCCAGAGTTAGAGGAGTCATCCCAGAAGAGTGGAGGGAACCCTGGGGACCAACATATCCGAGCACGTGACCCTTGTCCCACCCCCCCATCCCCTCGCGGAGATGCACCTCGCGCAGGCGCGTGACGCAGAGGCCACCGGAGCTGAAGTAGGGGCGGAGCGAAGACCCGGAGCTGTAAGTGGGGTTCTCGCGGTGCGGGGATGGGGGCGGGGAAGGGGCGGAGCTTTGCGGCGCGCTGTTTCCGGTCGGACGCCGGGCTGGGCCTGGACTTCCTTTGGCTGCTGGCCTCGGTTCCTAGGCGTCTGGTTCCTGAACTGGGAGCTCTTAGGTCCCTCGTGGGCTGGCGTCCCGTAGTAATGGCTCCCTCTCCGGAAAGAGCCTCAGTGAACTGTGCACTGTGACAATCCGGCCTCAGCCGGGACCTGCAGCTTTTTAACCACGCTTTCCAGCACTTGCGCACGTGAAAGCTGTTCTTTCTGAAATCCCACGCAGCACCCCAAATGTTCTTCTGGAATGGCCATCGGGCCTACTGCTTATTGCCGTACTCTATCACGGGCGCCGTTCAGTGCAGTTTCAGGCTTTCTTCTTAGCAAATACAGCTGGTGACAGACCTGCAGAGGCCATAGAGTGACAGCCAAACTTGAGTGTCCTGCGGTTGCATCCAGCTGTAAATAGCAAAGGTGTATTAAAGCAGGTTTAGTCCCCACACTCCATAATGTAGGCCTCTTAGGCACAATTCCGGGATTCAGATCCAGGTGAACCTCCTTGTCATCTTTAATACCAGACACTGGCAGTAATTTGCTCAGCTGCATGACTTCATTAAATCGGGCAAGTGTTCCACTTTAAATATTTGTGAAAACAATCTTGTATATTAGCATTCCTAGATTTAAATTCGGAACCATCTTTCCTGATGTATGTATGCAACGCCAATATAAAGATCTGTACATTTTTGCTGAACAGTTTTTTGTAGCTTTCAAGATGATTTTCTTTCAGGCCACATGTTTTTTTCTAAAGCACTCGCGTCTAGTTACAGGAAAGTAATAGCAAACAATATATTAGTTCATGAATCTTCAGCTTTTGTGAGAAGTAATGAAAATTTACACGCAAAGTGTCCAAGCAGTATAGCAGGTCTTATGTATTTATTGTCATCCAAATTGATACAAAGCTGACTAAAAAAGCATTTCCTCTCCCCGAGCCTAAAAGCCAGGGTGTCACCCTTGAGATAAGCATTGTGATAATCGGTGGGCCAAGTCTACACTCTTAGTAGAGCACCTTAGTCATTGCTCAAGAGGAGTGACATGTGAGTACCTTTAATTTGTGA
>CAJQZJ010034249.1:5259506-5276090 GCA_907164525.1 Lophiomys imhausi
CACACTCAGGCTGAGGAGACCATAGACAGTAGCACACTCAGGCTGAGAAGACCATAGACAGTAGCACACTCAGGCTGAGGAGATCATAGGCAGTAGCACACTCAGGCTGATGAGACCATAAACAGTAATGGTGACCTGAGAAAGCTGCGACTCACTGATGCCACAGCGGCAGAAGCAAAGCAACTGAACTGGGGAGTGGAGTGACAGCACAAGCCCTGGCCTGTGAAGAGACCTCCGAGAAAGAGGCTACATCTCTGAGGAGACTGTAGAGATAAGAGCCCTGTTGAGGCCAGGGACCTGCTATAAGCCTCCAAGGCCTAGAAGCCAAAGACTAAGCCAGATGGTCTAACAACTGTCCTGAGGAAATTCACTAATTCAAACATGGGCTGAGTAGACTGTGGAAGTGACAATCTTGGCTGACTGAAACTGGCCCCTAGCTGAACAGGTGTGGCAGTTGGCCGCAGGAATCAGCAGACAGAAGTGATGCTAGGCCTGGAGGAAACTGAGCCAAGCTGAAGATAGGACTGTCTGCAGTGACTACCAGAGTCAAACTGCTGAAACTAAGGTGCCTGCATGGACCTGTGCTAGAGAATCCTAATATCCTTTCAAGAGGGTGAAATAGGCTTGTTTAGGTGTTCTTAGGTATTAAGTGTTTATAGGTTTTAGGTATTAGGTTGTAAGTATTGTAGGTTATAGATGGTATATAGGTGTTTATTAAATATTAATATAGTGTAAATAAAAATTTCCATTTACAGGAATCTGAAGCTACTTCATTTGTAAATCTGTGGTGGCTTCCTTAAGTAGCTTCTCTGTCAGTGTTGTAAACAGTTGTGATTAGACATTACCATGACATGTTAGTCTCTGTCATCTGTGATAAGCCTTTAATTTTCTCACATAATAAAGGAAATGAAGTACCTGCTTCAAGGTAACAGTCCAGGTACCTACAGGATCCTATACCTTAACATCTTCTGTTAGTGGGTGAGCTTGCTTTGTGATGTGTCATGATGGTTCTTCTCACATGGAATTAACAGTGTGACTTAGTCTTAAAGTATACACAAGCCATTGAGTCACTTTCCAAAAAAAAAAAAGAAAAAGGCTGAATTATTGTTTTGAGAAAAAAATGCATAACCTGTAATTCTCTTGTGTAAGTTAATCAAATGGAAAAAAATCATCTTAGTGTCCATCTGTAAAATGGTATAATCTAGTCACACCTTGCTCGTCTTTCATAGAGGAGATATCTAGTTGGATAAACAAAAGTGTTCACGCACTTCAGCAGGGCATCCAAGAGTCCTTGGGACTTGTTCAACAGAGGGAAACAGTGCAGACAACAACTGGATGTTCTTTAGTATTGACTTTGATAGGGAATCAACGTGCAGCAAAGCTTTAGGCTCTCCAGTCTTATGCATCTGCTCCAAAGTCTCCATCTTAAGGATTGAAAGTAACCCATGTCTTCCCTGACACTGGGGAATCTTCCTTGGTTTAGCAGACATTGGATCCTAAATCAAACTAAAGAAACTATAATCTAGTGTTTGCAAATGTTTTGTTCTATACAGCTATAGAAAAAATGCATTCATTAGTTTCAAGAAATCCAGACTAGAGAGGAACATGTATGGTGTTTTTCTCCTCACATCCCTTCCTCTCCTCTCTTTTTTCTCTCCTCACTAAATAGCATGGAACGTGAAATCTCTGATCAAGATGATAACAAGAAGAAATACACTCCTGTCTGTGTTGGCAAAGAGGATGATATTAGAAAATCAGAAAGAATGACAGCTGTTGTCCATGACAGAGAAGTGGTCATATTCTACCATAAAGGGGAATATCATGCAATGGACATTCGCTGCTACCGTAAGATTTATTTTCATTTATAGAATTTGTACTTGTTCATCATAAAACTATCAAAATTCAGTTTAGTGACTAGATATATCAATTCCTTTACAGATTCTGGAGGACCCTTGCATTTGGGAGAAATTGAGGTATGTAAAATTTAAGCAAACTCAAATATTTTCTATATTCCTATTTTATTTTATTATTTATTCAAAAATTAATAATTTACATTCAATTCCACTTTAGTGCTTTGAAGATGATTGCCACTATTCTTACCTTTTCATACCCTAAAATGTAAAGAAAACCATTTTCCAGATAAAAAATAAGTATGAATATCTTTTGACCTAACAAATATATTGAGGTATCTATGCTGTGGATATAATTGCACAAAAGTTTGATTATATACAGGAAAAGTTTGTTGAAATATCATTATAACAGAATTTAAGACCACATCATTAAATGCATTATAACACAGCCATGCTGTGGGACATTATGCACCCATTAAACTAATGAAGCAGGCCTATCTGTGCCTGTGTAAAGGGATGTTAACAGTGGGTATTAACAGTATGAATATTAAGCAATGGAGCAAATGGAGTAACTCCAATGACACCCCATTTCTAATGCATTCTCTTTTTATTTATACATTGTATACTTTGAATTTTATGAGTATGTTTTTCAATATAATAAGAGGTTTTAAAAATATTTGAGAGAAACCACATTTTGAAATCTTACCTGAGGAATTTGGAGGAATTGCTTTGCTGTCTTGTACTCCAAAACTAGTTATCTAATTTCTGTTTTTGTTTGTTTTGGGTGTATTGTTTCATTTTATTTTGTCTAATTGTTACTAAGTACAAACTTGAGTTTCACTCTCTGTACACTTGCTATTTTCCTGGTAACCATATCTGTTCTTGTTCCTTATGTTACAGGGCATGTATTTAAGTTATGGAAATGTGACTATTTGCTGATACCTCTATGGGAGCCCATATTAGCATCCCTCTGTTTCTGGTGTACTGGGCTGTAAGCACATGGTTGATGAGAATGTTATAGAATTGTCTGTAGTGTTTTAGCCTATAAAAAAACTTGCTACTCAATATGTGAACCACAGCTCAGCACTCTTGGCATATTGGGGCCTCTTAGACATGCATTCAAAACACATGCTCCTTTAAGGCATGGCAACACTCCATTAAGGCAGTTTAAAAGTTGGGATCATGTTTGAGGCCAGCCTAGTCTACAGAGAGAATTCCAGGACAACCAGGGCTCCACAGAGAAACCATGTCTCAAAAAAGAAAAACAAAACAAAAAACTGGGATCACAAGTTGCTTGTCCATTAGCCTTGCACTCTTGCCTTCAGTGACTCGGAGGTCTGGGAACAGTTCCTCTGGAAGCACCAGAAGCCCTGTCCCTTTTCTGCCGAGGAAGTGACATGAATGTAGATAACCGCAGGCTTTGAAGGCACTGTGGTCTTCTGCCGGCCAGTCCTCTTCTGCAGGAGCTCCAGCTCACTGAGGGCTAGCCTGTTACAGAAAGGGCTTGATTGTCCTCAGATTAGGTTTTGCTTTGTGCTGAATAACTTGTAAATGGGAGGGGAAACACTGCCTTCTTTGTTCATTTGTGATGTGTATTTACTTGTGTGTGGGGACAGTCCCTGTGAACAAAGAGGATAGCTTTGTGGAGCTGCTCTCCTCATCCATCATGAGGGTTCCAGGGATTACCCACATCATGAGGCATAGGGGCAAGTGCCTTCACCTGCTGAGCTCCCTCACTGGCAGGCTTCTCTTTGTTTATGAGACAGAGTCCAGGCAGGCCTCAGGCTCAAGCTCCTCTTCCCTCAGCTACTGAGTCCTGGGATTCTAGGTGCATGCTACTACTCCTCCTGATACTGTCTTTAACCCAGTTCTTCTGCATTACATTCCTAATGAAATCTGCGATTTTTCTTAAATACGTGAAATGTCAAGACGACTAAATCTGTTATTTTTCCCTTCCAGGATATCAATGGACAGTCATGTATAATTTGCCCCTGGCATAAATACAAAATCACTTTGGCAACAGGAGAAGGATTATACCAGTCTATAAACCCTAAAGACCCATCAGCAAAACCCCAGTGGTGTTCCAAAGGAGTAAAGCAAAGGATTCATTCTGTGACAGTGGATAATGGCAATATTTATGTGACACTTTCTAAGGAACCTTTTAAATGTGACTCTGATTATTATGCTACTAGAGAATTCAAAGTGATTCAGAATTCTTCCTGATAAAAAAATATATGGCAGCAAAAAAGTGTGTGTATGTATGTTTGAAAATATTTTACAGAAATCTTTTTCCAGTTCCAAAGACAGAAATGAAAAAAAAGATTTTTCACTTTTTTCCTATTTTCCAACATAGGTGCATGTATCTTTAAAAATTACAGATTTTATCAGGGACTGGATTGATGGGGCAATGGCTAAGAGCTCTTGCTGTTCCTACAGAGGACCTGGGTTTGGTTCCTAGCACTCACTTGGTTTCTAGAGCTCACATCAAGTGGCTGATAGTCACCTGTGACCTATAACCCCAGCTCCAAGGGATCTTCTGGCCTCTGTGGGCACCTGGACACACAAGTTATTTACACACAAATACAAATAAAAGCAGACATTTCTTTTTTTTTTTTGGTTTTTCGAGACAGGGTTTCTCTGTGTATCCTTGGCTGTCCTGGACTCACTTTGTAGACCAGGCTGGCCTCGAACTCACAAAGATCCGCCTGCCTCTGCCTCCCAAGTGCTGGGATTAAAGGCGTGCGCCACCACCGCCCGGCTTAGCAGACATTTCTTAAAGTCTTAGATTTTGGATGTTTAAAAGCACATCACTTCAGTGTGGTTTCAGGGGCCCAACCAAGTCGACATTCCCTCTATCTCAGGACTGATTGGAATCTGTACATTATAGGTTTGAGACAATCAGTTTCAGAAGGATGCAGACAATGCAGACTAAACACAGTCATAACAGATAAAACAGAAAACTTAACAGGAAAAATTTAAATGGGAAAAAGATCCTTACTAAATACAGCAGGTTTTACTTTGGAAACTTTTCATGCATTCAAAGTTAGCAGTTAACAGAATACACCTCATCACTTGCTTCCGCAGTTCCCAGCATTCTTCTGTTCTTCTTACATTGCTTTGTCCACACATTGCCTACCTCCTGACTTTAACTTCAGATTTTACAGTTTTAAAGGTAAAATTTAAATACACTGAGATACTCAAATTTTAGTTGTATACCTTTACTTACAAATGTTTAGCAGATGTTTCACATGTTAAATTTGCCTCTAAAAAATGAAGCCAATGTATATTTTGACCTTAAAACTGAGTAACTTAAAGCTAGGTGTGGTGGTACACACCTCCAATTCCAGCATTCTGAGGCAGAAGCAGAAGGATCTCTGTGAGTTTGAGGCCAATTTGGTCTACACAGTGAGCTCCAGGAGCCAATGCTACATAGTGAGACCCTGTCAAAAGGAAGCTACTGGTGCTAGATGTCAAACAAATAGATTGATCTTGACTTGTCTCTTTTAAACCTTGTTGCTGTTGTTGTTTGGGTTTGTTTGTTGTTCTTGTTTCAAGACAGGGTTTCTCTGTGGAGCCTTGGCTGTCCTGGAACTCACTCTGTACACCAGGCTGGCCTCAAACTCACAGAGATTGATCTGCCTCTGCCTCCCAAGTACTGGGATCAAAGGCGTGCACCACCACTGCCGGCTTTCACTTTCTCTTATCAAGGCTGATGATTCCTGAAGTAAAAACGCCACACACAGTGATACCCCTGGCCAAGACAGATGTAAAGACTCCTATTCAATGGGTCAAAGTACTTTGCCTACATGAAACTTTCAAATAAAAGTTTAAAAGAATTTTAGAGAACATTATGCATGTGCTTCCCATAAGATGTACTATCGTGTTCCTCAGAGTTTACAAGCAGGGTTGGTTGATGTTCGTTTGGTTCACCCTGGTTTTATTATACCAGTTATTTGTGGCCAGTGCTGTTCTGGCTGCCTGGGACACATATCATACTTGTTATTCAGGATTTAGAGCAACACTCTGGGTGTCTGTCATGCGGAACTTAGCACTCAGTAAAATGTAGGTATAAATGGGGCCAGAAGGTATATGTAGGTTATGAATTCAGCGAGAAGACTGTTAAAAATAAAACCAAATTTCAAAGCATATGAATTTTCATAATATGGGATGAGTTAAGTATCTAAACCTAGTACTTAACATTCTAAAGGACTTTACCTGGACTCTACTGGTTGTCGTAAAAATAAGTGAGGGGGACTGCAGAGAGAGCTCAGTGGTTAAGCTCACTTGCTACTCTTTGAGTTTGGTTCCCAGTACCCACATTAGAGGTTCACAGGTGCATATTACATGTCTTTTTCTTTTGGGATATGGATTACATGACAGAAGATATTTGTTACTTCTAAAAATACTAATAAGCAAGACTTGGACTTTTTCAACAATGTTACACCAAGTTACTCAGAGGGTTCAAGAAATGTATCATCTCTGAGTGGGAGTTATACCAGTCTATTAATTCTTGAATGGCCACAAAATCTTGTCACATGCTAGAATGTAAAGTACCTGGGAGAAACTAAAGTCATTTCCTTAGGCAAAAATTAGGGCCTTGGTTTATAGGGCCAAGTATGTCTGTCACGAGCCAATGGCAGCAATGACTGCCACTTATGGACTGGGTTTGTTGTTCTAAATTTATGTCTTTAAATTTGGAAATAAAGGTGATCACTTTGCCAGGTTCAGTGGCATGAGGAAGTCAGAGCTAGAATGGGGATATAGCCAAACTCCACTATGAAATAACAACCTCATCTTATCACATCCTAACACACAAAAATCTTCTCATCAGATTTGCAAGTAACATTGTTTTATAAATTTACGGTAGCCACAAATACCGGAAATATCTATAAATACCATTATATATATACATATATGTATGTGTGTGTATGTTTGTTTTTACTATCTCTGAAAAAGATGTGTAGCATTTTTTTAAATGTCTCTGCCTGCCCGTGTGTATGTGCACCACACTCACCTGGTGCTGACAGAAGCCAGAAAAGGGCATTAGCTCCCCAGTGACCCAGTGACGACAGTTACGAAGAGTTGTGAGTGGCCATGTGGATGCTAGAACCAAATCTCTGCAAGACCAGCAAGTGCTCTTAATTGCTGAGCCATTTCTCCAGCCTCAAAATGCATAGCATTTTGTTATGAAATTTTCCTTTGCAGGTAAACATTCAAAACAATTCTTAAAAATATAATGAATTATGAACACATCCATATTATAAACACTGTGTAAACTCTTACCACAACAAAATACGAATTCTCTTATTTATTAAAAATATTGTATGACAGGGCTGGGAAGATGGCTCAGGGGTTATAAGCACATTTTGTTCTCCCAGAGGGCCGGGTTCAGTTCCTAGCATCTGTATTAGGTGGCTCCTAGAGATCTGACATTCTCTTCTGGCCTGTGCAAACACCTGCACATATACATATGAAAATAAAAATTTAAAAACACTGGATAGTCATACACATATTGTATATCAAGGTTCATTTTATTCTCTCTGCCATATAAATACAAGAGAATGATGTCATAGTTTTTCCCTGTTCTACCCTTTTAAAAGAGCATTCAGCATATGTAAACTGGTCTGTCCAATGAAGTATACCATGGAGAGATAACTATTGAGCTCTCTAAAATGGTATTTGTGCCCGTATTTCTCATTCATTCAGTTCAGCTAATTGGTCAAACACAGAATGTAAAACCTGGATCTTGTTAGTCTGCTTGTTGACAGGAGGCCTGGGGTGATTTGAAAGATTGTCAGGCTTCTCTGGCAATGATCTGTAAGGTTTTGCTTTGATTTCACCTTCAGAAAACATGGGCTCCAAGGGCTGGAGAGATGGCTCAGCCGTTAAAGGCTAGGCTCACAACCAAATATACAAGAAAACATGGGCTCCAGAAGCACAGGCTCAGAAAAGGCTTTCCTAAAGTTCTCGCTCTCTCTGTTTTGCCGTATGGATTCTTCTTCTTGGAAAATGTTTTTTATCTTTACCAGCACAGTGTTAACACAGACTGCCTGTACCAATAAAAAATGTTCAAAAGTAATGTCTCTGTTTAAGGTACTAACAGCCACAGACAAAAAGTAATATGTCTTACATAGTCAATAAACTATATATTCTAAAATTCTAATTTTAAGAAGCCTTTCCTTCAAGGAAACCCTGACTCATGGCAAGCAATTGATTAATTCCTTATCTTAAATATGGTTAAGTGTTTAAATAAAGCATACATAAAAATAACTTCAGATGTGAGAAATGCAACAAATTTATTCATTCAACTTATTCTGCATTACTAATATATTTGTTTACAAATATTACAAAAGTATTAGTTTACAAGTGTAGAACCATCCTAGTATACCTAATATGAAGCTGACTTAGTCATGTTGGATGATGTTTTTAATATATATTTGTGAGTTCAATTAGCAAGTATATATTAAGGATTTTTGCATCTAATAAAATTCAAAGGATTATCAAAGTTCATATTGACCTATAATCTTACTTTCCCTCCCTTTTCTTCCTTTCTCATTTTTTATATTTGTAAAACTTTATTAGTGACTTAAAATATGTTTTGAAAAATAATGTTTTATGTGTTGATTAAAAGAATGTGTATTTTGCTACTGTCGTATGGAATATCGTGTAGATATTTGTTAAATCAATGATCCTTTGTGCATTTAACTCTAATGTTTCTTCATTTATATTTGTCATGATGGTCTATCTGTTGGTAAGAGTGGGGACACTGAAGTCATTCACTATAATGTATTGTAGTCTTATCTCCCCTTGTATGCCATGTAGCATTTGTTTAATAAGAATGGGTGATCCAACTTGCAGTGTATACATGTTTATAACCAGTACGTCTCCTCAATGGATTGCTCCTCTTATGGTTTGGATGTGAAATGTTCTCCACACGCTCATGGCTTGGTCCCAGATATGGGACCTATTTTGGGGGTGTTGGTAATTTTAGTTCATAGGTACTACCTACAGTAAATATTTCACTGGAGGCATATTCTGGGGGTTATATCTTGCCCTGTCCACATCTCTTCCCTCTGCTTTCTTATCTGACATTAAATGAGCAGCTGAACATTTTGGCTTGATGTATGTTTTGTTTGATGTGAATATAAATTCTCAAGCTCAATTTCACATTTAATTTGCTTAGAATATAATTTTCTTGTATTTCACTTTTAGTCTGTATATGACTTGGTGAGAGATGTGGGTTTCTTGGCGACAGTGTTTCTGTAGTCTTGTTTTATAATCCAGTAAGCTGGTTTGAAACTGTGTGCATATGTATGTGTGGTATATATATATATGTGTGTGTGTGTGTGTGTGTGTGTGTGTGTGTGTGTGTGTGTGTAGGCATATGCACATGTGCATACAGGCAAGAGTATATTGGGTATCTTCCTTGATCACTATGCACCTTGTCTTTTCAGAGAGGGTAGTTTATTGAACCTAGACTCAGCAGTTCATCTAGGCTGTCTTGCAATAATCTCAAGAGAATCACTTGTCCCCCCTCACTCACCACCAGCCAGTGCTCAGGTTCTAGCTGTATACTGCTTTATAAGGGATCCAAAATTTTCATTTCTGGTCATTTCTACTTTGTTCTAACTTTTTCTTACACTGGGGACATATGGGAAGTTTTCTGCTGTTAGTTCATAGTTCACTTAGAATAAGCTTCTCTGTTATATATTCTACTTTATGCAAGGGTCTTAGTGAGACAGCTTCTCTTAAGAGTTCTATATAAAGTATCATTCAAAGAGATGAAAATAATCACAGTAAGAACAGAAAAACAAACCAGATATAGAAATACAGCAGACAAATAAACAAAACAGCAATACCACCACCAATAACAATAAAAAGAGGCAGAAATAATATAGAAAAAACTAAAGAGCTAAAAGCAGTAAGACAGAAATGTAAAAATCCGATTAAAATAAAAAGTGAAATTAGATACAAGCAAGAAAAAAAAATAATGTAAGGGAAGGATGAAAACTCCCTCTTAGCTAAGGCCCATGGATTGAATAAGTTTCTTACTTTGTCCTGTACTGTATTCTGATAAGTGTGATTGGCAAGGAAGTGAGACACAGATAAGGCCTGGGGTCACTAATTTCCCACCAGACAGCGAGTGCTGTATACAACTGAGCCTTGCTCTGCACTGCCCTGGATTTTCTACTTGGCTTGGCTGAGGATATGCCTTTGGCAGAGTTGCATTCACCCCAAAGGCTTTCTGTATGCATGCCAAGAAGCCATGGTAGCCCCAGCAGTGGTAATGAGCCTGGGTGACCACTCCTTCCCTCTTGAATTTTGGTTCCACATAAGCCCCAACAATCTGTGGTAGTTGAGTGTAGTCTTACTCCAGAGGCCCTCAATCTCTCTCTCCCAGGGCTTTGGCAAATGTCCAAGCCAAAATGTATCTTCAGATGTACCACAGAGCATGGGAAGCAGCCTACTTAACTCTGACTGGTGATAGGAGGGGAGAGGGAACCCTGTAGAACATGAACAATCTGCTGTTCTTTCAGTACTCCAACCTAGTCTCTTCTGCTTCTTCCCACAAAGGAAGGGGCCACTGACCACTGTGCTCACAGTAAGCATTTCTCCAGGGCCTCTGAATGTTGACCACTCTGTGTAGCTTGAAATCCAGAGTAGTTTAGTCCTATCAGTGTTCTGCTCAGTGTATTCTGGCTATAAGCTCTGAGAAAGCATCAACAATGAGTCACTTCAGAACAAACCACAGTACTGGACACCTGAAGCTTGCGCAGACTATAGGTTTCTCCCACTGCTGAGGCAGGATGATGGTATCACTGGGGCTGTCTGCACTCTGAATTACTGGGTATTCTGGCATGAACGACATTTCCTCAGCCCTGCTGGGAGCCACAGATGGGCTTTCCGATTGTTTTGGCTTTTCTCTGAGTTGCCTTGCAGTTTCTCTGTGTCTTTTAGTTCTCTCTTTGCCTCTGTCTTGATTCCTGTAGCATTCCTCCTTCTGCCTTCAGAAGATCCTTTATTGTACTGACTCTTTTCACTTGCAGAGTCATGCAAAGGACACCTCTGGTTCCACCATCTTACTACACAAGGCCTCAGAACAGTCCCTGTGAAGGTAAATCCAGCTCTGGTTTTCTTGAAAGGCTAACAGCAGAAGGGTAAAGCTACTCTTCTGCCTCATGTCTTGCCTGCTCCTCACTGTAAATCACAGCAACACACATGCTTCCCTTATTCCCTTCAGTTTTGAACCTACCTCCTCCATCTCTTGTTTGCTGGATTACATGTTTTCACAACCATGCCTGATTCATATATGCATTGCTTGAAACCAAACCTAAGACTTTCATGCACACTAGGCAAGAACCCTACTAACTGAGCTCTATTTTATTCCCAGCCCTACCTGAACAATTTAGAACCAGCTAGTCAACTTAAACACACACCCCCACACACAGGCGCAACTGTTTGGATTTTAATTTGGATTGCATTAAATTTATAGATTGTAGGAAAAATTCAAAACTATTTTATGTTGCAATGTGGTAAAAAGTTAACAAAAACATATAAGAACTATGATAAAATAGTGAAAATTGTTAAGAGAACTTCAAAAGGCCTAAGTAAGCAAAGGACGTGCCATGTTCAAGGTTAGAAGAAATTACCCTACCAAGACATTTTATGAAGCTCCCATGATTTACAGAGGAAAAACTGGTCCAAAAATAAGCAAAGCAGCTGAAGAGAGAATCTATAAACAGACCTACATACAAAGAAACTTGACTTGTGACAATAATGCTCTAAGACAAAAAGGATTTTCTTGGTAAGTAAGGATAGAGCAGCTGGGGACCATTGGGGTGTTTGTCTCATACCTCATACCAATTCCACATCGATTGTATCTATAAGTGAAAGGCAAAATGATACAGCTTCCAGAATATAACAGAAAAGAATATTCCCATGACCGAGGGTATAGGTCATGATTTATTTAAACAGAAAAAAACCACATAATATAAAGGAAAGTATTAATAAGCTGAACTACATTAGAATTAAATTATACTTTAAAATATTCTACTATCAAAGTAAAAAGATGAGGCATAGGATGAAATAATGAAATTTGCCTATATGAAATCAGACAAGAATATCCTGAAATATATTTTCAAAGCAAAATCAATAAGTTAGAGGATTAGACATCTCTCAGAAAACTTAAAGACTTTAATAGAAATTCACAAATGAGATATCCAAATGCCCCATTAAATTATGCAATGGTAATCAATCTCATTAATATTCAGGAATATGTAAATTAAAATCAGTATTATAAATACCACTTTCAAAATTGGATAAAATAGAAAATATTGACAGTATCAAGCATCACTGGTGACATATAGGACTGTTATGATCTGCTGGAATGGGTTTTAATTGCTGAAAACCACTTTAGAAGCTTTTCTGCAACATCTATTAGCCATAAACACATGCCTATCTGACAGCCTAGCAATTTCAACCAAGAATATGCACAAAGGTGTGAAGGGCAACTTTATGAAAGCTCAGACTAGGACCAATGTAACACATCCATCAGTAGTTGAATGGAAAAAGGAATGCAAATGACTTAGTACACTATACAGCAGTAGACAGGAATAAACACAGCTATAGATCAGTACTGAATCTCACAGTGACACTGCTGAGCAGCAGCAGAGAATGTAAAGGTAACTCTATATTATGATTCATCTACATACATCTAAAAAGTGAAATCACCCACAAGTCAAAATAGCAGTCACTTATCTGGAAGAGAGGCAAGAATGGTGCTGCTGTAGTAGACGGTAAGCTTTAGCTCTTGGCTTGAGTTGAAATAGACCAGTAGATTTTGTAATAACTCATCAAGACAAGACCTTTCTTGTATTATGTTTTTAATAAAGCACATATGGATATCCTCCATTAATATGGAGGAAAACACTTGTAATCAAGAGAATCTTTTGTATTTTGTCATGCACGGCACCTGTCATCACAATGTAGCACTTGTGTGCTTCAAAGTCACAGTCCCCAAAAGTGGAATACTGAACTAGAGACATCATGAGACAGTGGCAATGGCCTTAACAAGTCAACAAGAAATCTTTTTTTTCTTTATTTATTTATTACTTCAAGTTATATCTCCATCACAGTCTCCTCTCTCCTTCCCTCCCGGTCCTACCCTCCCACACTCTCCCCTCTCTCCCACCAATCCCATTCTTATGGAGTGGGTTGCCCCTACATATCAGCCCCCCCCTCAGTTCAACATTCATATGAGTGTTAGGAGATTCCTCTGGCACTGGGGGCCTATATGGCAACTCTATTTAGGGAAAAGTGTCCCACTAACAGGTAACAAGGTCTATGTTCCTGTTCCTTTTGGTGTGCTGGTTGTAAGATAGTTATCCTCTATTACATGGGTAAAATCCAATTAAAAGTGAATAGATGCCATGTGCATCTTTCTGAGTCTGGGTTATCTCACTCAGGATGAGCTTTTCTAGTTCCATCCATTTGGCTGCAAATTGCATGATTTCATTGTTTCTGATGGCTGAGTAGTATTCTATTGTGTAAATGTATTTTTCGCCATTCTTTGGTTGAGGGACATCTGGGTTGTTTCCAGTTTCAAGCCATTACAAACAAACCTGCTATGAACATAGATGAGGAGGTGTCCTTGTGGATTGGTGAGGAATCATTTGGATGTATACCCAGAAGTGGTATGGCTGGGTCTTGAGGTAGCACTATTGCAAGTTTTCTAAGATATCACCAGACTCATTTCCATAGTGGTTGCACAAGCCTGCACTCCCACCAGCAATGGAGGAGTGTTCCCCTTTCTCCACAGCCTCACCAGCATGTGCTGTCATTTGAGTTTTTGATCTTAGCCATTCTGACAGGTGTGAGATGGAATCTCAAGGTCATCTTGAGTTGCATTTGTCTGATGATTAAGGATGTTGAGCATTTCTTCAACTGTCTCTCAGCCATTAGAGATTCCTCCTTTGTGAATACCCAAACACAAAAGAATGTACCTTCTTTTCAGCACCTCATGTAACCTTCTCCAAAATTGACCATATGGTGGGACATAAGGCAAGCCTCAACAGATACAAGAAAACTGAAATAACCCCTTGTATCTTACCAGACCACTATGGATTAAAACTGAACTTCAGCAACAACAGAAATAACAAAAAGCCTACACATTCATGGAAACTGGACAACTTTCTACTCAATGAATACTGGATCAGAGAACAAATAAAGAAGGAAATCAAAGACTTCTTAAAATCCAACAAAAATGAAGGCACAACATACCCAAACCTATGGGACACAATGAAAGCAGTGCTACGAGGAAAGTTCATAAACTAAGTGCCTTCAAAAAGAAAATTGTGACAGTTCATATTAGCGAATTAACAGCAGAACTGGAAGAGCCAGAAAAAAAGGAAAAAGAAGCAAATACTCACAAGAGGAGTAGAAGGCAGAAAATCCTCAAACTTAGGGCTGAAATCAACAACATAGAAACAAAGCCGGGCAGTGGTGGCGCACGCCTTTAATCCCAGCACTCGGGAGGCAGAGGCAGGCGGATCTTTGTGAGTTCGAGGCCAGCCTGGTCTACAAAGCGAGTCCAGGACAGCCAGAGCTGTTAAACAGAGAAACCCTGTCTCGAAAAACCAAAAAAAAAGAAAAAAAAAACAACATAGAAACAAAACAAACAATTCAAAGAATCAATGAAACCAAGAGTTGGTTCTTTGAGAAAATTAACAAAATAGAGAAACCCTTATCCAAACTAATGAGAAGGCAGAGGGAGAAAAACCCAAATCAACAAAATCAGAAATGAAAAGGGCAAAATAACAACAGACATCGAAGAAATCCAGAGAATCTTTAGGTCCTACTTTAAAAATCTGTACTCCTATACGATCTTAATTTTGCATTAGTATACAATGATCAATGCCAATTTAGCCAAATATAATATTAATTTTGTATCAGTATACAAAGGTATAAGACCGTATTCAATAATCTGTCCTTTTTTCTTGATCTTTCCTATACTATGTCTATGTCCCATTGTTCTCAAGTCTGTTCACTTCTACATAGGAGAGAAAGAAGGATACAGAAAAGAAAAAGAGAGAAGTCCCTGGGTCAAACCTCCAAACCCCATTTAACAAGACCATTTAACAGCTTGTAGTCTTTTCCCCTAAATAACAAAATTATATAGGGCTACATAGGTATTGATCTTTGTATATTGATACAAAATTAAGATTATATTTGGCCACAATGGTATTGACCCTTGTATATTGATGCAAAATTAAGATTGTATTGGGCTACATCAGTATTGATCTTTGTATATTGATACAAAATTAAGGGTAACGCTTCTTAAAGGTATTGTTCCTAGTAATGCTTAAAAATGAAATGTCAAGTTTTGACCTCTTGCTACCAACCGACATAAACTGTTTAGGATAATTAAGAAACGGAAACTAATAGTCATGAAAACATGTCATTTTGTTAGTTACTATGACAGTCTATCACAGTTATTTTCTAAGCTACTCAGAAATCAAGTTGCCAAGAGACAAGCAATATATGCTTATCTAAATATAAGAGATAGATAGGGCATCTTCAAAAACCTCAAGAGATCTGCAGAATATGGCATTCAAAGACGTTTTCTTAACTTAAGATTTTTTGATATCGAGACATGTCAGCTCCTGACAGCACCCCCTATTCTACTCCAAGTAGAAGATGAGCATCGAATAATCTCCAGTGGGAGATGACTGAATTGGTGGTAAGCCTTTCTCTTGGCAAGAAAAACCCCTTGCTTCAACTGTAGACAGACTTCTGTCCAAAAAGGACAAAACTTGGAAGCAGGTAAGTCGACAGCCTAGCTCTGCCTAGACAGGGTAGGTAAGTCCTTCATAATTCCTGCTCTACAATCAATGTCTGTCAGAGAAACGGGGCCAAATGGCTGAAGATTGATGCTGTAATGTATGGAGAGAAAATGGGAACTGTCCAGGCAGCCACTGGTATGTCATTTCTTAGTTTTGGAAGCTGCAGGCCCTGCACTTCCTATATAATCAGATATATTTATCCCTCTCAGGTCTCTGAGGTGGTTGAAGAATAGATAGCTAGAGTCTCATAGTTAAATTTTGAGTTGTTTAGGAATCAAGAGGGTGTTCTGGATCTAAGAAGATATTTTTAAAATTATGAGGCAAGTTAGTATGAAAGCTGAGTTAGATATAGAACTTTAAACTCATGGAGATGGTTAGATAGTAGAATGTTAAAGTCAGGTGCCAAATACATATGGACTGGACATTGGGAATGTATGCTAAGCCATATAACTCTTATAATTGTGGCCTATTTATTTCTGTTGTTTTTTATTGTATTTACAGTTATAAGAAAAAGTACCATTTTTTGGACTGAAAGGGAGAGCTGTTGGGGGGAAAAATAAATACCTTAAACTAAAAAAAAAAAAAGAAGGCAAGAGGATGGGGGGGTTGAGGGGGAGGAGGGTGGAAGGGTGGGACTGGAGGGGGGAGTAGGGAGGGGATTGTGATTGAGATTTAACTTGAAGAAATAAAAAATAAATTATTAAAAAAAAATCTGTACTCCACAAAATTTGAAAACTAAGCAAAATGCACAATTTTCTCGATAAATTCCACCTACCAAAGTTAAATCAAGATCAGGTTAACAAATTAAACAGTCCTATAACCCTAAGGAAATAGAAACATTAAAAGTCTCCTGTAGGGGCTGATAGATTAATATAAGTTAGATTTAGTGAATA
>CAJQZJ010034249.1:5291090-5312805 GCA_907164525.1 Lophiomys imhausi
TAGAGATATCCAAATGTAATAAAATATAGACGTATATATAGAGATGTTCACTTCTGCTTCAGAGTGAGAAAAATGGAGAAGGGGCTACGACATGTTTCTTTTTATGAAGGGTCATGTTGAGGGCAATCAGACACATGCTAGGACTTGCTTATGATTGTGGGGGACTTCTGATACACTAATTTTGTGTTTTGAACTATTCCACTGGTAAAATTTATTTAAAGTTACATCATTAGACAGCCCCCAAAGGGAAACACTTTGTGTCCTAACTATAAATTGATGTCAAAGAAGACAATGACCCTACATCGGCCTTGGACCAACTCAGCCTCAAAACAGATTTCTAGAGTAAGTTAATACAGACAAGCTAGAATGTATCTCAGAATTTCATTGTCAGTCAAGGCAAAAGGCAAATGCCTTGTTTTTGCTAGTTCTCTTTGGTGGATAAAAAGAAACACACAAGTTTAGCTGGCCTGCAAAGATAGTTTTTCTGTGACTCAATTTTTATGAGTACACAGAGATTATTCTCCACAGATTTACTCATATTCCTGTACAGAGTGTGTCTTCTGAGAAAGGGATGTGTTTGAATATCCAATAGCTTTAGAAGCTACAGCTTCTCCTGTGGAGAGCCCTAAAAATGAATCCCTAGATGTGTTAGAGGGCACCCATGATGATGCCCTTTCCTTTTTCTTGTGCAGACACATTCCAGGGTAATAGATACCCCACCCCCTTAGAAGTGAAGCTAGGCTGCTGTTTCAGTGTCCCTGAAAAAGGTTCTGTCTCTTCATTTCAAGGTTTTTCCTCCTGATACAACGTGAAGTATACACAATTAACAAAGGACTCTTATTGCACCACCCTATAGAAGGAATGAAAAGTAGGAGTCCAACACAAGACACTGCTCTGGCTAATAATACTTTTGGCATAAATACAATCTATGACCCTGACATGAGTTCTCTCTCTCTCTCTCTCTCTCTCTCTCTCTCTCTCTCTCTCTCTCTCTCTCTGTGTGTGTGTGTGTGTGTGTGTGTGTGTGTCTACAACAGTAAAACTTGTTGGCTTAAAAGCAATGTAAAAGCCGGGCGGTGGTGGCGCACGCCTTTAATCCCAGCACTTGGGAGGCAGAGGCAGGCGGATCACTGTGAGTTCGAGGCCAGCCTGGTCTACAAAGTGAGTCCAGGACAGCCAAGGATACACAGAGAAACCCTGTCTTGAAAAACCAAAAAAAAAAAAAAAAAGCAATGTAAAATCTCAGATGCTTTGCAGCTTTGACTTTGTAGAAAAGCAAGGAAAAAATCACAACAAACATGACAGCCTAATTCATAGGAAATACTTTAGAAATATTCTCAAAAGACATTTCACAACAACTTTATAAAAACTATGGTTTCAGAACTGGAAGGCTCAGCTGGCAAGTACACTCACTACTCTTCCAAAGGACCTGGGTTTGATTGCTAGCATCCACATGGAGGCTTACCACTCTCTAGAACTCCAATTCCAGAGGATCTGATACCCTCTTCTGACCTTCATGGGCACAGGCACAAATGTGATACACAGACATACAGGCAAAATATTCTCAGATAAAATAAAAATAATTTTTAAGCCTATGGTTTTGACAAAATTCAGAGAAGGAATGGCAAGGCAAAACATGAGCTTTCAAAGGACTTTTCAAAAGGAATTAGAATAACATTCAGCTATTTTTCAATGTTATAAAGACAAGGAACAAGGCTTGGAGTTCTTAATGATCCATTGGTTAGCAAATGCAAACTTTTTTATAGTCTTAAATATCAAGTATCAAAGGAAACATTTTATAAATTCTATTCTCAGGTGATGAATAATTGAAGTATCTGATTTTTTTTCAAATGTAGAAACCTTTAATTAAAGATAGAGTCCTATAATAAAATGGGCACCCACCATCCATTATTTGAGGACCTGCTCTTCCCACTCTGGTTTCAGGCCATGTGATCTGGATAGGGCTCCAACTCCAACTCTGGAGATGGAGCAGGGAATCTGTCTCAGCGCATGTCTCTGATCTAAAGGCAAGCACTAAGACAGATGGATGCAATACTCTTACCCGTAAACCTGAGGGACACTGGCTCAGGGACTAGAGCTGGAAGGATGAAGACCCCCCAAGCAGTTACAAGTCACATTGGATAGTCTAAGACTGGATGGATGTAGAGAAAGAAATGAAGACATGCAAAAGAAAAGAAGTGAGACACTGCTTTATTATCTATGCAGCTGTGTGTGGAGTCCTAATTGTGGGTTATTTATATGAACTAACACTTTTTTGTTTGTTTTTGTTTAATCCAATTTGAGCATGGTTTCCTCTCCTCTCAGCAAAAGTGTTCAGACGATATATCTGGGTTGAGATGCTTGTCATGTAGTCCTCCAAGTCCTTCTACAGAACAATTTCAGATGCTCTGAATAATGCCCAAATCAAAGTGTCTAAAGTACTATGTCGTTAAGTTTTAAAAAAGATATTCAGGCCTGAAAAGTTTTAACAGTTGTGTACTTTAACAAAAAAAATACCAGAAGCTCCATGAAGTCATGCAAAAAATGGAAGTAGAAATATACATAAATATTAGTGGTATACCCTAGTACATGTACACATCCAACTACCATATCAAAGGTTATTTTAGAAACATAGTAATGTTCTGGAAGTAAGGAGCAAACCACAACCACTTTGAAAATTCACTGCAAAGTTCCCTTTAGGTTTGACACAAGCAGTCATTCTGCATGGCTATATTTACTTTGAACTATTTGAAATGGACAGTTTTATACAGCTCAATTAAATATTGCATAGATATTTCATTGAGATAGGATCAATAAAATAGGATATAAAAAGTTCCACATTATTTTCTCCTTCAGATTTAAACTAGAAACTGTACTATATTCATTTATCTTATCCAACTTGATCTATTTCATATGAAAGACCCCAAATTCACCACAGCTTTATTTTTAAATTAAAGTTTTAATGTTATTTGTTCCTTCACAGTTCTGTGCAATATAACGTATTTTGATCATAATCCCCCAACTTTCTGTCTTATCTCTTTCCCTCTCTCAATGATACCTCCTTCTTCTCCCCAACAAGTCCCCTCCTACTTTCATGCCCTTTAGGGGGTGGGGTGTCCTGCTATCTTTAATCGGGATACTTGTATGAGCATAGCTTTGGGGCGATTTATTTGTGCCTGTACCACTCAAGAAAAATGACCCATCCTCCTCTAGCAGTCGTTAACTTGTCTATAGCCTTAGCAGACCTTCCCAGTTGGTCATGGAGCACCAGTGGGCTCAGTCGTGTTCAGGTAGCCATCGCTGCTGTGATCTCATGGGTGCAACTAGCTTGTCATGTCCGGAAGTTGGGGCTTCAATCATTTCGTCCAGTCTTCTGCCCCACCCCCATGATGTTCCCTGAGCCTTCAAAGGGGTGATATGGATGTCCGTTTAGGGCTGAGCGTTCAGCAGTCACCTCCTTTCAACACTTTGGTCAGTCGTGAGTCATTAGAAAGGCTCGCAGCTCACTCAGATGCATCGCGCTCTTACCTGAGTCTTGTACAGGGGTTGCCGCTGTGTGTTCACTTCTCTCAGTAGTCGGTGAGACATGTATCTCAGCTCTAAGAGTCTGCCCGCCAGCTGGGGCTGCAGAAGCTTCGCCACCGATTTCGAGGAGCTGGATATGCTGCTTAGTCCCTGAATTAACGTTCCACGGTTGATCATTCTGGCCTTGGATGGTCTCGGCACTGGATCTGGTTTCTGAAAAAATAAACTCGAATCTACTTGCAGCAGAAACTGAGTACACAACTCCGTTGTACACAATGTGCTACATTTACTCAGTCTAATAAATATGCCTCACACAATTCACTGGCACCTCTAATTAGAGCTTTCATATGAACACATTAATATTTCTTTAGATAAATATCAAGAATCGAATTAGCCAAAATACAGATTTTAAATTTTTTTTTTCTTTCTGGGTTTTTGTTGTTTTGCTTTTGAAACAGGGTTTCACCATATTCCCCCATGTCACCCTGGTTGACCTTGAATTTTTTATGTAGACCAGGGTGGCCTCCCTCAATGAGATTTACCTATCACCACCTTCCTTGAGTGCTGGGATTAAAGGCATACACTACTGGGCCTGGTGGTTTATGGTGTTTTTACATTGATTTTAGAGTGTGTCTGTCTTTCTCTCTGTCTCTATATTTCTCTGTCTCTCTCTCTGTCTCTCTCTGTCTCTGTCTCTCTCTCTCTCTCTCTCTCTCTCTCTCTCTCTCTCTCTCTCTCTTCTTCCATCCTTTCTTCCCAATACTTGGGACTGAACCCAGGATCTTGTTCATGCTACCAAAGTGCTTTACCACTGAGCTGTGTCTTAGCTCTCTTTTTTCTTTTTCTTTTGAGACAAGGTCTCATAAATTGTGCAGTCCCAGTGTGTACTCATTCTACAACACAGTCAGGCCTTGAATTTACAATCATATTGCCTCAGCCTCCTGTTTACTTGGGACTACAATTCCTGTAGTTCTGTAATTCCAGGTTCCACTGTAAACAGTAATTCTTACCCAAGCACTACTCAGTGTCTGAAATACTCAAGCAATAGCACCTATTTAAAAAAGTTACAACTCTTTTTACAAGTTTGCTTAAAGGATTTTAGTCATGAGCTACAGCATGTATAATATGTAGAAAGAATTTAAAGGAAACTAAATCAAACGCCCTGTATGCAGATCTACTAGTAAGTTTAAGAAAATCCTGCATCTTAAAACTTCAGGAATTCTAGTAATTTCTAACAAGCCTGTACCATTATCAAAACATATAGTATGTTGTTTCTTCTGGGCTCCACCCAGTAGTTCATCACAGAGAAACTGCACAGAGTGTGGTTAGACTGCATTCCAGGCAACAGATAGGCAGTTTCATCATTAAGCAGTTTGGGAGTCATTTGGCTATAACTTAGGAAATATTAGTTACACATTGGCTACAGATAAGCAACTTTGAATCTGTAATAATTTGTCAGACTTAAATATTTACATGCAAAGTATCTGTTGAATTGGTTTTTTTTTTTTTTTGGTCTGCAGTAAACATCATGTGTTTGTCTAAGAGCTAACATTTTGTATGTTTACTTTAAAAATAAATATACACCATCTGACTTCTGTATTTTTCTTATTGTTCAGCATTTTTCATTGGAGACAATGAAAAAAACTGTCTCCATCCTGCAATGCCAGAATTACAGGCATATGCAGACATACCTGGTTTTTATATGAGTGCGGGGGACTTCACGATTACATCACATTACCCTATCTTCATTAAATTAAACCCACTGATGAGGGATCATGTCCTGTTTATTGTCTCTGTATGCCTTTCTTCCCAGTCCCAAGCAATTGAGAGGTAATTGGTGAATGTTTGGCATGCTGTTTATCTCGAAGAATGGATAAGACAGCTCCAATACCTTTCCTAATGAAACACACAGACGTTGTGACTACCATGTTGTTCAGAGGGCTTTTTAAAATTTACTTTCTGGTATGAGCTAAAAACTTGATATGTGACATTGTCACAAGAATGCTTTTACAGTGTCATGTAAAGTGTACTATACTTCAAAGGTGATGTTATAAATATTATGTTAGAAAAGATAGTGCCTTTTCTTTACTATCGCATCTTCAAAATTCCCCCTGCTTCCAATTTCAATATTTTATCTATTTCAAATTTTTTTGAAGCAGAAACTTTAAAAATACAGTGCATGCATATTTTGTTTAAATTGGTAGATATAGGTATTTTTCTTTCCACATTTGTCATAGTGTGTGTTCTTCCTCCTCCCAGCTCCAAGCTCCCAGAAATAAGACTCAGAGAGCTGGGCATGGTGGCACACGCCTTTAATCCCAGCACTTGGGAGGCAGAGGCAAGTGGATCTCTGTGAGTTCAAGGCCAATCTGGTCTACAAAGTTAGTCTAGGACAGCCAATGATACACAGAGAAACCCTGTCTTGAAAAAAACAGAAAATAAAAAAATAAATAAGACTCTGAGACTCAAAATATATTTAAAACTACCTAGGCCATACTATCTAGGCTGGTTCCCTGATTAGTTCATAACTTAACCCATTTACTCTAACCTAAGTTCTTCCATGTGGCCGGTTATCTCTGCTCAGGCACCATGAGTGTGTCTTCCTCCATTTTCCAGGAGAATCTTCCTGTACCTGCCACTATCCCAGAATTCCCTCTGCCTACCTGAGGTCCCACCTTCTAGTCTACCGTTTCCTATAGGCCATAGGTTTTTTTTATTGACAGGTGATGTATTGGTACAGTACGCAAGATATTCCTCAGACACACATTAACGCACAAATATTCAGACTATATCTTTTCAGTATTAGTTTATCTCAGTTGAATTTGTTTTCAGTTAATCGCCTTAGATTTAACCTAAGTATGTCTAGCTACTTTTCCAATTTTACATTAAGTAAATCTTAAGTAAACTATATTGTCAATTTCTGATATGGAAGAGTTCCAGATTTTTAATCTAATGACTATCTTTAATCTTAGTTGATCTATCTCACTCACTTCCTGCTACTCCTCTCAGTAAATAAAATTTAAAATTGTTTTTTCTGAGGAAAAATTAATATTTTCTTAAACTTTACTTACTAATTTCAACATTATTGACTTGTAAGATACAAAAGAATACATATTTTGTCTTCTTTTTGAAATTTATAAATCACATTACCTGATCAGACCTTGATAATCTTAGGATGCCAGGGAGTTCATCTTTAAACTCATCTACAATGTCCATGATTGCCTTCTGGACACCCTCAACTAAGAAAAGGAGAAGTTAGAAAACAGATCCTGTGGCATTTGCAGGTATATGGAACACCAGCCCACCTCCATGTAACTGGGAATACAGAGAAACCTACTCCTTCCCAGCTGTCCCCACGCCCAAACCCCAGTTTACAATAGGATCGCTCATACTTCTTCTAGAGAAGTTCTTCAGCACCTGCCCACATAGCCACCCAATAGGTCTGACTTCCAAGATGAGCCTCAATTTGGGTTCCAAGCGTTTAGTGAATTGCGGGCCTGGGATGAGGCTGTCCTCCACTCAGGACAGCAAGCAAGGACAGAACCTGACTCACTGCTGGGATTCTTTGTTACTACACAATGGGGCCTCTGAGAACTTGTTACAGAACCTTCTGAAATAACTGTGGATGTGGGAGGAAGAAGAATCCGTTTGGAGGCAAGACAGGAGGAGTGAGGAGCCTGAAAACTGAATCACATTAGGAACTTCTATAATACAAAATGGGTTTTGTCCTAAATTCTGTAGTGGTCCTTGAATTAATGGATCACCTGAGTACAAAGCTCCCTTTGAAGGGAGTTGGAATGCTATTCAAAAGAAATACTTCACATACAGTACCAAGGCATGTGTACACACACACACACACACACACACACACACACAGACACACACACACACACACAAACATACACACACAAACACACACACACACAAAGTATAAATTTGGAAAGACTTCTGAACAGATACAGCTTCACCCAAATGAAGATCCATAGGTTATGTTCAAGTGAAGTTTTTGCTTTGTCTTCATTTCTTTTTTACACAAGTAGGAAATCATTGCCCCTCACTCACCTTGATACAAGAAAAGAACTAAATATCAGGTCAATTTGATTGAGTTAGTGTGGATGAATGAAAAAGGGTGTCTTGTTTTACACTTGTTATCTTCAGGTTCATAGAAACTGTGTTCATAGAAAGCTTGTTCATAGAAACTGCCAAAGAAGATCGCTGTTGTCACATTTTTCTCAGCACTTAACCTGACTGTAAATACTCCCCACTCTACTATATCACTTGCAGTCAAATAGCACCCCCTTTCTTCCTTCATAACCTTAATTCTTAACTATCTGTTAACATTTGGAAAGTGTAATGCATTACCAGAAAGAAAACTTTACTCATTAATGATTAACAATGGAAACTGGGAGTCTAGGTGATGATAAAGAGATTCTTTCACTGCCTATCAGCACACTTGGCGGAAGGTCTACCTCTGAGGATATTCAGGTAGTCCCCTTTGTCTCTGGTATTCCTGGTCCTCTTCCCCCAACCAGCTCTCTTTGTTGGGTTTCCTAAGATCATAGTTGGTTTCATGGAAATTTCTTTTCTTTAGAAGATTGCTTTCTGGGCATACTAGAGAATGAACCCATCAGAACCAAAAACATTCCTCATGAATTTACCACACCTAAACCAATAACAAATGGTTACTTAAATGATCACTACCATATTTAGTTTCCTTCTATGACCCTTTGGAGCTTGTTTTTACTGGAAATCAGTGTTGATCTTTATCTGCTTTCATTCTTCATCAATGGATGTGATGATCACTTTCCCCCTCAACTTGCTAATATACATACATGTTTAATTTGAGATATATATGATATATATACTATATATATCATATATTGCATATATATGATATATATATATGATATATATATATATATATATATATATATATGCCAAACAACGTACTAGCTTTCCTGATAATGACACTCTTCTCATTCCTGGTTCCTTTGATGTCTTGCTCCACTTTATTGGATAAGTTTTAACTTAAACATTTTGCAAATGTGTCCATAGGTGAGGTTGGCCCATAGTTCTTTCATTATTTAACAAAACAATACCATATTTTTGTGAACACAAAGTAAGATGTCTTGGATTTTGTAGTAATGTCTGGAACAATAATGCCTGAACTATTTAGAACTTCCTCCTTGTTTTCTTTGTATTTCCATGAGAAGTCAGTTTCCAGCTATTGCATTCAGATATGGCAATATGTGTTTAAATTTTTCTGGGTAGTTTGATAACTTATATTTCACTGGGAAATACTCTACTGCAAGGATTTAAAATATGCTGACACAGCTGGGTGTGGTGGAGCACACCTTTAATCCCAGCATTCAGGAGGCAGAGGCAGGCAGATCTCTGTGAGTTTGAGGCCAGCCTGGTCTACAAAGTGAGTCCTGGATAGCCAGGGCTCTGTTACACAGAGAAACCCTGTCTCCAAAAGATACAAAATAAAAACACTTTTTAAAAATATGCTGTCATTGGGCTCGATGTAACTGTTTCAGTCATATCTATGTTATTTTTATCTTGAATGTTTTTTCTTAAATAAAATGTTACCTTGCTCTTAGTTTTTCTTCTTCAATAATGAGAGCACTCTAAACATGTCTTCCACCTTACCCTATAGGTTATTGAAAGAATAGTTCTTTTCATTGATTTCTTTGATTTTCCGTTTGCCCCCAAGGGTTATCTTAACTAAGTTTCACAATTTTCAAGTTATTACTTTTTGAGATTTTATTTTTTGGTTGGAATCTGGATCAGAGAATATGACCTATAAAATCTCTACCTCTCTTATTTGAAGGCTTCCTTCAGAAAAAACTACATGACCAATTTTTCATCAATATCTGACTTATACAAAGGGATGTGTCATCTCTAATCGAAGAATAAATGCATAATAATAAGATGATTCAATTATGTAATTTTTACAGTTTATGAATGTAGTATATTCAATCTGTCACTGAATAAAAAATGTTAAGACCATCCACAAATTTATTTTCATGTTTTTCCTTGCCTTCCCCGTTGCTTTTGTTTGATTTCAAGGGTTAACAATGGTGTGAAATCCTCATGTACTGACAGTGAGAACAATGAAGGCAGTGATATCAAGTGCGGATAAAGCTATGCAGGTGTGATGACCAATTTCCTGTCACTATCTGAACCTCATGTCTATCACTGGAATCCTGACTAAAACCCACCTTCCTTACTGTGCTTTAACAACTATAGGAGGGCTTCACTCAAATTATCCGAGTTTTACTGAGCGTCTGCCATCTGTCATCGCTTTTTTTCAGAACAGGGACACAGTAGTTGGTTGAAAGAGAGAAATCTTTGTGCCACGGAAACTTACACTCAGTTAGAAATAGAAACAAGTCATGTTCTGTACCCTGATAAACTAGAGAAGTGACTCCTTTCATTAATGGCTGGCTTATATTTTGTGATGAATGTTTCATTTCTGTATTTCCCAGTACATGGAAAGGTGAACTATGTATGATATAAAGCATTTCTCTAATTTAGAGGTAGACTTATTGGCTGGAATGATGGCTTAGCAGTTCGAAACATTGGATTCTTTCCAAGGGGTATAGGTTTGAATTTTAGCACCCACATGGAGGCTCACAGCCATTTATAATTCCAATTCCAGGAGATCCAACGCCCTCTTCTGGACTTCGAGACCGCTCTGTATACGCAGGTTACATGTAAATACACACAGACAAAACAACCCATGTTATAAGACAGTTTTTAAGTTGTTCCCATCACTGTCAATTTTCAACAATTTAATATTGAACAATTTCTTTGTTTTACTCATTATTTATTAGATTATGATGCAGTTGCAATTTCTTCCTTCCCTTTCCTCTTTCCTAATCTTCCCACATACCCTGCCCCACTCTCCAAATTTATAGCCCCCTTTCCCCACTAATTGTTATTATATGCATATGTCCGCATATACACACACTAATAGATATTCCTAAATATAACCTGCTCAGTCTGTACAATATTACTTGTATGTATATTTTCAGGCAGGGTTGACCATTTGGCACTAAATGACTAATTGGTGTACTCTTCCTTGCAGAAAACTAGGTCCCCCACTCTCAGCACTTCTCAGTTGACTATAGTTTGTTGTGTAGAGTTGAGGCCTTATGGGCTTTTCCCTGTCCACATTTTCATGTCCACTGGTGTCCTCCTTGTTCAGCTCAAGTTTGAGCAATCATGCTGGTGGGCACTTTATGGATGTAGCTTCTGACATTGCTAGGAGACACATTAAATTCCCTGATCCCCTGGCTCTTACAATCATTCTGTCTTCTCTTCCATGATATTCCCTGGGTCGTGGTTGTAGGATTTGTGTGTGTGTGTGCGCGTGTGTGTGTGTGTGTGTGTGTGTGTGTGTGTGACAATATCCATTGAGACAAGGCTTCACAACTCTGCCTTTTTATATTTTTGTGATTTTCTCTAGTGGGCTCCATCTGTTGGAGAAGTTTCCTGATGGAGAATGAAAACTCCACCTACCTGTGGGCATCAGTGCAAGTGTTTATCGATGGTGACTAAGAATTGTGCTGGTTTAGTAAACTGGGGTTTGTAGGTTCTCCTCCAATAACCATGACTTCACCAGCTCTGAGTAGTTGGCTAGGCTTCCAGAACCAGGCACGGTTTCTTTCTTGTTGATCAGGTCTTAAATCCAATTACATATCTGTTGGTTATCCCCAAGGTGTGTGCCACTATTGCATCCTTAGGGCTATTGTACCATGCTGGGCATTGATGTTGTTCATAGGTGTCATTAGCTGGGTAGGACTGTTGGTTGCCTCCCTCCTTTGGAAGCTTACATGGTGCCTTCTGGTACATGAAAACTAGTCCTCAGAGAGGACACATTCAGGACAGTCAAATAATTTTTTTTAAAGAAAAGAAAAGTATATGCCCAAGAAGTATTGCAGGTGTGGCTGCTGTGTCACATGTGTGTCAATAGGTGGCAGAGAGGAAAGAGGCTGTATCTTTGGGCGGTGGGACCTGTGAACATCCGAATGATCAGTAGCCTATCAATTCTTGAAAAAACAAACCTTAGACAACCACCAGTCCGGTGACATGCAGGCCCAGACAGGCTCCCCAGTCCCAGAGAGGAGAGCAAGATGGAGACTAAAAGAACCCCACCTGGGACTGTGGACCCCAGAACGGGAGTGAGCCCAAGAGGACTGCCAGTCCTATACCATGCGGCAAGGACAGGGAGTTAACCTGAGATGACCACCAGTCCAGTGCTACACAGGCCTGGGGAGAGGGCAGACTGTGCCTGAGATGACCCTGGTCCAGTGCCATAATGCACAAGAAGGGCGTAGCACTCCTGAGACCATGCCTAAGATGACCCCAGGCACTCAGAGACCCCGGGCACCATTAAGAGGAGTAAGTAAGTGGTAGAAAGATGAAAGAGAAGGAGAAAGAATGTGGACACAACCAAGAGAGGCAGAACTGAACACTCCAGGGTAAGGAGGAACAGCCTGATGTGCATAGCCAGTTATGCCACCTGGGACCACAGTTGGGTCCTGGTCTATGCTGCTACCAGGGGCCTCATCTGTGTCCCTGGCCTTCCAGCAACAGGGATTTGTTACCACAAAAGATCAGGCAGACATCCCTGGTCTGATGTGCCACCCTGGGACATTTTGATGTCTGAGGGCTGGGCAGAAATGGCCTCACCCTTCACCTGGGCATTGCAGGAGAGCTGGCGCTAGGGACATGAGAGAAGAGGAACTGACCTAGCCAACTGTAGTACTTGGGAGAGTGGGCTCTGGATATTGCCCAGGAAGCACAGTAGAACTGGCCCTGGTTGTGGAAATTGTAGGTGAGCCAACCTCGAGGGTATGAGAATGGGAGAGCCAGCCCAACCCCTCACCTGCTGCAGCACCCAGCAACAGCTTCACCTATGGTACAGTAGAGCTATCCCTGACAGAATGGGTGTGGATGAGCCAGCCTCATTGGCATAAGAGCCTGAGGGCTCGCTCTGCCTTTTGCTGGCTACACTATTGGATGAGCCAGCCAGAGCAGGGCAAGAGGGCTCTCCTCAGTGGTGTGGGTGCGGGAGAGCTGACAGGCTGACCAGCTCAGATACCTCTGAGGTCCAGATCCAGGGCTTTGATTTGGCCCACCCAATCTATCCCATTGATGGAGTGCTGGAGTGCAAAAGGGGCTGGTCTTATAGATTCAAAAACAAAAAACAAAAACAAAAGAACAACAACAAAAAAAAAAACAGGATCTCCATGGCAAAGGGCAACAATAGGATATACAAGAGGTGACCTTGCTATGATCCAGTATTCCAATATTGACAGTGTAGCAGAAGCCAGAAGCTTGGAACTAGACCAATGACTCATTGTAATGAACGTTTGCAAGCAAAGACATGTGGACAAAAGGGTATACTATGGGACATACTACAGACTCTACAAATGAGAATTTTTTCCTCGTGTTGGTGGAGGGAAGTTGCAGGGATGGAGGGCAGGTATGAGAGGAGAGAGAGATGAGGGGGGCTGGAGTGCGTGATGCAAAATGCACAAAGAAGCAATAAAAAGTCTTATTTTTTAAGAAAGGTATATTTATACTGCCTTAGAAAACTTGATGCTACAAATCTTCTTTAAACTTAAACCTTTAAGAAATAATTTAATTTTCAACTATTTGTCTTTACTGGTCAGTAAGGTTCATTTAAGATGCTTATTTTTTATTTTATGTGTATGATTATCATAAATGTATGCATGTCACATGAATACCTGATGCAGAAGAGGAAATGTAAGCATGTCCCATGTGTTCCTAGAACTGACATTAAGGATGGCTGTGAGCCCCCATGTGGGTGCTGGGAACTGAACGTGGGTCCTCTTCAAGACCAACAAATGCTCATAACTGCTGAGGCATCTCTGAAGTCCCTCAATAAAGGTTTTTGAGCAACTAAATATCTCCTGAAAGAATCCACTACCTTGAAACAGGCAATCAATAACATTTTAAGTGCATTTTGGTATCTTGGCTTATGTGGCCTTCCCTTAGAAGTTTTACATTTATTTACTTATGCTCCAGTCTCTGCTTACAGATCAATTAGAGAACTGTTTTCCTTTGAGGCCACCATGACTTTTTTTTTATGTGGAAGTGCTTTATATGTGTTATATTCAATTACATGGAATATGAAATACATGTAATCAAGAGTTACTATTTAAAACCATACTAAATACATTTAGTTAGTGTGCTAACTAAAATGAGGGTGTTTGTAACACACTAGATTTCTTGAAATGTCAATCTGGGAAAATCTCAGCAGGAAGCAGAAAACTAGGAATAGCTTTGTGGAGAGTGTGTGCAAGGAATGTGCCTGGGAATTGCTTTCAGACTGCAGTGTAGTACGAGGTGAGAGGAGAAAATAAAAGACTCATGTGACCAGAATGAAGAGAAAGAATGCTGAAAAGGGAGCAAGCTTATAGGTTTGCCATAGATACCTGGAACAAGAAGCAGCTCCAGAGTTGATCAGCCTCTGAGAATAGCCCAGACCCCAGGTCAAGGGGCAGCAGGGAGTAGACTACTGCAAGGTGATAGGGGCCTAGATGTTCTCCTAGTCAGACGTGCAGGGGGGAGTTCTCGGCAGGGACTGAGAGACAGGGGTCAGATTTGCCACTCAGGGCACTGATACTGGCCAGAAGCAAATGTTAGGCGAGTGCTGCTTCTGTGTCACCACCCCTACACAACAGCACAATGAAGAGGAAGCTAAGAAGGGGAAGAACAGCTGTCCGGTGCCCATTCCTGTCCACCAGGCCTGGAGCAAAAGCCAGTAGAGACAAAGAAGAAACTTTCAAATAGAATGAAGTCTGAGTTAGGAGTCTTACACTAAACTGGACTCAAATTACTAAACAGATTCTCATTCGTTTATCCCCCAAGAAAAGCCACAAAACTATGACATTTATCTCCAATTTAAGGAAGGAGGGGTGTAACTGATCTTTTAAATTATTATTTAACACTTATTTATTTATTACTAAATTCACTTATAACAAACACCAACAATTTCTTAACTATTAATCCTATAAATTCCTACAACCCCTTTAACCTATCCACTAAACCTATTGATAATTATAACAACTACTTTCATAACCTTTTAGAATGATACAGTCTCTGGGGCAGGTCCTCAGTCGTCAGGAACACAGTCTTTGTTGTAGATTCTTTAACGCACTTAGCAGTCCTTTTTCTGGATCTCTCAGATGCCGGTTCGTCAGGGTAAGTTGGTTATTGTAGTCTCACCTTAAATAAGGCTTCATGCTTTCTTCTTTGTGGGAGACCCCAGCCGTCTGCAGGCCAACTTACTTCTTTTGAATCAGGAACTCAGCTGCTCTGCCTCAGTCCTTAAAGCCAGGCACAGTTTCCTTTAGGCCACTGTTTGGACAGATCAAACCCCTCTAGGCAAAAGCTGAGCCACAGGGTTTAGTCCTTGGCCTTTTGGTGTCTTGCTCAGGCTTTCTTTGCTCACCGGCTTCTTTCTGCTTCAGGGAGAGAGCTGGCCATCAATGGACAACCCTTTTTTCAGCAGGACTCTTGGAGCTCTCTAACATCAGGGGCCTCTTTTCTTTTGGGCTCCATGCACTGTCCTTAAATAGGAGGAACTCTGTTTCAGCTTAATTTGGGCTCCGCCCACTTAGCAGCTGAAAACAATGTCAGGCCAGATACTTTGTTTCTTCAAGTCTATTGAGTCTTTCCTGTTTTCCTGACTTCAAACTTCTTGTTTTTCAGTCTATTGAGTCTTTCCTGTTTTTCCTGACTTCAACCTTGTTTTTCAGTCTATTGAGTCTTTCCTGTTTTTCCTGACTTCAACCTTGTTTTTCAGTCTATTAAGTCTTTCCTGTTTTTCCTGACTTCATGCTGATAATGCTGTTCATGCCCCGAATTAAGAGACAGTATCAGAAACCCCTATATATTTTCTAAATCTAATTTATCTAACCTCCTACAGTGGGGTTGGATGCTGTGCCACTCTGAAGGACGGTGTTAGAGAGTTATTTGCCTTTAGCAGGTTCCCTGCTCAGTTCAACCCTTTACTAAAGTGCCCATAGCAGCTAGTAGCTATTGAGAACCTAATTTTGCTGGGCAGAGATTCTGTTAAGTGTGTGTCAGTGAATTAACATGATGTGACCACAGTTGGGAGAATGATATTTCACAGTGACCAAGCTAACTGGAGTTCATGCTTTGGTTTGGCTACTTTAAAAAACATGATATGCTGTTAATCTCTTAAATTTTGATTTTTTTTCATCTATAAGATCATTATGATTGTCGCCTATTCATAGTCTTATTATAGGGTGGGATGTATATATCAACAGTGCCTGGTATACCGTGTGTACTCAATAAATGGTAGCAATTATCACAACCATTATGATCTTAGTGTAGTGAACTGAAAACATAGTATTTTAAAAAATGTTTCCCAGAAATTAGTATGTAAAATAGAAGTTGAGTCAAGACCCACTGAGTAACAGAATGGAAGTAAAGTGGTATTTATAAGAATGAATTAGACAGGACAGATACAAGGAATTGTAGGTATAAGATTATTGTATGATTCAAATGCTGATTGCTGTACCCCCAATATCTGCTTGTAATTCTTATTCTGAGAATTTCCTGTTTCAATGTTGTGTGAACACTGCTCCCCAACTGTTCCCTGACATGCTAATAAAGCAGCTTACAGCCAATCACTTAGCACAGGGGAGAATAGGACTGGACTTCCTGCCCTCCAGGGGGTGAAAGAGTTAGAGATAGGAAGTAGGGGATTCAGCCATGGGCAGAGGTCCAGGAGACATTAGGAGAGAGCCAACTGAAGCAGGAAAGTCACAAAGTTCAAGTGTCTTTGGGATTTAAGTTGGTAGGAAGCCAGATTAGGTGGTTAAGAATAGAGTAACAACTGCTCGGTTCTTGTGTTGTGAAGCTTGTTTAACAAATAATATAATAGACTCTCAATTATTTGGATGTTAGCCAAGTTAAGAGGGAAACTGAGAAACAAGCACAATTATATAAATTTACACTAATAAGGGATATTTGAAAAGAAAATGAATGATATTGATAAAAATACATATGCATGTGTGCACATGTGCATGTGTGCATGTATGCATGTATGTATGTGAAGTAAAGAAATTAAATAATCAAAAGCAGTTTAAGACTCTGGAGCTTTGTTGGATTGGGGGATTGAAACTGCAATTTAATTATCAATTGTATTTATTAATAAATATAAACTGCAAGATTAAGCCAGTGGAGCAGCAGCTTGGCACAGCAGCAGGCGGCCTGGCAGGATATCAGCCAAGGGGTCTGGCCCGCTTTAACTGGCGGCCTGATTTATCCTGGGGAAAGAGCCCCAGACCAAGGGTGGCCTACAACACTTGTAACCTAACCTCTGTTAACTAATATAAGTAGTTATATTAGGCCGGTAGAATTATCAGCGGCTTGGTGGGAGATTCACCAGAGTTTGATGGGAGTCCAGGAGTCTGACAGCCCTGGATTGCTTGGACTGATGGCCTATAAGCTGCTATGGTCCTTTCCCCAATAATTAAATACAAAAAGATCTTTTAATGTTTCAATGCTTAACCCTTAGCTGTGCAGACTCTCAATTAGCTACTCTAAGTTAAGCCAGACCACCTAATCCCAAACTGCCATGTGCCTGTGATTACCTTCCAGTGTTCTCAAACATGTCTATGTGCTTCCATGTCTCCTTGTGGAATGAACTAATATAACCCTCTGTATAAAACACAGGGTTCCTGTTCTAATCTCAGGAAGTCCTGCCTTCCTATAATTTTTCTGTTCAGCTAATTGGCTATCTGTGACTTTTATTAACCAATCAAGAGAATGCATCAGAAGGGGCAGTAACCAGATCTCAGTATGAAATCAGCCTATCAGAAGCAATGTTATTAAACCTTCCACAATATCTCCCCCCCTTTAAGTCTAACAAAAGGCTCCTTTTCTTCATAACAATAACTACAACAATAAACACAATATAGTAACAATAACAATAAATACAATAAAAACAATTATGAAAAATAAAGGTGTGACATAGATTCTCAATGCACAGTCCATATGTATTTGACTAGTCAACTAGGAAATATAGTCTATTATATATCTCTCTTGTTTTAGAGTTTAAGGAACTATACTCAATTCATCTTCCATCCTAACTTACAATATTAACTAAATCATCTTGACCTTAAAACATCCTTTTAATTCCTAGATGGCTCAAATCTTATTGTGAGGCTATAACTATGTAGTCTTCAATCACATCAGAAACCTGAGAAGGATAAATATATCTAAATAGATAGGCAGTATAGATCAAGCAACTTCCAACACTATGAAATGACAGATAATTGGCTGCCTAGACAGTCTCCAGTGTCTATAACATTGGAGCATCATCTTCAGCCTTCTGGCCAAGCATATCTCACAGACTTAGCTGTGGAGAAGGAAATAAGATTTGCCCATTCTGTCTTTGCAGAATCAGGCCATCGCTTTACCTGCATTGAGTTCTGGTCCATATTTGGACTGTATATAGTCTGTTGAGAGAGCAGGGGCATTTCTGCCCAGTAGGAATTATCTCTTGGTGGAGATTTTTTTTTTTTTTTTTTTTTGCTCATTATCGCTTTCCAAATCCAGTGAGAAATGTCAGTAGCTGTCAGTCTCATGTCAAAGAATTTTTAAAATAATAAAAGTATCTTAAAATGCCATATTGTACAGATCTCCTGAGGTTTTTGAAGACCATCCATCCATTTCCATTGAGTAAGCAAATGTTGCTTGTCTGTACCAACTTAATATCTGATTAACTTAGAAAAGATCTGAATAATATTCAATTGTGTAGATGTACCACGGTTTTTTAACCCATTCTTCAGTTGAGGGACATCTGGGTTGTTTCCAGTTTCTACCTATTACAAACAAGGCTGCTATAAACATAGATGAGGAAACTTCCTTATGATTCCATGAAGAGGCATTTGGGTGTATACCCAGAAGTGGTATGGCTGGGTCCTGAGGCAAAGCTATTCCAAGATTTCTAAGATGTCGCAATACTGACCTATATAGTGGTTGCACAAGCCTGCACTCCCACCAGCAATGGAGTAGGGTACCCCTTTCTCCACACCCTCGCCAGCATGTGCTGTCATTTGAGCTTTTGATCTTAGCCATTCTGACAGGTGTGAGATGGAATCTCAGGGTCGTCTTGAGTTGCATTTCTCTGACGATTAAGGATGTTGAGCATTTCTTCAAAAGTCTCTCAGCCATTAGGGATTCCTCCTTCGTGAATTCTCTATTTAGCTCTGTCCCCCATTTTTTGATTGGATTATTTGGTTTCTTGGCATTTAATTTCTTGAGTTCTTTGTAGATTTTGGATATTAGCCCTCTGTCAGATGTGGGGTTGGTGAAGATTTTCTCCCAGTCTGTAGGCTGCCATTTTGTTCAAATGACAGTGTCTTTTGCCTTAGAGAAGCTTTTCAGTTTCATGAGGTCCCATTTATTGATTGTTGATCTCAGGTCCTGAGCTGTTGGTGTTCTGTTCAGGAAGTTGTCACCTGTGCCAATGAGTTCGAGAGTTCTTCCCACTTTTTCTTCTAGTAGATATAGTGTGACTAGCCTTATGTTAAGGTCTTTGATCCACGTGGACTTAAGTTTTGTACAAAGTGATAAGTGTGGGTCTAATTTCATTCTTTTACAAGTGGACATCCAGTTGGACCAGCACCATTTGTTGAAGATGATGTCCTTCTTCCATTTGCAGCCAAATGGATGGAACTAGAAAAGCTCATCCTGAGTGAGCTAACTCAGACTCAGAAGGATGCATATTACATCTATTCACTTATAGTAGGATTTTAGCTATATAGTAGAAGAAGGTATTGATACTACAACTAACACACCAAAGGGAACTTGGACATAGACTTTTTATTTTTTATTTTTATTTTTTTATTTATTTTATATATATATTTATATTTTTTCTATTTTTTATTCTTTTTTATCTGTGTGTCTGCTTATTTGTTTGTTTGTTTTTTAGTTCTCTCTCCTGGGAAATGAGACACTTTTCACTGGTGGTACTGCCTCATAGACCCCAATGAATGAGGAGGCTCTTGGCCCTCATACGACCTCTCAACTGAGATGAGGGACTGTTATATAAGGACACCTCACCCCAGAGAAATGGGATGGAAGGGTTAGGAGGTAAAGAAAAAAAAAAGAAATGTGATGTTTCGGCCTTTTACTACTAATTGTCATAAACTGTTTAGGAAAATTAAGAAATGCAAACTAATAGTTATGCAAGCCGGTCATTCTGTTAGGTACTATGACAGCCTATTATAGTTATTTTCTAAGCTAATCAGAAATAAAGCTGCTAAGAGACAAGCAACATCTGCTTACCCTAATAGAAGAGATAGATAGGACCTCTTCAAAAACCTCAAGAGATCTGCAGAATATGGCATTCAAAGATGTTTTCGTAACTTTAGATTTTTTTATATAGAGACATATCAACTCCTGACAGCACCCCCTATTCTACCCCAAGTAGAAGATGAGCATAGAAGAATCTCCAGTGGGAGATGATTGAATTAGTCGCAAGCCTATCTCTTGGTAGGAAAAGCCCCTTGCTCCAACTGTAGACAGAATGCTGTCCAAAAAGGACAAAACTTGGAAGCAGGTAAGTCGACAGCCTAGCTCTGCCAAGACAGGGTAGGCAAGTCCTTCATAACCCCTGCTTTACAATCAATGTCTGTCAGAGAAACAGGGCCAAGCAACTAAAGATCGATGCTGTAATGTATGGAGAGAAAATGGGAACTGTCCAGGCAGCCACTGGTATGTCATTTCTTAGTTTTGGAAGCTGCGGGCCCTGCACTTCTTATATAATCATATATATTTATCCCTCTCAGGTCTCTGAGGTGGTTGAAGAACAGATATCTAGAGTCTCATAATTAAATTTTGAGTTGTTTAGGAGTCAAGAGAGTGTTATAGATCTAAGAAGATACTTTTAAAATTGTGTTGCAAGTTAGTATGAATGTTGAGTTAGATATAGAACTTTAAACTCATGGAGATGGTTAGATAGTAGCATGTTAAAGTTAGGTGCCAAATACATATGGACTGGACATTGGGAATGTATGCTAAGCCATATAACCCTCATAACTGTGGCCTAATTACCTCTGTTGTTTTGTATTGTATTTATTATTATAAGAGAAAGAGCCATTTGTTGGACTGAAAGGGGAAACTGTAGGGGGAAATAAGATATACCTTACACTTAAAAAAAAAAGGGAAGAGGATGGGGGCGTTGAGGGTGGGAGGGTGGGACTGGAGGGGGGAATAGGGAGGGGACTGCGATTGAGATGTAACTTGAAGAAATAAAAAATAAAAATAATAATAATAATAAAAAGAAAATATCTGAGATTAACTAACTTAATCAGTATCTGTTAATATCATAAACCATTTGTGATAGTTGCTGTCAAAAGGACTAGAACTTCACATTGCAATTTTAAGAATTACATAGGTATAATACTCAATCAAAATATGGCCTTAATTTTGTATCAATATACAAAGATCTATAGGAGTAGATCAATAATCTCTCCTTTTATCTTATCAATTATATATTATATATCCACATTCCCCCTCTTTTTTCTTTTCAAGTCTTCTCTCCCTATATAAGAGAGAAAGACGGATAAAGAAAAAGAGAGAAATCCCTGAGCCTAGCCTCCTATACCTTTCTTAACAAGACCGTATAACAATTTGTAACCATTCCCTCTAAACAACATCTATAACTCATAAAATGACCAAAGAATCATCCACTCCACTTTTTGGGAATGGGATGTCACTCTATTAAAACTGCTTCCTGCTGAATAGGGACATAGAAAACCTGTTTGGGGGCCCAATAAAATGGAAGTGGTTAAGCAATTTAATAGTAACATTAGTTGTCCAGTCTCTATGTGCTCAGCAATTTGAATGTCCTGAGCAGTTTGTGGTCCAAAGCTGGACTTTGGGTGGGAAAGTTCAGGGCTTTATTGAAGTACTGTCTGGAACAGTCTGTGAGGCTGGGCCATCTTACTAAGCCGTTTTGAAGTTGTCTGATGCTCCTGAAAAACCAGTATCAATTGTTTCTCTTATCCATTCATCTACTGGGGTTCCTCAAGCTTTTAATGGTCTAATTGCCCTTTGACATCCAGTATTTGCATTTTCATATGCCAAGGCATTTATCAAGTCCTGTCTG
>CAJQZJ010034249.1:5317805-5334875 GCA_907164525.1 Lophiomys imhausi
GTAATAAATAAATAAGTGTTAAATAATAATTTAAAAGTTCGGTTACATCCCAGGAACTTGGTTTCTGAAGAAAACTGACTTTCCCTTCCCTAGCAGTTGCCAATAGCTTCTGAGATAGGGGTGGAACTTCATGATTCCCTCCCACATGCTGAGGCCTTTAACTGCCTTGATCTGGTGCAAGTCTTGTGCACACAGTCCTAGCTGCTATGGGTTCATGTGTACCCCTCCAGTGTCATAGCTCATGAAGACAATTTGCTGCAGGCATCTACTTCCTCTGGCTCCTACAATCTTTCCACCCACTCTTCCAAAATGATCCTCGAATCTTGCAGGAAGGATTGTGATGCAGATTTCGATCTGAGTGCCTGACTGCTTCTTATTCTCTGCATGTTGCCCTGTTGTGAGTCTCTGTATTATTGTCTACTGTAAACAGAAGGAAGTTTCTCTGATGAGGGTTGAGAGGTACACTGATCTATGGCTGTAAAGATAAGAACTTACAGGGCCATTTATTGCTATGTTCACTTAACAGTGTTAGGGTCTGGAACGCTGAGGAAGAAATCCAAACTCAGATAACATGCAAAAGCAATGAACGCTTATTTTCTGCAGATAACCAGCATGCAGGGATCACCAACTAGGCAGATTGGCAACCCCGAGATGAGCTCACAGGCTCTTTTTAAAGGCTTAGTCAACAGTCACAAGTCAGAGGGGCGATCATGAGTTGATCATAAAACAGGGAGGGTTTTCAAACCGGCAATTAGCAGCTAAGTAACTCTAAACAATCTTATCTTTCTCAAGACACTAGCTAAACTGTCTCTCATTGTTCCTCTGTTTCTCTAGTAACTACTGAGCCTATTTCTGAAAATGGAACTGTTATGGTCTTAATTAGGGGTCCCTCCAGTGCCCTTCAACAGTACTGTGTTCTCTTATAGGGCCTTTGACCTAGCTAACCACAGGCTTTTGGTACAGTTCACTGTATAAGGCACCAGAAAAGATGTGTTCCATCTTGTGCAGCAGGCTTTAATTATAATCAGAAATTGATTGGTTACTCCCAAAACAACCATGTCACTATTTCACCAGTGAACCTGGCTTTCCAGGCCAGTTGTTACTGTAGCTCACCAGGTTCACAAGTGGGTAAGACAGTTGATTACTTTTCTGTGCTGGTAGTATGTACAGAACTTCCCAGAATTGTGAAAGCTAGTCAGTAGAGATGAAGTTTCCAGGTCAGTACAGGTTTGTTTCTCCATATCCTATGGCTCAGATATGTAGTGTCTTCAGTGACTTACTGTCAAGTTCTGGAAGGTAAGTAAACAGGAGTGTTGGTGATAGCCTATAATGTTTGGGAAGGTGACCTATGGGATCCTACTTGAAAAGATGTAACTCATACCTGGCATTGGGCTTTTAATTTGATAGCCTGTGTGTCTGAGGCAGGAATTTTTTTTCTGCTATAGGGAAACTCCTATGCATTTAAACTCCTTTTATATATGTATGTGTGTGTGTGTGTGTGTGTGTGTGTGTGTGTGTGTGTGTGTGTATTTTTGGAAGATGCTACAGTCAGTAGTGAATTTCCATATGGCATTTCCAGAGCTTTGTGGTGTTAGTTATTAGCCCCACACTCCCTCCTCTTTCCTGACCTCCCAATGACCCCTTCCTATTCCATTACTCCTCTTTGCCTCTGCACACCAGCTGCCTTCTATCCCCCTTTCCGTGAAATAACCCCTGGCCCCTTATTAGTTTCTTGTCTTCCATGAGTACTCCAGTTTAAACCCACACATATAAAATTCAAAGCCAGCAACCACATACAAGGAAAAATATGCAGTCTTTCTGGGTCTGAGTGGCCCTCATTAAGAATGTTTATTTCTAGCTCCAGCCATTTACCTGCAAATTTTCTTTTACTTAATAGCTGAATAATAATAATCTATTATGTACACGAACCACATTTTCATTATCCATTCATCTGTGGATGGCATCTAGGTTGCTGCATTTTGTAGCTATTATGAACCTAGTAGCAATGAACATAGACATGCAAGTATCTCTTTAGTATAATTCAGAGTCTTTTGGGAATATGCCCCAAGTGGTACTGCTGGATGTTATAGCAAAGCTATTTCTTGCTTTCTGAGGAAATGCTCGCTGATTCCCATCGTGGCTGCACCCATTTTCTCACACACACACACACACACACACACACACACACCCGCCAGCTGTGCCCCACCCTTGCATCTAGTGTTTATTATCACTCCTTTTACTGATCTTGGCCATTCTGACTAGAGTAAGATCAAACCTTTTAATTGGCTAAGAATGTTAAAAATTTTTTTAAATATTTCTTGGTTATTTGTATTTCTTCTTTTAAGAACTCTCTATTTATTTCTATGCCCAAATTTTTAAGTGGGTTGTTTTCTTGTCATTTGCTTTTTGCATTCTTTGTATAATTTAGAGTTTGATTTCCCTTTGGCCTGCCCATGGTTAGTTTTACGCATCAATTGCCTAGGTAATCATGTCCATATATTTGGTCAAACATTAATCTTGGTGTTTCTTGAAGGAACCTTTCTTGTTTTATGAGATTAACATTTAAATTGGTGGAATTTGAGTAAAGCAGATTACTTTTCTAGATATGGGTGAGTCTCACCCAATCAATCAAAGACCTAAATGACTAAAGACTAATCTTCCCCAAGCAAGAAGGAATTCTGCCCACAAACTAACTTTGAGGTCAAAGTTTACCAGCTGTAGTATTTTGAATGAAAATAGCCCCCATAGGCTCATGGAGAGTGCCATTATTTGAAAGGATTAGGAAGGAAGTGGTGTGGTCTTATTGGAGGGAATGTATCACTGGGGGTGAATTTTGACATTTCAGAAGCTCAAGCCAGGCCCAGAGGCTCATTCTCTCTTTTTGCTTTCCGTGGATCCAGATGTAGATCTCTTAGCTCCTTTTAAGAACCATGTCTGCTTCTCGTCATGTTTCCCACCATGCTGATAATGGACTAAACCTCTGAACTGTAGGCCATCCCCAGTTGAATGTTTTCTTTTATAAGAGTTGCCATAGTCGAGGTGTCTCTTCATAGGAATAGAAAATCCTAACTAAGACAGAAGTTGGTCCCAGGAACTGTTATGATAGGCCTGAACATGCTCCTGTCTGGAAGAATATGGACTTTGGGACTTTGAAATTGGAAAGCAGTGGGTTGCTTTAGGTGGGGTTTGGTGGGCTATTCTAGTAGAAGCCTGGAAGACAGCACTTCTGAGAGCAATGCAGATTATGATGGCCCGGGTCAAGAGGTTCAGAGGAGAAAAATATTAGTATGTGGCCTAGAGAGTATTCTTGTGATATGTTAGTGAAGAATGTTGCTGCTTTTTGCCCTTGTCTGAAAGTCTGCCTGAGGCTAACTTGAAGACTCTTGGATTAATTTTATTGGCAGAGATATTTCAAAACAGCCTAGTGTTGACTATGTCATGTGGTTATTAGTGGCCACACTTATGCAGATCTATAATGAAAAGGAAAAAAGTGAGCAAGAAAAAATATATAAAAGCCGGGCAGTGGTGGCGCACGCCTTTAATCCCAGCACTTGGGAGACAGAGGCAGGCGGATCTTTGTGAGTTCGAGGCCAGCCTGGTCTACAAAGTGAGTCCAGGACAGCCAGGGAAACCCTGTCTCGAAAAACCAAAAAAAAAAAAAAAAGAAAAAAAGAAAAAATATATAAAATTTACAGTTTGAAGAGAAAGGGAGCACCAAGAAGTACAAACTGATGAATGAAAAGTCTGATTCTAAATGGAATAAAGGGATTGGTGACCACAGGGCAAGAACTCACCCAGCTAAGCTTCCAACTTGTGAAAAAGAATTAATGAAAGGTTTAGGGCCAGATGTGGTGGTACATACTGTACATACCTTTAATCCCAACACTCAGGCAAAAGACACTGGTGAATCTCAGAGTTTGAGGCCTGGTCTATAAAGTAAGTTGCAGGACAGCTAAGCTTAGGCAGTGAAAGAACCCACAGAAAATAGAAAGTTGATGTAGATATAATTGAACAAGTCGGCCATGTCCCAGCCCCAGTAAAAAGCAGTACTTGAAATGGTAATGTATATTCTGTACCATTATATATTGGAAGTATGAAATCTGCTTTTTCATTTTGATTTTACATGGGGTTATATTTAAGAGATTAACATGAGTATCAGAGACTTTGAACTGTGGACTCATGTTGAGACTGTGATAGACTATGGAGACATTTGAAGTTGGACTAAATGCATTTTGCATTATGATATGGCTATAAGCCTATGGGTGCCCAGGCACGGAATGTGGTGGTTTTAATGAAAATGGCCCCCATAGGCTCATAGGGAGTGCCATCATTTGAAAGGATTAGTAGATGTGGTCGTGTTAAGGTAGATATGGCCTTTTTGGAGGAAGTGTGTCACTGTGCTGGGCTTTGAGGTGTCAGAAGCTCAAACCAGGCCCAGGGGCTCACTGCCTCCAAAAAGGCCATATCTACCTCAACACGACCACATCTACTAATCCTTTCAAATGATGGCACTCCCTATGAGCCTATGGGGGCCATTTTCATTAAAACCACCACATTCCGTGCCTGGGCACCCATAGGCTTATAGCCATATCATAATGCAAAATGCATTTAGTCCAACTTCAAATGTCTCCATAGTCTATCACAGTCTCAACATGAGTCCACAGTTCAAAGTCTCTGATACTCATGTTAATCTCTTAAATATAACCCCATGTAAAATCAAAATGAAAAAGCAGATTTCATACTTCTAATATATAATGGTACAGAATATACATTACCATTTCAAGTACTGCTTTTTACTGGGGCTGGGACATGGCCGACTTGTTCAATTATATCTACATCAACTTTCTATTTTGATCTGAATGACAGGTCCAATAATTATTCATTAAACTGTTAGGCCCAAGAAATGGACTGAATGTGGGTTGATTGAGGAGGAATCACCAGGAACTTGAGAACAATGCAAGAGAAAGAGGCTTTTATTCACCAGCGCTGAGGTCAGACCTCACAGAGCCCCCACGCAAGGGGGAAGGACCAACCCCAAATCACAATTCACTCCACCTTATATAGTAATTACTGAGCAAGCTTACATCATAGCAACATTAGGCATATCTCTATGGGTAACATAGGTGTCCTTTAAACTGATAGGTCCAGCTCATTGCCTGCGGTGGTCTGTCCCAGGAATATTGTGGGGATTTCCAAACTCATGACCAATGGCAACCTATGGTTTCTGTTTTTCTCCCTGTTGTTCTGGAGAACAACAGCCTTACCCAAGCCGGGAACTTGGCCTCCTGATAACAGAGCTTCCAAACTCAGGAGGGTTGTGTTGTTAGTTTCTAGGGCAAGTTGAACTGGAGTTCAGGGCCTACTCAAAATTATACACTTCTGAAACCTGACTAAAGTTTGATCAAGTGAAATTTAGTCCTAATGAAACTATACACTAATATATAATTTTAAAGGTGAATACAATGTTGAATAATAAAAATTCTTAGAGAATTTTAATTTTTAGCCATAATAATTTTTTATGTGAGCAATTTTACAACATTTAGAACATTTAAAACTATGAAAACATGTTATAGACAAGTGTGAACATCTTGACAAGTGAAACAAATAAACATCTCTGAACTGAAACATGTTTTTCTTTTTTTTTGTTTGTTTGTTTGTTTGTTTTTTTGAGGCAGGGTTTCTCTGTGTAACAGCTCTGGCTGTCCTGGACTCGCTTTGTAGACCAGACTGGCCTCGAACTCACAGTGATCCACCTGCCTCTGCCTCCCAAGTGCTGGGATTAAAGGCATGTGCTACCACGCCCAGCTTTTTTTTTTTTTTCTTTTGTTAAATTTGCTTCTCCTCAAAAAGAAGGAAAAGAATACTAGCCAGAGAGAGACTTGGTATATTAGCTGGCATTTCATGACTATCACTGAGTACTTAAGGCAAATTAAGTACTTGAAAAACGAAACTTAATGTGATAGTATTGATTTTATAAGCTTAACAGGATCTAGAAATACCCTTGAGACAAGCCCCTGGGTACACCTGTGAGAGTTTCTTGACTAGGTTGACTGAAATAGAAAGACCTCTCCTAAATATGGGTATCCCCTTCTGGTGCCAGCCTGGAAACAAGGAAGTCTGAGGGGAAAGCTTTGGATATTTTTGCCTATTTGTCATCCCCTCCCCTGGTAAGTTCATCCACGGCAGGAGTGGTGTTCTTGCTGCTGGTGTGTCACTTCCATCCTTTACTCACATTAGAACTCAGTTTCTTCAGCTTCTTATGTGAACTGAAGAAAAGTAGCTCTCCAGGATCCCTCCAGGCCTTTAGTGCCTTATGGAGACTTCTGAGTGTCCAGCCTTGTGAACTGAACCACTAATGGGCTCATACCCTCTCCACTATGAAGATTATCATTGTTGGACTACCTAGACCTTATGGTGTAAGTCCATCCAATACATTTCTTTTCATGTATATTCTTTCTATTGGTTCTGTTCTTCTTGAGAACTCTGACTAACGCAGTTCTAAAGATTTAAGGGCAATGCAATAGCGCTGATCTAGCTCTAGTGAGGACTCTGTGGTAGATGGAAAATGGCATAACCACAGTAGGAGCAAATATGGTAAGAAGAGACCATCACCTCACAAAACAGGAAGCCAGAGAGGTCCTGGAGTCCCTTAATGCCCAATTGATCTAAACTTTGGAATTAGGGCATGAACCTTTGGGGAGCACACTCACCTGAATTCCAACCCATAACACTTGGAGACATTTATATGCTGAAAAGGAGAGGAAATAAGGAAATAAGCTCACATTTGGGGAGTCTAAAATCCCAAGTCAGGAGGCATCACTTGTTTAGACCCTGGTAAGAATGGCAAGTGGGAACAGTGGAAGAGCATGCCAAAGCATACAGTCACATCATAAGCCTGAGATAGAGACAGTCTGAGAGGCTAGGTTCCAGCAATGACCTTTGAGAATATGTTCCCAAAGACCTCAGGCTGTCACAGATAGATTCCCACTTCTTCTCTTTACTACTGTTTACTGAAAAAAAAAAAAATTCTGATCACACTTTTCCCCTCTACTAACTTTCCGCAGATCCTTTCCACCTCCCACCAACCCAACTCCACACCTGTCTTTAAAAAGGAAACAAAACAAGAAACACACACACACACACACAAAAAACAAAAACAAAAATAAACAAGCAAAAGACCAATAAGACAAAGACAAATAAACAAACAAACAAAAAAGCCCAAACTAAGCAAAATGAGACAGAAAAACTCAAAATATCATTGCATTAATTTTGTGTTGGTCAACTATTCCTGAGCATGGGGCCTGCCCTGAAGTGTGACTGATAGAGCAACTGAGACTTTAATGGAGAAAGCTAATGTTTCCTTTGCCAGCCTGTATCAATTGTAGATAACTTCTTGGTTTGGGATGGGAGCCAGCGTCTACTTCATCCTCTCAACACTGGGACCCCATTTGGCTTGTACCAGTGTGGGTCTTGTGCATGCACATTCATCCTGTAGTGTCTAGAGGGAAACTGTTTCCTTGAGATTCCCACCTCAAAGATCCACAGCACTTCCTGATACTGCTACCCTGGTGTAGGCTGTTCACAAGACTCAAACAGCAGGGAAAGACTTCCCTGCCATAGACTCCCTTTGATAACTTTGTATACTTTGTAAACATTGTATACATTGCAGGAAAATGTCCAGACCCCCAATGGGGAGCTCTGGCAGCCAGGCCCAAGTGTTGCCTCCCGGCTCCCCCTATATCTTTCCCTGGGTGTCCTGTTTTCAGCTCTTCACTTCCTTTGGGCGCCCAACCCCTGTGGTTCCTGAAAGGGGTGCTCAGATCTTCAGGCTATGCTGCTGGCCCCTCTACACTCCAGACAGCAACACCTCCGGACTCCAGAACGACTGAGGCTAAATCTCCACAGCACTGGGACCTGAAATCAGAAGCCTGAAGAAACTGGGAAGCTGGAGCCGCAGAGAAAGCAGCAGCACCTGAGGCTTCAGTTACAGCTGCTGCAGACAGGAAACTCAAAGGGAGGGAGGCGTGTCCAACTGGAGCTGTTCTAAACTAGCCATTCCCTGGAGGAAGGGAGTTTTGTATGATCTGCCACTGCCAGCCAGGGACCATGACCAGGACCAGGAATCTGAACCTTTAGTATAAGTTCATATTAGTTAGGGAAAGTTGTTTTGTTTAGCTTAGAGTCAAGTCTATGCAAACCCCACTAAGGCATGAGTTAAAAGGCCCCTCCCCCACACCTCTCTAAATGTCAGAATGGCAGTTTCACCCTCTGCCACAAAGGCCATCTCCAGCCCACAAGTGGGACCCCTCCCAGATTTATACCAATTGTAGGTGAAAAGTCTGAACAAAACTCCACCAATCCCTAAAGCTCCTGCAAGCTCAGTGTTTGAAATCCCACCAATCCTCACTCTGGAAATCTCTGCCCCTTAAAAAAATCCTATATAAAGGCTGTGTTTGCCCAGCTCTCTGCTGTCTTCTCCTGAGAGCAGAGGTAGCTATCTTGGCTTCGCCCTTACAATAAATCTCTTTTAAGAGATTTGCTGCCTGGTGTGACTCTCATCAAAGAGGCCAAGTCCAGAAGAGAAGAAGCAAAGGAGCACTGGGCCTTGGGAACTGAGCTCCTCAGCTCAGCTGGGATTGGGGAAACCCTCCCCTGTGAGCTTCAATGTCTCTACTGAGGAGGCCTCTTTTCAGAGCTGTGTGGTTCCTGGGCTCCCTAGTCTCAAGATACCCTTCCTTTGGGACACTGTCCCACCTCAGAGCTAAGTGGTTCCCAGGCTTTGGAGTTGTGGTTCTCCTGGACACCTTCTCATCCGACCAGGAAGGCCAACACCTGGGGCCAACCTTTTACATATAGACATTAGAGGACTTTCACATAACCTACGGGAGGATTCATATTGCATTGTGACTTCAGGAGGAAGAAAATGGTATATGTAGTTACATGTAAATTTGCTGACTTGGTGATGGAGAAGCATAGAGAAATCCTCAGTTGATGCTTCCATTTTCTCTGCAACATGGAATATGAGAATGAATAAAGAAATGTCGGGGCTGGAGAGATGGCTCAGTGGTTAAGAGTACTCACTGCTCTTCCAGAGGTCCTGAGTTCAATTCCCAGCAACCACATGGTGGCTCACAACCATCCACAACGTGATCTGATGCCCTCTTCTGGTTGCAGATGTTCATTCAGATAAAGCACCCATACATAAAATAAATAAATAAAGCTTAAAAAAAAAAAAAGAAATGTCAATGTTAGAGAAGGGGAAGTCTGTACCACATCTGAGAGCAAAAGCTTAACTTTGATTACCAGGCCAGTACCACACGATGGTGAAATTAGGGACCATGAACTTGTATGACATCAATGCACACAAATTATGATTTTTCTTTCACTGAGGTGTTTGAATGAGAATGCCCCCCATAGGCTCATTCATATGTTTGAACAAGAAACCCCCCAGTTGTTGGATATGTCTGGGAAGGATTAGGAGGTGTACCCTAGTTGGACTGGAGGTGAGCTGTGAGTTTTCAAAAGCTTAGGCCAGTTTCTAGCTCCCCCCTCCATCTCTGCCTTGTGTTTGTGGATGGAATGTGAGCTCTCAGCTACTGCTCCAGTGCCATGGCTGCCTGCCTACCTGCCTGCTGCCATGCTATCTGTCGTGGTGGTCATGGGCTGTAAGCAAGTCCCCAATAAACATTTCTTTATATGTTGCTTTGGTCATGGGGTCTTATCACAGCAACAAAAAAAACCAACTAAGGTGCTTCATAATCCAGATATGAAAAGTCAGATGCCTGCATGGATTCCGATGATGATTAGGATGGGAAGGAGGGAGGGGGAAGGAAAGAAAAACATAAAGAGATACTATGGAGATGTAACAAATGGTGCATAGGGAAGGAAGTAAAATCAAAGGCTATCTAAGATGGGGAGAAAAGAAAGGTCCAGAGTTCAGACATCTTGTGAGACTGTGAGCAGGTTGTATGTGATTAATGAACACAGAAGGCTAGAGGTATCAATATGCTGTTGTTTTAGATGTCCATACAGAGAATGATCCTCCATATCGTGCTCTTGGTTTTGAACAAGTGAGAGTCCAAGAATAAAGCAGCAAGCAGCAAATAAATAGTACAGCATCAGATCAGACAATGACATCATCCAGCCAAAGTGGCCTGGGGAAACTCTGAAAACAAAACCATCAGTTGGAGCCTCTGATTCACAAAGAGCTTCCCAGACAGAATGTGAGACTTCTGGGTGAGACTTGCAATTAGCCATTCCCTGCACATGCATTTTTATATCATGGGATAGCAGTAGCTACAGCTTTTGCTTTGGGAAGGAGCCTTCAAATCATTTATCTCCCAGCTGCACTGAAGGATACATGTGTTTACTCAAATATAATTCAAAATCTCAGCTGGCTTTCCTCTGTTCTCAAGGAAATGACATGTTTACTACTGTGTTTTTTTGTTTTTTTTTTTTTTTTTGGCTTTCCTTTTTCCTTCTCACAGGCAAAGGGATGCTGATACATCCCATCTCCAGCAAGGAGTCTTGGAGGGTATTTTAAGGTAAACATGTTTGGGTCTGAAGGGAGGGTGGGCAACCCCAATTGTTATAATCAGCTTCTTAGTTTAAGCAGAGCTTGGAAACAAATACAATGTATATTACAGATGTGGAACTGTTGCGTATGGTGACAACATCTGAGGTCTGGTCATGCGTGGATAAAATAGAATGCAGGAAAAGCATGGGTCAACCCAGGTGATCAAGGTAAATTACAGAAAGGTAAGTTACATAGTATACTATCTTTTTTAGTTGTGAGCCTAGTGTTTAATGACTGAGCCATCTCTCCAGCCCACATAGGGACCCCTTTGGGGGTTCCATATCAGATACCCCACATATCAGATTCAATACAGTCGAAAATTACAGTTATGAAGTAGCAATGAAAATGATTTTATGGTTGGCCTCACCACAACATAAGGAACTGTATCAAAGGACTGCAGCAGTAGGAAGGTAGGGAACCACTGCTCTAGACAATTTCTAGCTGTTGTGAGGAAAGGGGTAGCCGTAGACTAAAGCTGCAGCTGGTGAAGACTGAACCGGTTCCTGACACAGCAGGAAGCAAAGTAAACTCTGTTTTTAAACCTGTTTTGTTTGCACCTTATTGCGCTGTGTCGTACCAGGGTTGTATGTTTCGGCAAGTCTTACTGCTCAGCACCGACTTTTCCGCAACTCTAAAGTTAGGTAACCCCTGTGAAAACACACTTCCCCAGCATGACAAGTGTTCTCACAGCAGTTACCAATGAAGTGGCTTCTTGATAGCCACTTCAACAAAAATACCGTTTCTTGCTAGATTTCACGTGATGCAAAGGGGTTTCTGGCCCCCAGAATTCATCAGATCACCTTACAATTTGCTGGATTCCATCATAGCAAACCAAAGACATGAAAGAGAACTCATAGCAAACACAATGCCTTTAAGTGCACCTGTTGGTGATCTAACACTCATTTTATTTAGTTGTTTGCTGAAACAGGCTCTTAATATGTAGCTTTGGCTGTCCTGTAACTCCCTATGTAAATGAAGTTGTCCTAGAACTCACAGAGATCCACCTGTATCCGTCTGTCTCCCTCATGTTAACACTAAATGTGTTCACCACCTTTCCCAGAATAGATTTACTTGTTTTTTTTATTTGAGGTGTATGAATGTTTGCCTATGTGTATGTATGTGCCTGGTGTCCGAAGAGGCCGGAAGAAGTCTTCATATCCCCTGCATCCTTTGTTTTGTGAGCCACATTTAGGTGCTGGGAACTGTACCTGATCCTCCCCAATAGCAGCCAGTGCTCTCACCCCTGGGCCATCCATCCCTCTAGCCCCATTTTTACATTAAATCAGTGTGGATGTTTTGTGACTCAAGGCAAAAAAAATTCAAGGAGACTTGGAATATGTTTGTGCTTGCAGCACTGTTTCTGCTGCAGCCTAGGTTCAGCCGTGTTAGAGAATTTATTCATGAATCCAGTGGGGATAGCTTCCAAGGAAAAGTTTCAAAAGCTCTGCTTTCTACATTCTAAAAGCACTTTCCTTGGCCATCCGTATTTACCACTTTGCAGAAAAAGGTCTGTTATCTTTCAACACAGACTGAAACATGGTCCTAAAACAAGCAGGAGCTTATGTAACACAAGAATGTCTTGAAGGAGAACTTCTAACAAGTTCTTCCTTAGCAGAAACATCAGAGGCCCCATGGGACCCAGAGTATTTCCTGTTGAGGAATGGATCTGGATCTAGCTACTTTAGGGAAAGAAACTAGTTGTATAGCTGAAGAAAAAAAAAGAAAGAAAGATTACCCAAATCCAGATGTTTTCATTTGATGACAGAATATCAATAAAAGAGAATACCAAAATTCAAGGTCAATGTTTAAAATTTGTACTTATTTATTCAAAGCGTGTAAATTTTTATTTTTATTTTATGTGTATGAGCACATTCCCTACATGTAGGTCTATACCCCACGTGCATGCAGTGTCCATGGAGGCTAGAAAAAGTAACCAGATTCCCCCAACCACCCCCAACATTGGAGCCACAGACAGCTGTGGGATGACATGGGGGGCACTGAGAATTGAAACTGGGGTGCTCTTAACCCCAATTAGTAAAATTTTAAGGGAGCTTTGAAGAGGCAAAGAAGGCTAGGATCACTAAGAAAATGCCTGAGGGGATCATCAAAGAAGGCAACAAACTATATGAAGATGAAGCAAACAGGAGTCATTAAGGTATGGTACTATTTTTTTGTTTATTTGGTTTGGTTTGGTTTTACTTTCTTCTTTTTGGATACAGGCTCTCATGTAGCCCAGTCTGGCCTTGGTTTTCCTGTATAGCCAAGGATGTCCTTGAACTCCTGAACCCCTATCAAGCTTAGCTAAGGTTTTGAAATGCCTCTGCCAACTTAATATTTAGTGGTATCAGCTGGGTTCTGAGAAAGAAAGATGCAAAGAAGTTTCAATTGCTAGTCATTGTAAGATAAAGTTCTTAATGCAGGCAGGATTGTAGGCTCAGAAATGAAAAAAATAAAAGCAAGCTGATAGTGTTGTGTCAGGGCCCAAGGGTCAGGTGAACTGGTTTGTGCCGGTTTTGAATGAGAGGTAGAGAACAGCTCAAAGCTTGCTTGTGAAGTCTCCCTCCCAGGGGCCTGCCATAGTGAAGATTAGAGTTCCCTTAACAGCCAGTTAAAGGGGAACCCAGAAGGGCTAGCGCTGAGAGAGCCTGCCATTAGAAATGCCACGGTGGTTAGTACAGTCACAGTAACTCCCGAGTGTGATGGAGTCAAAGTATCTATTTGTAGTTCATTAGAGCTCTCAAAGAAGGCCCAATGGCAATGGTTTACACCACCTAAAGATAACTTCTTATGTTTCAGCATGGGTACAAATGAAAAACTTCACAAAGTATCATGAATAAATGAACCCATCACTGTGCCTGATAACCAGACCTGTACTTATTTCAACAGATCCTGGAAATTATATTTTATAGTAGGGAAGGGATTTTCCACTTTTCAGAGATGAAATAATAGAGCAAACATCTTAAAGGCTGCACCTCCTTGGAAGTTCAACACCTTGAAAAATGCTGGAAGTCTCAATTCAAAGGAACATATGTTGTTATTTATTTAATATTTTTAACTAAAGTAGAACAGTTCTTTGAAAAACACAACTAGCCACTGTGCTAGACATAGGTAGATAACAGATGTTCAGAAAGTAAGGCACAACTTTGCTAGATCTTTTCTGAAGCGTAGGGTGCCTGGATTTGCATGTGACAACAATTGTATTCTCCTGTGGGTTCTATCTACAACACAGTTGAAAGTGCAAATCTTGCCATTTGGAAGAAACCCCAACACAGAAACAAAATGCTGCCATAGACCACTAGTGTAGGATCATCCGTGTGATCATATAAATAAATTCAGTTTTCCTTATGCTGAGCACACGGTTTCAAGTCAGATGTCTGACCTTGGTAAATGAATTTACAGTTCCCAGTGAACTATTTGCAAGCTCTTTTTTGGGTGGCTAGGTAGCTAATCTCTTGATTTTGTATGTAAATTTACAAATGCTATCTCTCACTAGACTAGATAAAACAGCTTGGATACATTTCTCCTCCACTGTCTAAGATTCTGTACCAGAGGTCTGCAGTTTATTTGTGTTAGTGTCCCCCCCTCTCTCTTTTCTTCCTGTTTCTCAGCTTCTTTCATCTTTATAGCCAGCCCCAGGCCTCTATTAAGCTTCAGGGAGGGTATAGCTTCATTGTCTGACTTTCTCAGCTTGCCACTAGAGCACAGTTGAAGGCATCAGCTGATAGACTCCAAGGGTTTTGACTGAACATTCCACAAGAACGGAATTTTAAACAACCTTCTGAAAGCTTTATAAATCACATGCATACATTACTGTCAGGACATTATGAATGCAATAAAACATGCGGAAAGAGAAATGATTCAATAGATAATTGTAAATGATATTTTGAATAAGACATATATTGATACAGGGATGCAGGTGTAGCTCAGTTGGTAGACTGCTTACCTAGAATGTATAAAACCCTAGGTTTGATCCCCAAAACCATATAAACTGGGCATGGTGGTGTATGCCTATAATCTTAGCATTTGAGAGGTGGAGGAGGATCAGGAGTTTAAGGTCATCCTCAGCTACATAGTGAGTTTGAGGCCAGCCTGCAGTATATGAGACCCTGTCTCAGAAACAGAAGTACATAAATATAAGTGTACACACACACACACAGAGAGAGAGAGAGATACAGAACATGTCTCTTTAAAATGTAATTGTTAATAATAAAGCCTTACAGGAAGAAGAACTGAATATGTATGATTGGTTTTTTAGTTCTTGGTTGACATCATGATACAGCAATACTGGATATCTGTTTAACTCTGAGTTTAGTTAGCTGAAGGTGCTCTGACCAAGTTCTTCCAGATGGGTGGTTTCAATAGAAGAGCTGATTCATTAGCTAGCTTTCTAAATGTGATATTTGTTTTTCAATTCCATCAGCTATTACACAAAAATTTTGGTTGACATTTGATGAGCACACTTCCATCTTGTCTGATGTTGCTTTGTGTTCCAGCCCACTAATCAGAGTTGGGTCCAAGGAATCAAACTTTAGGCTTAGTGGCCAGCCTCTTTACTATCCTAGCCAGCTCTCTGGACTGCATTTTTCATACAGACCTTCAATGTCCACTGAAATTCTATTTGGAAAATGTTTAAGGGAGTTACAAAAATGCTATAAGGTATGCAATTTTATGAGTTACATGTACTGTTATCAATTACAAAAATCTAAAAAAAGTGAAGGAAAGTAGGCTGGAGAGATGACTAGTAAGCTAAGAACACTGCCTGCTCTTCCAGAGGGTCCAAACTCAACTTCCAGCTCCCACACAGTGGCTCACAAGTGTCTGTAACTTAGCCGGGCAGTGGTGGCGCACGCCTTTAATCCCAGCACTTGGGAGGCAGAGGCAGGCGGATCTTTGCGAGTTCGAGGCCAGCCTGGTCTACAAATTGAGTCCAGGACAGCCAGGGCTACACAGAGAAACCCTGTCTTGAAAAACAAACAAACAAAAAAAAAAAAACAAGTGTCTGTAACTCAATTTCAAGGAATTTATGCCTTCTTCCAGTCTCTGTGGACACCAGGCAAGCAAATTATGCACAAACATATAACCAGGCAAAACACCCATATACATGAAAACAAATAAATATAAATGTAAACAACTTTAAATAGTGAAGGAAAGCCTTTCCAAGCATCACCTTAGCACTGTGGGCAAGGGCCCAGACTCTGTGGCAATCACCTGAGTTGGACTGTCAGGTCCTTCACTCACTGCTTGAGTAAGTTCTTTAACTTCTCTGTGCCCTAATATTCCTTCCTGAAAATTAGATAGTAAGAGACCCTACTCCAGGGGTTGTGAAAATTAAATTATTATTTGTAAAGCACACAATGTACTTCCAGGAATACAATACATAATTTAAGTATATAAGGAGGAAGGCAGAGAATTCTCATGCCTCATGCTCTAGGGAGTAGATAAAACCATGTTTAAAACCAGACATGTATTACCTACCAAAGCTGGACTTATGCATATTCTGTAACTTGGCAGACTCACAAATACATAAAGAAAAAGGGTCCTGACAAGTTCCTTTAGAGCAAGTCAAAGTTAGAAATAACCCTCATGTCCACCTGCAGCAGAAGAGGGGACAGATCATGAATGTGTCAGTTGTTGCTCCTAAGCAATGGGAGGAGTAAATCACAGCTCAGGCAGCATGGCTGAGCCTTACAACAACAAGCAGAGGAGAGTGTGCACAGCATGCGAACACTTACATCCCTGAGAAACCACAAGGAAGGCAGCCGAAGTATGCAAAACTATAAGGGAAAAGAAATGATCATTACAGTGTGTGTAGTGTTTCACAATGAAAAAGATTCTTTTTCATTTTTTCCTTCTGTTACAAATAGATTCTTTTCTTATGCAGTATATCCTGATTTCACTTTCCCCTCCCTCTGCTACTCCCAATTCCTCTGCACCTCCCTTCCCCTCTGCATTCACTCACTCCCTTTCTGGCTCTCATTTAGAAAAGAACAGGCTTCTAAGAGATAAAAAGCAAACATGACAAAACAAAATATAATAAAATGAAGCAAGAACAATCATATGGAGGCTAGAGAAGGCTACACAACAGAAGGAAAAGATCCCTAAGAGCAGGCATGAGAGTCAGAGATCCACTCGGTCTCACAGTTAGAAGTCCCAAAAAATCTCAGCTAGTAGCTATAACATATATGCAGAGGACCTGGTTGAGACCCTTGTAGGCCTGGGCTTGTTGCTTCAGTCTCTGGGAGTCCATATGCACCTTGCTTAGTTGATTCAGAGGGCCTGTCCTGGTATCCTTCACCCCCACTGGTACTCTTTCTGCCTCCCCTTCTGTCAGGTTTCCTGAGGTCTGAGGGATTTGATGGAGGCATCCTATTTAGAACTCTGTGTTCCAAGGAGTATCTCTCTCTGTCTCTGTCTCTGTCTCTCTGTCTCTCTCTCTCTCTCTCTCTGTGTGTGTGTGTGTGTGTGTGTGTGTGTGTGTGTGTGTGTGTGTGTGT
>CAJQZJ010034249.1:5334885-5368994 GCA_907164525.1 Lophiomys imhausi
TGTGTGTGTGTGTGTGTGTGTGTGTGTGTGTGTGTGTGTGTGTGTGTAAGGGCTGGTAGAGAGTTTCTGCATCTGTTCCCATCTGTGGCAGGAGGAAGCTTCTCTGATGATAACTGAATAAGGTATTGATGTATGAGTATAACAGATGTCATTAGGAGTCATATTACACCAGTAGTGTTTGGTTTTACCCTAGATCCTGGGCTATCTAGTCTCTGGTTCCTGCTCACCCAAGCAGTGCTAGGTATGGGTTTCATCTCGTAGACTCAAAGCAGACATTGGTTGGTTACTCCCACAAGCTTTGTGCCACCATTGCTCTAGCTTATCTTACAGGGAGGACAGATTGTAGCTCAAAGGTTTTGTGGCTGGGTTGGCCTTTATGGTTCCCATTTAGTAGCCTGGACAGTATCTTCCCATAACAGCAAGACTAGAACAAAGGGGTAAGAGCTCAATATAGGAACTAGCTCAACTTCTCCATGTTCAATGACTTGTGTGGGTATTGTTCTCAGCAATGAGGCCCACTACCAGTTTTTGGAGAGCAACCAATTGTCTCAGCAGCAGCCTGGGTTGTTTGGGGATTTCCATGGGACCCCCTTAGCCAACAATTGAATTGATTGCAACCCAGTCCTGCTACTGGGAGCCTCATCTGGTGACAAGAGGTGGCCTACTGAGATTTAGTATTCCTCATTAGGAGATCTCACTAGGATCACTTTCAGGTATTTGGGAACTTTCCACTGCACTAGGTTTCCACATCATCCCTCACATACCCCCCAGTTCCAGCTATCTCTCCCCTCAGTCCCTCCTTCAATCCCATCTCTCCTCCCTCTCCCTATCTGATAATCATGTTCCTATCATCTGTCCTTAGTCCACCCATAAAATCTATTTTATCTCTTCCTCCCCTGGAGATGTGTGTGCTCTCTCAGTCCCTTCCTCTATATCTAACCTTTCTAGTGTGTGAGGGGTGTTACAGATTGTAGATTTGTTTTCATTTATTTAATGGTTAATAATAGAAGCCAGGATAATTTTTTCTCTAATTCCATTTATCTCCCTGAAAAGTTCATATCATTTTTTGCTTAAAACCTGAGTAAATCTCCATTGTGTAAATGTACCACAGTTTGTTTATTCATCTTTCCAGGTTGTTTCCAGTTTCTGGATATTATGAATAAAGCAGCAATGAGCATACCTGAACAAGTGCCCTTGCAGGAGGATGAACGGACCATTGGGTAAATGCCCAAGAGATATAGCTGGATCTTGAGGTGATTGATTCCTAACAGCTAGAAACAAATTATTATTATTATTTACACAAAATTAACCACACTGATAACATCTTATCATGTTGTATGTTCTGGCTCCAGCTGCTTTGCTAGAATAATTGCCTATAAGGCACGATGGGAATAAACCTTATGTGCTTGCTTTCTCCTTAGAGAAAGTACCTTTGTGGTACTTCCTCATGTCAAAAATAAAGTATTTTAGCCAAAATCAATCCATCAGACATGTTGGCTCACACCACTAATCCTATTGCTCAGGGTGCTGAGACAGGGGGAGTATCATGAGTCTGAGGCCAGCCTGGGCTAGAGTGAGACCTTGTCTCAAAAAACAAACAAACAAAAAGGCAAACATTTCCATGAATCCATCAATGTTTACACTTACAAAAACACAAAATAAAAATTAGCTTTGATTTTTGAAAAGCCATTTTTGAAGGATAAGGAAGAAAATATGCTGTCTTTACTAGAGATTACTCCTAAGATCACACAGAAAGTTGTATTATATTATTGAAACATAATCTAGTAAATACCACAGTGCAACAGAATCGACCAAACATTACAAAGTGGGAAATATTAACATCAGCTTTCGGTTTAATCTACGACTTCCTGCACTACTGTTCTAATACTTGTGACTCTTTGTTTAGCAAAACTTTCTGTGCATAGTTTGAAGGTCTTTGCTGACAAAGGAATGCAGGGTTGTTTCCCCCCTCTCCCCCGATTTGTATTCAATGCATTATTTTAGACAGTTTTATCTTGGCAACAAGAAAACTATTTCCCCGGTGGTATGTTGCCTTCTGACTTTCATTTTTCAGGAAGTTCTGAAGATCCTTTTATAGCATTCATAACCAGAGACTTTTCATCCAAGGATTGGTTTGAATGCATGATATTTACATAAGCTGAGGCTGTCTTGCATCTTGCCCTTATGTTTAGAAGTTAGGTTTTAAATGATTAAAGATGAACAATTCAAAATATCACAACTAATTGTAATACATACTTAGGGTAAAGTTAATGTCAGCAAATGTAGATGTAGGGCCGTCAAGATAGCTCAGTGGATAAAGGTGCTTGCTCCCAGGCCTCATGGACTGAGTTTAACCTCCGAAGACTCACATGATCCAGGGAGAAAATTAACTTCTGCACATTGTCCTCTGATATCAACAAATGGGATGTGTGCAGGGACCGCTGCCCCCAAAATAAATAAATGACTGTACTTGTTTAAGTGGGTATAAATTCATACTTAAAACAGTGTTCTTTAAGAACATTTTCTATGATAAGTTTTTTTTTTCAGATATTATTAGTTTATAAAGGTTTTTTTTTTAATTTGCCACATTTATTTGTTTTCTCTCTCTCTTCCTCCCCCCTCCATGTGTGTGTTTAGAGGGATACATGGCAACCCAATTTGTTACAATTTGTTTCAATTCATTCTTGTAAATGTCATATTTTTAAAAGTTACTAGTAAAAAAACTAAAGTTTCCCCTCTCCCATCCATGCTGGGATTTTCACTAGCTTGTTCTTGTGAAAGTTTTTAGTTTTTTACTAAAGTTGATACACTAAATACAAAATTTTTAAAATAATTTATTTTTTATTTCTTCAAGTTACATCTCAATTACAATCCCCTCCCTACTCCACACTGCAGTCCCACCCTTCCACCTTCTTCCCCCTCAACCCCCCATTCTCTACCCTTTTTTTTTTTTTTTTTTTAGTTTAAGGTATATATTTTTCCCCCAACAGCTCCCTCTTTCAGTCCAACAAATGGTTCTTTCTCTTATAACAATAAATACAATACAAAACAACAGAAATAAATAGGCCACAATTATGAGAGTTATATGGCTTAGCATACATTCCTAATGTCCAGTCCACATTTATTTGGTGCCTGACTTTAACATTCTATTATCTAACCATCTCCATGAGTTTAAAGTTCTATATCTAACTCAGCTTTCATACTAACTTGCATACAGATTTTAAGTGAAAGAGAAATAATGAATAAAATGTGATTTAATATAGTTACAGAAAGTATATTTAAGAGGTCAGGAAATGAACCATCTGAGACATTCTATTAGCCCAGACAACTAACAGTAGCTACTGTAATGACTGACCTCAAAATGTCTGGCTGAGCTCAAGAAAGATCTATTCCTCACTCATATCATAGTACAATGCATGCTGTGAAGAGACTCTGCCACAGTACAGCACTGTGGTGCCAAGCTCTTCCAATGTGGCTTCAAGGTTGAACTAGCTTCAGCAGGTTGGCAGATGGAAGGATAAAAGAAAGTGGAGAAAGCATACCTTTTCTATATATTTCCTCATATGTGTGTGTGTGTGTGTGTGTGTGTGTGTGTGTGTGCATTTTTCCAAAGTAAGTTTTCATTGTTTTGTATTTTAAAACATTTTACTTAATACTCATACATGTATAATAACATCTTTTGATCAAATCTATTCCCCTTCTCTCCCCTTGAGTCCCCTCTCCCTTCCCCACTTCATGTTCTCTCATTCTCCCCTCCATATTTACTGAGTCCACTTACTGTTAACTGCATGTGCTAGGTGTGGGACCATCTGCTGGGACTTGGTAGCCGCTCAGGGCCCATCCTGTACAGAAGGATTTTAAACCTGAAGAAAACTGACTCTCTCTTGCATAGTAACCAATCAGTTTTCAATAGTTCCTCAGACAGGGTGGAACTTCATGAGCCCCTCTCCCATCCATGCCGGGATTTTCGCTAGCTTGTTCTTGTGAAAGAAGTCTTGTGCATGCCGTCCTAGCTATGCATGAGAACACACAACGATGAGTTCATGTGTGCAGTTGTTGTGCTGTCCCACGTGGCAAATATGCTTTGCTCCTGACATCCAATTCCTCTGGCTCTTGCACTCTTTCTAACTCCTCTTCGATGGTGATCCCTGAGCTTGGGGTGAAGGAGTGTGATACAGATGTCCCATTTAGAGCTGAGCATTTCACAGTCTCTTGGACTCTGCATGGTGACCTATTGTGAGTCTCTGCATTATCATCCACTGTAAACAGAAACTTCTCTGATGAGGGTTGAGAGATACACTGATCTATGGATGTAAAGATACTAACTAAGGGGCAGTTGGTTACTATGACCACTTAGCGGAATAACTGTGCTATGTTCTTTAAGGGCCTAGAATGCAACCACCAATTTTTGGCCTTGTTAATGGTACCAAGCATTGGTTTGATCTTGTACAGAGGGCTATCAAACCAGTCAGAAAGTGGTTGGTTACTCTCAAAACATTCATGCCACTGTTTTTACCAGTAGACATATTTTGCCAGGCCAGCCATCTTTGTAGCTCACTGGGTCCATAGATAGGTAAGACTGCTGATGACTTTTTTTCTTTCAATGGTGTACATAGAACCTTCCATAGAAAGTAGTAATGCATAGAAAGCTAACCGGTTAGAAGGAGACTTCTGGGTCAGTACTAGCTTAGTTTTTCCATGTCCCATTCATTACTCAGGTGTGAGGTATCTTCAGAAACAGGGTCTTATCATCAAGTTTTGGAGTGTAACTAAGAGTAATGCAATAGCCAGTATTGCTTGGGGAGATCTATCTATGGGATCCCATTGACTGACAACTCAAAAAATAGTAACCCATACCTGACACCAGGGTTTTTATTTGATAGCCTATGGTGTCTGGGGGAGGTATTGCTTTCCACCCTTTACGGGAGGATAGCTTTCTTAACTGCTCAGCAGGATTACATGCCATTGGTACTAATGAGCCACATGGTTGAACCTATATCCAAAAAGTTTAGAGAATTCAATTATTTATCTTTGAAGCGATAATGGGTTTGGTGAGCATCTAGCAGGTCATATCCCATGTGGAGAAGGGCATTACAGAGCTGTTAGGGGCAGAGCCTGGGCCTTGGCAGCCCTAACATAGGCTCAGAAACCAGTGTTGAGTAGGCCAAGTAAACAGACAAGAAACACTGAAAAGCAGATAAAGGAGATTTATTCACTGTGACCACCCTAGGGAAATTAATAAAGAGGTCCAGTGACTCCACACATCCATCTTCAGGACCTAGACATAAGGTTTGGTTTAAACCGAGGGCAAAGGGTATGCAACACTAAGCAGTCCTGGTCAGAGTATGGTCTCTTCCCCCTGTTGTCACTGTCTCAGTTCCAGTTTCTCCTGAGAGCTGGACTCACAAGGTGTCTGAACTTGTGAAATCTCTTCTATTGACAAGTCCCTCACCTGGCTGGGTCTAGGCTTTACCCTTTTCCTTTTCCCAGTAAGATTCCTGGGGGAAGTGCTTAGCCAAAGGGAAGGGCACAAGTATCTCTAGCATGTCTTCACTCCTGCCAGGACACTTACTTGGAGAGGGAGGGCTCAACCAAGGGCACCCAGCCTATAACCAGAGTGTCACGGTGTCTGACTTTATCACTCTGCTTTCTGCTGGCCTTGATATAGGAATCTGTATGCCAACATTTGCTTCATTTCTTGCTTTTCCTGGAACAGACAACCACCCTGTACGTTTCCACACCTTTTACATGTGATTTGCCTAAGCAATCCAGTTCCTCTTAACATTCCTTCCCTTCCTATGTCTTCTTCCTCCAAATCTAACAAACCCTCCCTCATCTTTTAAGACCCAAGATATTGCTTACTTCCTCCGTGAACTTCTTCACCCTGATGATTCCCAGCCCAGAACTAGACCCTCACTGAACGTGTAATCCTTGTACTGTGTATGCATCTCTACTAGTTGTTGAGCACATTAGTGTATGACAGAATTATCAAGGTACCAATGTATTTCCAGAAGGATTGGTATATTATGTGGAGAATATATATTGAGAACCTAGGGGACATTGACAGACTTGTTAGCTTCTCAGGGGTATAGAGTAAATCCTGTGTATCTTATGATCTTCCATGACTACCTGGTCTAGTTAAAATACTCAAACCTAGAGGAGAAAAAGAATGCTCTCTCTCTTTCTGTTTGCCACGCTCCAGTTTTGTCTGGTATCTTTTTTTTATGTTATTATGTACTTTGTACTGTGGTTTAAGTAACAACAGAAAATGTACTATCTTCACCCTGTTTTCAGGACTGACACAAGCCACATTAGCCATGTGAACTTGTTGTAGAATTGATTTCTGTAACTTTTCCATCTTCCAAAACTGAAACTCTATACCCATAAATAACACCCCTTCTCTATTTCAGCCCCAGATACTCTGTCCTACTTCCTATCCCTAAGAGCTTGGCCACTTTAGGTAGCTCTTAAGTGGAATGATATAATACTCATTCTTTAGCATAGGCTTAGTTCCCATAGCACAATGCCCTTAAGGATCATGTATGGTATAAGACATGACAACTTTACCTACATTTACAAAAGCCAACTAGTAATTTATTAACTGGTAAGTCCTTGGGTTCTAGGCCAGCCTGGGCAATATAGTGAGATGGCTATTGTCAAAAAATTCTTTAAAGTTCATCATATTGATGCATCATATTTTCTTTATTTATCCACTCTCATGTCTTTGTGTTTGACTGGTGGGTCATTGCAGGGGAATGGTGGGAAAATATATTTTCTGTTAACCCAAGAGGAAGTGTGACAATGCACATTGGAATCTTTCAGGATGTTTATTTTCAGAAACTAAAAGAAATTGTACTTGGGTACAATGGGGAATTTATTTATTTATTTGAGACAGGGTCTCACTATGTAATTCTGGCTGTTCTGGAACTCACTATGTAGACTGGGTTTTGGTTTTGCTTCGTTTTGTTTTGACCAGTGACCTTCTGAGCAGGGTGATATGTGACTCTAATTACAGTTATTTGGGAGGGTAAAGAGGGAAGACAAAAGTTAGAAACTAGCCTGGACAACACAGGCAGAAGCATCTCAAGGAACCAACAGAAAGGACTAAATAACTAAACTACATAGAGAATTTCTCCTGCCCTGCCTATGGACAAGAAACTAGTACACTGTTTCAGCTGAGCAATATGGCTCCCAATAAAAAGCTGTGGACATCCCCAAAACTTGCTTATCTCAGTCTTCCCGGGACCTTTCAAACACCTCCTGTCTCTCAAAACAGGTCATTGAAAAAAGAAAAAAGCCCAGTTTCAAATCAGAGCGAATAACTAAAAGGATAAACAAGAATTCTTTTAAAAGTATGTGAGGTGCTTGTGAGAATTTTAATGTTTATGGAGGAGACCCAGAGTAACCCCTGGCCTAGCAGTCTCTCACGGTAATTTATACTGGAGGTAGTTTGAGGCCCTTTAGGGGCATCCACACGCTTTACTTCTGCGTGTCATCAAGAAAGAATCTAAAATATCCTTACATTAACATGAGCCTTAGTTTTCAGTGAGCTATTATTAAATAATGTAACTGGAATGTGTACTGGAAAAATAATCCAAGTAAACTGCTAGAAGTTTCTTTTTCAAAAGAATCACATTAAAAAATCTCTAACACTTCAAATTCCGCAATTTTGGTTCAAGTATGCCAAATATAGCTTGCAATAGTGAATGACCTTTCCAAAGAGACATCCGCAAATTAATTGGTGCGTGAACAAAGAACCTTTTCTGCAGCTGCATGAATGTTGCCTTTATTATTTTTTCTTCACAAGTATGATTTTACAAAACAGCTGTAGCGCAAGTTGACAATTGACAAAACGGTAACACACTTTCGGTGAAGGCCAGCGTGGACACTGGCCCGCGGGAACGGCGAGGGGCTGCCCCCTAGCTGGGCTCTCCTCTGGTCCCCGGCGGGGGCCTGGCCGCCCTTCCCCCACTCCCGGCTCGGGTTTCAGCCTTCCGAGTTGAGCAAACTTGCTGCAGGCGGATTGGCGGCGAACAGCTCCCGGTCTCCGGCGTCGCCCCCGTGCCCACCGCTCCTTTGTGTCCCGCGGCCGCCGCCCGGGCTCGGGGACCCTCGGCGGACAGCTCCTATCCCCCGTGCGCCGGACCCCCACGGCGACACGTGCAGGGCCGGGTCACCGCGGCGCGGAGGCGGAGCTGGGGCTGAGGCGAGGCGGCCAGGGGCGGCGACCGGGGGATCCGCAGCGCTGCCCACACCCCGCCGGCCGCTCGCTCCGGGGCCCGCTTTGCTCTGCGTCCGCAGCGTCGCGGTGCGGGCGCGCGAGGGCCGCGGCCGGGGATGAGCTGACTGCGGCGAGAGCGACGCCCCGGGCCCCCGAGGCCGCCCGCCGCCGTCTCCCCGCCGCCCGGCCAGCCGCGATCATGTACGTACGCGTCGCCGTCCTGCCGCGCGGTCCGGGTCCGGGACGCGCCACGCGCCCTGGCTGCGCCCACCCGCTCACCGCGCCCCTTTCGGCCCCGCAGGTCCATCCACATCGTGGCGCTGGGGAACGAGGGCGACACGTTCCACCAGGACAACCGTCCGTCGGGGCTCATCCGCACCTACCTGGGGAGAAGCCCGCTGGTGTCGGGGGACGAGAGTAGCTTGTTGCTGAACGCGGCCAGCACGGTCGCGCGACCTGTGTTCACCGAGTACCAGGCCAGTGCATTCGGGAACGTCAAACTGGTGGTGCACGACTGTCCCGTCTGGGTAAGGGCAGCGGCTGCCGGTGCCCAGGCCAAAGGAGCCTGTTTTTTGGACCCGGTTCTCCCCCTTTGCTATTTTCCTGACTGCCTGGGGAGAGTTTTTATTTTATTTTATTTTATTTACTTATTTTACATTTTTGGCAAATCTCATCCTTTGTTTCAATTTGGAGGTGGTGTGGCAGCCTAGTCACGTCTGTAAGGTACAAAGTCACAGGACAATGTAGAGCAGTTACTGTGCTTCAAGACTGTGGCGTGTCCCATAATGGACAGAACAGTTGAATGTGCCAACCCCAAGGGACCGGGTCACGAAGTCAAGAGTCACGTTTTCATGTCCACCATGTGGAGGATAGGGAGATGTGTTCTATAAATATCGCCCTTTACAGCTCAACTTAGGGAAAAATACTCTTCACTGGGATAGGTCAAAAATAGTATGGAGAAGGGAAGAAAGGATGGGGTTTGAGAACTAGTATTAAATGACTTGTCTGTAGACTACTACCCTCTGAAAAAAAATTAGTTTTTAATAATGCAAATACTCATGTATTCGCCTTTTGTTTTTAGTAATTAATAAATCAGAAATACCACGAACTTTACTTAGAACTTAAAAAAAGTCTTCATGTTTACGATAGTTGAATGAAAGAAATCGTAGCCTGACTCTCGAGTGTTTGATAAAAGGACAAAGGAGTAAGTTCCTCGACTTACAAATATATTCACAACACAGCAGTATTATATTTAAATGTTTTCATTTATTTTTAAACCTATGATTTCTTACTGATATTGTAGTTATATGTGCTAAAGATATATATATAATTATATATTATATATATATGAACTTTTGGGTCTTAAAAAAAGGGTACAAATTGAGATTTTTACAATAAAAGGCAGTTAAAAAAACTGAATCAGAGGTAAAGAGAGCTGGCATACCTTTGAATAGAAATGTGTAGAATGTATTAACATTTTTTCCTGAGCATATTTTCCTGTTATGGAAAGAAAACACTCTTTAACTGGAAACTCATATTAATGTGCTGAAATAAATTTAAAATAGACTTTTCAGTTAAAAGGATGCTACTTAGCCTTCAGGCAAGACAGTGTCAAGGGAAGCCACTAGGGAGGACTTATGGGCTGATGTCTGTTCAGGCACATTCACTTTGGGCCCTGTTCAGTATACAGTTGAAGGAATGTTTACTGGATTGATGAAGTAAATATGGAGAAAATAAAATAAGGTGAATTAGGATGTTGGGGAGTGCTGTTTCTTGTTTTAATTTGAGCAGTTAACCCTTTCCTGCCCATGTTAGTTCAGCAAAGAGCCATCCATTTTATCAAAATAAAATAGAAAAAGTACAGTCTTCAAGATGGATAAAATAAGCTTCATGGCCTTGCACCATGGCACACCCTGACTATTATGGCTGTCAGGGAAATTCGCGCTGTGTGTGCTCACAGTCCCGTGACGCCAAGTTTGTCACCAGGTACAGTTTCCCAGATTCGGACAGCCTTTAGACAAAGTGAATTACCTATGTAAAGTTATTCACTCTAAGCTGCTGGGTTTTCCTGTTGAGTGTAAGTAAATTCTGCCATAAATATGAGGGTTGGCTGTACCTTCCTGCTTATGTACTGATCAGAACATCAACCACAGCACTGTTTGACCACATGAGGAACCAATATCAGAGCTCCTGTTGCCTCCGTGTGTTCCCTTGGTAAACCTTTCACCTTCTCTCAGATTTGTTTCCCCTATGTATCCTAGACTGCACTGAAAGGTAAAGTCCCAAGTGTGGAGGCTGGAGGTGCCCCAAAAGTGATAGCTGCTGTAATAAAATGCATATTACAGCTTTAGTGTAGTCATATCTTACTTACAGTAAGCAAGGGAGAGTTTCTCACATCAGCCAAAGTTTATACCAATGCAGGACCTACTGTATACACTAATCGAATAGAATGAAGTTCTTGTTTCCTTGTAGAAACTCAATTTTTTTTTTTAAGAGATGAATTTTTCTCCAGTGTGGCTCCAAGTTTGTTGTTGGATAACATTCCAGTGACATCCTGGACCTGGTTTACAAGGGGTGGGACAAATGGATTTCTTTCATATTTTTAGAATCCAATGGAGTATATTCTCTGTAACACCACTCAAAGATAAAGATGTTACTGTTGCGTTAGAATTGGACGGAGCTGGCGTATTCCCTCTCTGAATTTCTTTCTGAAGCTCGCTAGCCCTAGTCTGGCTCTTTACTGTCTTTGTGTACTTGATGCTTTTTAAGCAAATCTGCTCCAAATGCATTAGATGAAGGCTCATAGCTTAGATACGACTACCTCTCTCTTCAGTCATATTATTTAATTTCATGTTTCAAGAATTTTATTTTCCTCTCTTTGTGAAGTATGTTCTAAAGCAATGAGGCTAGTTGGGCATCTTGGCTCATGACTATAATCCCAGCACTTGGGAGGAAGTGGTGGGAGATTTATGAGTTTGGACCAGTTTGGGCTACATGAGACTGAAAACCTTGAAATGAATGAGTGAATACAAAATCAATAAATTGTGAGGTGATATATTTTCTTGTACATGATTTGAAGCTCTGGATTGTATTTCAAATAAATGCTTATAGTTGTTTATCCTTAACACCACAGAGTAAATTAGTAATACTCAAAAACCCTTTCCCCTATGCTTTCTCTTAAATGTCTCTTTTCCCATATAATTCTCAGTAACTCTGGGATCCCAAACTTTGGAATGTGGTAAAATGATTTCTAACTTGTCCTCTGGGTGTTAAATTGCTGCTCAGTACTGGTCCGGTTTATAGTAGATCTTGAATCCCATGTCTCTGACTCTTCTCTTTTGTTGTTGTTAGCCCTCGGCTTCCATACTGTGTTGCACTTGCATATTCTGAATCTGAGTGTTTACAGATTCAGAGAGCACTGGGTTTTTGTGATTTGGAACTTGGGAATTAGGCATTCTCCTCTTCTTGGCTACATGCACGTCCGTCCTCACTTCTCCCCCATCCTTTACCCCTTACACCCTAACCTTGTGCCCTAACCCATATTCAGCCCTTTGCCTTTGGCACTGACAGTTCTGTTTGGCTTTCTATTTCTGCTCTTTTGAACTCCTTTCAAATACGCTGATTCCATTCTGGTTTTGGTAATCCATTCCTATTTAAAAATTCTGCAATGCAGCTCTCATTCTGAATAAGCTTGCTGAGATGGGCAGGTGAGGTATAGAGAGATAGGACAAAACCCTGTACCAAAGGGCATTTCTGTCGTAGGCTGAAAGTTTTGTCACACAGATCTTGCTTGGTTGGCTGATTTGAACACTCTTAACCCTGTTTTGGACTCACATATCAAAATGTAAACAGTCAGAGTCCAACAGCTTACTCACCTCCTCCAACAAGGACACACCTAACAGTCCCACCAGCTGGGGCCCAAGCATTCAAAGTCTGTGGGGGCTATTCTCAATCAAACCACCATGACATTTAAAAATACATTTTCATAACTTCTCAAAACCAACATACACTAAACATTTAGACAAATAGGTTATAGTTATAGCTGATCTGACAGTTTGGGGATCGATTCGAAGATGAACAAACTAAAAGTTGACATTTGCGTTTTTGTTTAGGACATTTTTGACAGTGATTGGTACACTTCCCGAAACCTAATTGGGGGTGCTGACATCATTGTGATCAAGTACAGTGTCAATGACAAGTTTTCATTCCACGAAGTAAAGGATAATTATATTCCAGTGATTAAAAGAGCATCCAACTCAGTTCCAGTAATCATCGCTGCTGTTGGTACCAGACAAAATGGTAAGTGCACAATTTTCTTGTTTATAATGAACATGCAGGTGGGTTTTTTTTGTTTGTTTTTAATGAACAGGTACTGTGTTGACAAAGCCGAGTTTATTAGTAATTAATGATTAATGCAGTTTTATTTTGAAAGCCAAAATGACTGTGGGTTCAGATGCTATCAGTCATCTCAGTGTTCTGTAAGCTCTTTCGGTACAAAGCTTCCCTTAAGTTGCTCTTCTACTGTACACCAATAATGGTGTTATTTGGTGTGTGAAATGTATCATGAGGCTGACTTGGAGCCTTAATAATCTCGCATTGACTATTGTAAGGTCCATTTGATGGGCAAGGCTACATTACCCATGAAAAGATGTGGGCATGTGAGCAGGATGGTTAGACAGACAACTGGGAATTAACCAAATGCACTGACCACATGGCCTGAGGAAAGGGCTGTTTATTACCACATGCTTGATAGGTTCCTATGGCTCATGCTGTCCCAGCCTTTGCCATTGTGCACATCACCATCAGATATCTCAGGGACAACTCAAGACTCTTTTTGATTAGATAATATTTTGTAAATTTTCTCAGTGTATTTCCTTAGTAAAGCTGTCTTTAAATTTTATTTTTAATTCCTTGTTTTTTTTTTAAACCTTTTATTATGGTATAGCAAAGTATCTTAGTTAGGTTTCTGTGATGAAACACCATGACCAAAAGCAACTTGAGGACTGTTAGATTTCCAGGTAATTCCATCACTGTGGGAGTCAGGACAAGAACTCATGCAGGGCAGGAACTTGGAGGCAGGAACTGAAACAGGAGCCATGGAGGAATGCTTCTTACTACCTTGCTCTTCATGGCTTGCTCAACCTGCTTTCTTATAGAACCAGGACCACCAGCCCAGTGGTGGCACCACCCACAAGGAGCTGTGCCTCCTGCGTCAATTATCAACCAAGAAGATGTACCACAGGCTTGCCCACAGGCCAGTCTGGTGGGGCATTTTCTCAATTGAGGTTCCCTCTTCCAAAATGACTCCAGCTGGTATCAAGTTGACATAAAACTAGCCAGCACAGTAAGGAACATAAAATTTGCTAACCCAAGAGTACAGCTCAGTGTGTTTTACTTAGGCATTCATCCATGTCACAGATAAGGGTTAAGAATATTTACAGTGGTTCAGAACTTCCTTAGGTTGTTCCACCAGGTTATCACACCCTCAGAGGAAGCTGTTGCTTGGCTTCTGATATTCTTACCTCTTCTTGAACACCATACAGAGTTGCACAGTAGGAGTGTGCGTATGTTACTTCCTCATTTAATTGCTGTAGATTATGCCATTGTATAAATGTGCCATAAACCATGTTTCCACTGTCCCTTTGATACTTTAATCCTTCCTTCATGTGGATTTCTGGACCACAGGACAGGTGTATGGTGCACTACTGCTTAGTGAGAAAATAAGCTTGACCCGCCCTTGACCTCACATTCTCGGGACTTCCCTGTCTTTTTTTCTTTCCTGTTGGTGGTTCTTGAAAGAGTTGTCCATAGCTCTTGTGCCAGCTTCCCCTCAAGGCTGAGCCCAGGCCCCGGAGCCTCACCTTCCGCTCAAGGCTGAGCCCAAGCTCCGGAGCCTCACCTTCCGCTCAACGCTGAGCCCAGGCCGCGGAGCCTCACCTTCCGCTCAAGGCTGAGCCCAGGCCGGCCGCGGAGCCTCACCTTCCGCTCAAGGCTTCCGGGGCCTCACCTTCCACTCAAGGCTTCCGGGGCCTGGAGGACCTTTCGCTCAAGGCTGAGCCCAGGCTCCCGGGCCTCACCATCAGCTGTTGTATTTGCATACTGTTGGTCAAGTTTGTTGCACTTTAGTAACAATTCTCTCTTTGAAATTATCCAAACCCGCCGGGCGCACGCCTTTAATCCCAGAATTTGGGAGGCAGAGGCAGGCGGATCTCTGTGAGTTCGGGGCCAGCCTAGTCTACAAAGTGAGTCCAGGACAGCCAGGGCTGTTACACAGAGAAACCCTGTCTCGAAAAACCAAAAAAAAAAAAAAAAAAAAAAAAAGAAAAGAAAAGAAATTATCCAAACCCTTTCCCTTCCACTATAGCTGCTGTTTCCTGGTTCTTCTAACTTCTCCCTTCTTCTCTGGTCCCCTCTCTCTCCTGCTATGTGCACCAGCCACACACAGAGAAGATGTTTAGTCCTTAAGCTTCACTTCTTGCTCTCCACCTAGATCATGAACTTGCATGTTGTGTCCATAGCTTTCTTTGTACACAATTATGTACACACGGTATCTTCATTCTGATGCTTTGGCTATAGACTGTCCCCTCACCTGTATTCAAATGGATCTGACCTTCTGCTTACTGAATTCCTTCTGTCGCTGTTTTCACCCAAAACAGACCCTGCTAGACTCATCTTTCTCTCACATCACCCATGTCCTGGAAGTGAAGAAACTTATTTGATTTTACACTAAGTAAATCTCAAACTCACTGCATTGTTGCCGTCCCTATTGGGTTTCAGTCCTTTGTCATTTAATCTTTTTTAAAGTTTGGTGGTTTTTATATGTATGCCTACATGAGTTTATGTCTACCCTGACCATGCAGGCCTCTCATAGGTTAGAAGAGGAGGTTAGATCCCCTCACGCTGGAGTTACTGGTGGTTGTGAGCTGCTCAGTGTGGGTGTTGGTAACCAAACATGTGTCCTCTGTAAGAGAAATAAGTGCTCTTAGCTGCTAAGCCATTTCTTCAGGCCCTTATTTAATCTTTCCCAGGAACCATTTTTGGTTTTCTAAAAGGCTAAGCTGCAGCTATTTGGAGGTCCTCAAAGTTACACAATTTTATACCCACAAATTCAGGCACACACAAATATAAAAATAAATATTTATTTATAATGCACAAGAAGCAACAAATTTCAAATATGAAAAAACCACCAAACTCCACAAATGTCTAAAAGATCCTTCTATTTAACTATTTAACTTCCTTAATTTTCCTTCTTTTGCCTTTTGGATTGTAAAGTGTTTGATGATATCTTATGGATTGCTCTATGATATTTCCTGTAGAAAAAAGAAAGTGATAGATTTTTTTTTCTTCTAATTTCTTCACTCTCTACATCTTTCTGGCCTCAGGCACCTGAGTTCATGTCATGTTCATGTTTCAGCTCAGCGTTGGGATTTTTCATGTCAAGTTGGTACTGTGTGGCCAGCACATTTCTGAAAGTCTCTCCAGGTCCGGGACAGTTCCCACACACTATCCTAGGAGGTCCATGAGTGTCAGCTTTCTGACCCTAAAGTTAATTTACTTAGGAGCATCCAGAAAACACTTATGGCTCCTTCAGAGTGGCTTTATTCAATAAAAACTTAAGAGTAGAGAGAGGCAGTGGTCTTAATCAAATATGTATTTTATTTTGCTAATTTTACAGAAGTGTGTATCTCTGTGGGAGACTACAGCGCTGAGTTTTCTCCCAGGGATTTGCAAAGAATCTACAGAAGACCTTGAAGCCCAAGCTTCATGGTAGACTGGTTCTGGCCTCCTGTTTTTCATTTTCCTCTTTCAGAAATAAACTCAGAAAAATCATGTCAAAATACAAGTCAGATCAGAACAGCCAGTGCTTGGGATCTCTTAGGAACATCATTCTTCACTTTTATTTTTCCAAACTTCAAACCTAAAAAACTGGAAAGAATAAAACATTGAATTGCAGAATTTATAACACTCATGCACACACATGCACACATGCATTTTCTTTTCTAAATCATTTAATACTACATTGTAAACCTGGGATTCTCTTTAAATCCTGATTGCTTCAGTATTCATCATATAATAACAAGACTGTCACTCCTGCCCATGGTATGGCCAAGAAATGTGGCATATTGTTATCTGCTATACTATTTTTTCAAATATCCACATTTACCTTTTCTTGCTTATTCCAGTGGTGTGTATAGCTGGGTTTTCTCAATTCAAGATGTAAATACTATCGTATGTTTAGTTATTCCGTCTCTCTAGTCTTTAATACATGAATGCTCCCCAATGTCTTTTGTTTCCTTGGTGGGGAACTTAATGGCATGGACGTTTTAAAAGGGCTTTGGCCCATTATTTTATTAATCCCTTCAGCTGCACTGCACATGCTTGCCATGGTGTGATTTGTCCTCTGTCCTACTCTGTACTTGGTTTTCATCTGCAAGCAGCTTCTGCTTCTCTCTGACCCTGATTGAGGATCATTTTGATTTATAAGGACTGATTTTTAAAGTTTAGTGTTTTGTGATCTATTACTCTGTGTGATATATGATCCATATCTAAGATGGTGTCTTTAGGCTAGCTCTGGTCAGTTTTCAGTGCTTCCTTACTTGCTTGAAGTCATCGAAAACTTAGACATTGTTTCATCAGTTCAGGTCCTGTAGTGGGGGATGGTACTCAGAAGGGAGCAACTGGGTTCTGGGGTGCACAGCACTGTAGGTGTCATTGCGCTCAGCTCCTTTCAGGGAACCCAGAGATGGCATTCATTTTTAAATCAGAGGTTCCCATTACTACTTTTCTTCTTCTCTTCAGTGTTTGTATTCACATCAGTAACTTTGTATTGTAAACTCCTTATCGGAAATACAAAATCCTTCATGACCTGACTTCTGACTATTTCTTGAACATTGTAGGGCACCACTCCCATTTTCTGTAACAATAACACTGGACTACTAAAGAACCTGATGCTTTTCCTTGGTTTTTGAAGGTCTCTTAACTTCTGGCTTCAGCTGCCAGCACTGTGCCATTTTTGTCCTCTTTACAGGCCTTCAGTGGGCTGATGTTGACAGTTCGGGATCTCTCCTGATGCTCTTCACTTTATTTTCTGTTGATGAATCTTTTCTCCCTTTCTCTCACCACCCTTTCTTTTTGGTAGCATCCCACCCTGTAGCCCAGGCTGGCCTTGAACTCATGATCTTCCTGCCTCCACCTCCCAAGCATTTTGATTACAGTATCCCTTTTTTGTTGCTTTGTTATTGGCTTCTCTCTGGCTTACAGATAAGTTTTTCTGCCACTTTACTTGATTAAAGTTTTAATTTCAACAGTTTTTTATCTACAATCTCTAAATACTTCATTCCCAATTTCTTATTCCTGACTTAAAGATACTTTTAGATACTTAGAGATACTTAAAGATACACTTACTTGAAAATAGTCAATTAATTGTAGTTAATTATTCTTTTTGGTTGAATGTTAAGTGGGTTTTGTTTAGGTATTGTAAATCTGTCCACTGAGGTTTTGTTTCAACATATAGCTGCTTCTCAAATAGTAGGACATTTTTTGTTTATTTACTTTGCGTTTCTTTTCCCGGCTGGATTGATTCTTTTCTTTTGCTCTGCCCAGCTGCTGTCTGTGGCTAAGGTGGAAGTGGGAGTACACACAGGGTCAGTGGGTCTAGCTGTCTCCTTTCACCAGTATGCTTTGGCCAGCTGCCAGCCATTTGCCGGTGGTCCTGCTAGTTCCTGCTTCCCACATGAGCTGTGAACTCTCAGGATGTTGCTTCAGTCTGTGAAAACCACCTGTTCTCAGGCTTCCCGTTCAGCTTTAGTCTGGTGATGTCTGCTCTCCTTCTGCCAGGCATTCCTAGTGTCTGGGCTGATGTTGTCTCACTTAATTTTAGTGTTGCTCTGTACTCGGTCCTCTCTCCCAGCTCTTCCCCGTCTTCTCCTTTGGCAGCTTCCCTTTTTCTTAGTCACTTGCGTGATTTGGCAGGTAGGGGAGATGGCTGCATGGGCTTAGCTTGCCCTCTTAAGTCTTTAAAAGTGGAAGTGTGGGGCTGGAGAGATGGCTCAGTGGTGACGAGCTCCCAGGATCCTGAGTTTGATTCCCAGAACAGCTGTTTGGAACTCCATGGAAATCAACATCCCTTTCCAGGTTCCACAGGTACCCACACATATGTGACAACACACAGAGACACACACATAAACAAAAGTTATAAAAATAAATCTTTTGTTTTTTTCAGTGGAAATGTGTTTCTTCTTATTCTGGCCCACACCTCTGCCCACACTGTCTGTTCTGATTGCAGTATCCTTGCACAGCTCCTACTGTGACCGCTTACCAAATTCATCCTTACCCTTGAACCCTCACCTTTTCTGTGCCCGCCCCATGCAGAATTAAAGTCCTGTCCTCTGATCTTCAGGAGACTTTGCATACCTTTATTTAAGTGTTTTCTATGTTGCAAATATTTGCAGTCGTGTGTGCCTTGATCAGCTGACCATGAGTCTTTCACCTTTGTACCTTTCTATCCCTGTTGGTAGTAGATACTAATAAACATTTGTTTCAATAGGTGAGTACATTATTTTATAAACAATCTAAATTAACAAAGTCATTTTCACTAACATCATGGCATTAATTAAGTAAAGGGGGTGATTGTGTATTAATTATAGAGCTAAGTCTGGGTGTTAACAGGCTTCCTGGCTCCCTTCATCTTATCCTCTACAACACATTTCATTGAGGTAGGTAATTTTGGTAATTCTCTTGGAGATCTTGTTAGAGCTTATTCAGCAAAACAGTCTTTTCTCTCTCTCTCTCTCTTCCCCCCCCCCGTGTGTGTGTGTGTGTGTGTGTGTGTGTGTGTGTGTGTGTACATATGCATGCATTTGTCTGTCTGAGACAAGGTCTTACTATGTGTGTATGAAAGTGTACATGCACAGGTTTGTTTGTGTGTTTGGGATAGGGCTTGCTGTGTGGCTCAGACTTATCTTGAATTTGCTATCCTTGTGTTTCAACTGCTCCAAGGCTGGGATTACAGCCATGCTTGACTCTAATACACATTTTTTTTTTTTGAAAAATGTTGCAATGTAGATGTCTTCACACTTGGCTCTGACCTTGAACTCATTATATTAAAAAAAATGACATTGAATTTATAATTCTCCTGCCTCCATCCCACAGGCCCTGGGATTGCTGGCATGTGTCATACACGTTTTATGTAGTACCTTAGGAGAAGCATGTACTCCGACCACTCAGCCACATCTCTGCACAAATCTTTGGGTTTTAGTGCACAGTAAAAACATCTTTGAAAGAGAAATCTGCACAATGTCCCTAGGGTGCATTCAGTCTTACGTTTCAGTAGATGGCATCTTGCCTTTCAAATTACTTTTTTTTTCAAGTTATCTTTCAAGCCCAGAAAGTTTCATATATTGCTGAGCTAGAATTTTTCAGAAGAATTTCTAAGACTTTCAAGCAATGACAACATTGTAAAGAGTACCCTATCCTTGGTGCCACTATTTCTAAAAAGATGCCATTTATTTGAATGCAGGACTGCATTGTTTTTTAAAAATAGAGACATTTTGTGATAATATCTTAAAAGATGTGTGAGTGTTTTTATGTATGCCTGTGTGTGTGTGTGCCTATGAGAGTGTGTTTTATGTGTGTATATGTCGGGTGGGTGGTCAGACTGTGCTAAGTCTGATTCCCAGAGCCACTGTGGCCATGAAGCAGGCGAATCTCTATGAGTTCAAGGCCAGTCTGGTCTACATAGTGCAGCGGTTCTCAACTTGTGTTTCACAGCATGACCCTTTGTACAGGGGCCTCATATTAGATATCCAGGCATACCAGATATGTACATTATGATTTATAACAGTAGCAAAATTAAAGTTATTAAGTAGCAACAAAAATAATGTTTTGGTTGAGGGTCAACACAACATGAGGAACTGTATTAAAGGGTGGGAGATTTAGGAAGGCTGAGAACCAGTGACATAGTGAGTTCCAGGACAGCCAGAACTACATGTCTAGACCATGACTCAAAACAAATAATAAATAAATGTTATTTTGGATCTTCTAGTTGTTATATGCTTACTATGAATGTATTTAATCTAGAAATATTTTATTGACTCTCCTATAACCAACTCAAGACAGAATTTGCATAGAATTTTAAGGTAGCTACAGCTGATTGATATGAGGAATGGTTCAGAAGAGACCCTCAGAATATCCAGTTGGGACAAATTTTAAAGTAGGTTTGAAGAAATCCTTTGAAATTCTGAAAACATGAAACTAGCCAAGTGACAGCTGATTGGGTGACAGGTTTTGGTTTTGCTGAATGAGTAGAAAGAAGTGTTCGGTGACTCGAGAACAGGCACATGGTGGAGACTTCACTCTGCTGGCTTCAAATGAAAAGTATTATTTTTTTTCCTCAAAGTTGGTTTGTTAACCATTCTTGTACAACAGGTTCATTTTCCTCTTGAAACACTGATGACTTCATTTAATTTTTATTCAGAAGTAAAGCTTAATAAGGTGATCTGTGTACCATCCCTTTTCAGCCACATAAGGAGAACTTTGTAGACATAAGAAGGCCTCTGTCTTCAGAAAAATCAAGGCACTGTTTACAAAGGCCTTCCAAAGAATGAGAGAGGCCAATTGTTCTTTCTCAACACAGCCTAAATGTTACATGAACAGCTTGCTACAAACTGAAGAAGTCTTAGAAAAAGTACACTCAGATTAGAGTGAATGGCATAATAAAAGAAGCCGGGCTTAATAATGTTTTTAATTACTGTAATTTGGGAACTGATAATCTTTATTCAAACTTTTCTCTTCTGGTTTTGGATATACCACGTTTATCTATCAGGTGAACCAGTAACACTTCGGTCTTTGCTTTCCATCTCTGCTTGGCAAGACTAAGACGAGTCACCTGACTGGTCCTCCTCTGCAAAATGAAGATAAAAGTACATGACTTCTGAACTTTATTTGTATTGATTCTTTTTTTTTTTTTTGAGACATAGTCTCTCTAAGTAACTGTCCTGGAACTCACTCTGTAGACCAGGTTGACCTAGAACTCACAGATAGATCTGCCTGCCTCAGCCTCCTGAGTGGTGGGATTAAAGGTGTGTGCCACCGTGCTCTTTGGTTTCTGAGCTTTCAAATGATATAGTTCAGGGGTAAAGGCGCTTGCTGCCAAGACCGAGGACATGAGTTCGATTCCTGGAGCCCACATGGTGGAAGGAGAGAGCTGATTCTAGGAAGTTACCTTTTGATGTTCATTCATACACTGTGGCACACATCCCACACATGTGCACATGTGCTCCATCTGTGTGCAGTAACTGGGTAACGTGGTTACTTTGTGCTGCCTGAGAGGGAGTTGTTCAAATGCTTTTGCATGACTCTCCCATGCACTTCCTCAGTGTGAGGCTTGTTGGCTCATGCTACACACAGAATGTCCTTCAGGCACACTTCTCTGCAGGTAGGATCTGCTTTGCCCAAGGTAATGTCCTGGCTATGAATGCAGCTCTCATCTAATTGCTGGGTAGAAGTAAGATGGAGAGGCTCGGTTGTCTTTCTTGAGAAGGCTAACGTCCAGTAGCCGTAGGGTTAGGTGTGCTCTCGGGTACAAGTGCGTTGTTGCTGGCCCCTTCCTTCCTACACTCAGCCCCGTTTCCCTCACCCCTGAGGAGAGTTTTTCCCAGGGCCTCTGGGCTGCTGTGTTTGGTTTTGTTTCTTTTTGCTTTTTTTTTCTTTTAATCAACTTGGCTCAAGTTGCAGTCATTTGAGAGGAGGGAACCTCTACTCAGAAAATGTTTCCATAAGATCTGGTTGTAGGCAAACCTATACGGCATTTTCTTAATTAAGTATTGATGGGGAAGGCACAGCCCATTGTGGATGAGGCCATCCCTGAACTGGTGGTCCTTGGTTCTATAAGAAAGCAGACTGAACAAGCTATGGGGAGGGAGCAAGCCAGTAAAAAGCACCGCTCCATGGCCTCTTCATCAGCTCTTGCCTCCAGGTTCCTGCCCTGTTTGAGTTCCTGTCCTGACTTCCTTTGATGATGAACTGTTCTACTGGAGTGTGCATGAAGTAAATCCTTTCCTCTCCAAGTTGTTTTCGGTCATGTGTTTCGTCACAGCAGTAATAACCCTGACAAAGACAGTCCCCAAGCCGTGAACCACAAGTTGTTTTTGGTCATGTGTTTCGTCACAGCAGTAATAACCCTGACAAAGACAGTCCCCAAGCCGTGAACCACCTGCCCATCATTCTCTCTCTTAGAATGTGCTTCCCAAGGACACCAACTAGCAACAACATGCCTTTCTCGGAGTGACGGCATCATTCCCTTGACTTGAACATGGCACATCTGATACTTATCCCTGAGACAAAACAAAGCTGGATGATGAATAGGGAGCTGAATATGTATTTTTGGCCTTAGGAAGAGTGTTTGTAAAGTTATGACAGGTCACACTTTTTTTAGTCATAAATATGTCTGCTATACACACATAAATCCTAAGAAGTTCACTTTTTTATTAAATACATTTAGTCTTTAAGTTTTAATTTTATCTCTAAAGTAGAATATTTTAGGGGACTGGGGAGATGGCTCAGAAGGTAAGAGTACTGGCTACTCTTCCACAGGACCTGGATTCCTTTCGCAGCACCCACTATGGTGGCTCATAACCATCTGTAATTCCAGTTCCAGGCGATCCAATGTTGTCTTCTGGCCTCTGCTAGTACCTGACACACACGTAGTGCACAGACCTACATTGTAGGCAAAATACCCAAACATAAAATAAAAATGTAATCTTCAGAGTAGAATGTTTTACAACTAAATGACTGCATTAATAATGCACTTCATGTGAAACTTATGCGGTGGTGGCATGCAACTTTAAAATTAAGGTCAAATTGAAGGTTCCATTGAAATAAAACTGTAAGACTAATTCAAACTTGGTGAATATACGTAGCAGACAATTATAACAAAAGAACATCCAGTCCTCTGTCTTTGTGGTTTGTATGGGCAGTCCAGTGGTTGAATTTGATGTAATGGTCTAGTAATAAGATGTTGGATTGTGTAGCTGGCTGGTTAGTGTCATTGCTATGCTTCCTTTAATTATATCCCCTCACCAACTTCTAAATTCTCTTGTTTTCTAAAAACACTTATCTGTTCTGATGGTCAATACTTGCTTATCTAAGGACTGTTTCTTTTTTGACACTGGCACATTATATTGAGGGTTGGTGGGTAGTGATGGTATTCACTAATGTTCACACTGCCTATATTTTTTTTCCTGTTTAATTTTAAAGCTCTTTGTTTTCACATTCTTCTCCTCAGAAGAATTACCGTGTACATGCCCCCTGTGTACCTCAGACCGAGGGAGCTGTGTTACCACCACAGAAGGCATCCAGCTTGCCAAAGAGCTGGGAGCTACTTATCTGGAGCTCCACAGCCTCGATGACTTCTACATTGGAAAGTATTTCGGAGGAGTGGTAAGTGGAAGCCCTGCGACACATGAGGCCATTGTCAGGGTGGCACTTCAGCTGTTCTCTAGGGCATCAGTTGGAGCTTTAGCTTTATAAACATGACTTGTTTTGATCTTGAGGAACAGTGAGAGTCCGTGGCACAGGCTTAATCAGACAGTTAACTTTTGTCATCAGTTATGATTTTTGGAATCTTTCAAAGTTGGCACATACAGTGGTCCTTGTATATGTCAAATTCACATAGTCTTACCCAAACCTACACAACTTTATAGTAATCCTGTGTGTGTGTGTGTGTGTGTGTGTGTGTGTGCATACTCATATGTGCACACCTATTCCTGCATGTGGGCATGGGTGCATATATTCATACTTGCATGTGAAGAAGGCCAGAGGACAACCTCAGGCGTTCTCTGACACTGTTCACCTTTTTTGAAGACAGGAACTCTCACTGGCCAGGAACTTGCCAAGTGAGCTAAGCTGGCTAGTCAATGTCCCTCAAAGGTCCATCTGTCTTTCCCATCTCACTGCTTGCCTTAGAAACATGCTTCCCCATGCTCAGCATTACTGGGGCGGGAGAGGAGTAACACATTTGTTGTGTGTAGAGGCTGGAGTGCTGTTCTTCAGCTGCTAGCCACCTGTCTCATTGGCCTGGAGCTTACCAGTGGCAAAGCTGGCTGGCCAATGAGCCCCAAGGGTCTGCATGTCTCCTACCTAGTGCTTTGATTTAAGTATTTCCCACCATGCCCAACATTAGATTTTCCACATGGACCAGGTCTTTGTACTTGCCAAGCAAGTCCTTTCACTGACTGAACCATCCCCCCTTCCTGGTTTGTAATAATTGATGTACTGCTGAATGAACCTTCAGCCTGAACCACTGGGCCCTGAGAGTTCTCTTTATTAGTTGAAAAAATAATAATTTTCTTTTATGCATGGTTCCACAAGACTCCAACACACACTGAGTTCTAAGTGCCTTCCCTTCGGGGCTGAGAGAACTATGTGCAGGAGGAGACAGAAAGATTGTAAAAGCCAGAGAGGAGACAGTGATTTCCAAACAGAACAGGACTGACACACATATGGACTCTCAGAGACTGTGCCAACATGCACAGGGCCTACACATGTCTAAGCCAGAAGGGTTCCCAGTGCTGATAGGTGGAAGTAGACAAGACGTCCCATCCCTGCAAGAAGCCATCTCCAATTGACAACCACTTGCAAAGGAAAAAAAAAATAGTTTTTCTCCAAGGGAGTCTCATTAGTTTAGAAATCACACTTTAGGCTCTATGTTCAGTAGCAAATGGCTAAGTGAATTCAGTAAAATGAATTCAGTGCTATTCTTATAGATTTTTTAAAATTACATATTGCTTTGTTTGGACTCTGTCTCACTGGTGTTTTGCTTGTATATTATGATTCCCGATTTTGTGCTGTGTGTGTGTGTGTGTGTGTGTGTGTGTGTGTGTTTCTCTCTGTGTGGGCTGCATTGCTGGGACCTTTAGACCTGAGAGGTGACCAAGGGATAACTGTATAAAGGGAACTCGGGGACAGGAGCTAGGGGTGTCCCTTTGTGTTCAGAGAATACCTTGAGCATGGCAGTGATAAGTGGAAAGGAACAGTGGGCCGAAAAGAGGAGAGGTACTCTTAGGGTCCAGAGTTAGGGGTACCCTGTTCTGTGCTGCCTGTATACCTGAGGAGTTTGGGAATGTAAAGCTAAATCTGGCTGAAGATGCCTGTAATGACCGCTTTCTCAGAACATGAATATAGACTATCTCTTTTTTCTCAAAGTTTGCTGTTTTGCTTAACATTTTAATAGTTTGCTGTGTGGACCACGTCTGTTTGTCCTTTTACAAAGTGGAGGCCTTGTGAGGTGCATCACAGGCCTGGAACCACGTTAGTGCATGTTGAGGGGAGTTTTAATTCATAAAGGAAAATGAATGGAACAGGAGCAAGTGCAGTGCCAGCTGGGGACATCCGTGGACAGGGCCATGGCTGTTACTGCCTTGAATGTCACAGTATTGACTTAGTTTCCTCAGTTTCCCCCTGAGGAAACTGTATGGCCATGGAATTGTAGTATGTTTTTTGCTTTTTTTGGTTATTCAAAAAATAAGTTTTTCCTTAAGTGAGTATACCTGTGTTGAGATGAAACAAATTAATACTCCTAAATGTATTTATTTTTAAAATTACTAGTACTGATGGTGACACTGAAACATTTGTAGATGTGAGTTGGAATACAGAAATTGCGTCAGATATAGTTGTGTTGGACTTCTAATTCTGATTTGATTCATGTTTCAGTTGGAGTATTTTATGATTCAAACCTTAAATCAGAAGACAAGTGAAAAAATGAAGAAAAGAAAAATGACCAACTCCTTTCATGGAATCAGACCACCTCAGCTTGAACAACCAGGTGTGGAGACATTAAGAAGACATGTCTTACTAGGCATTCTCCATAGATCTAGGGAAATTGCTTTCAAATCTGAGCATGCTTCAGGGCCCGTCTGATATTCTCCTTCAGCCAGATAACAAAAACAGTACAAGAACACTTTTCTTGTCCTTAGAATTACTTAACCTTTAATTTATTTTCCAAAGCCTTGTTGTCCTCTCAAACTCATTTATACACTTATTCAACAATATTCACCACTGCCCCACAAAGTCTCCAAATGCTTTGGAGCTAGAATTCTAGAACTGATGCCAAGATTCTACCCCCACTTCACCACTACCAAAGGTATGGCCCACGCCTCATCCCCTCTGGCCACAGAATACCTCTTCTCTTAACTCTAGACATACTATTTTCTTTGCATTCCACAAAGCAAAAACATGGGGGAAATCCAATCTAGGGAATAATTCCTAGAAAGAGATGAAACAGAGGTTTGTGTAAGTGTTACAGCTCTGATGGGAACGTTTTCCCCAATACAAGTGTTGCAGCTCTGAGGTGAAAACTCCCAATGCACAGGGTGTTACAGCTCTGAGGGTAGAGGTTTCCCCTATGTAAGTGTTATAGGTCCGAAGGAAAAGGTATCTTGATAGTCGGGAAGCAAGGAATACCACAAAGTCGCACCACACAACAAACCTCACACAAGAGATTTATAGAGAAAGTCACAAGAGAGTGACTGCCTCTACTTGGGCAAGAAGTAGCTGGTGAAACTTTAATATGAACTGAAAACTAGATGGAATTGTAGGGTTCTTGTTAATTTTCTTACCTATTATGACTAATAAGTCACTGTTCAAAGATAATGTTAAATATTTTCAGAGCCTCAGTGGCCTAATGCCTGCAGCTTATTTTTAAAGAATTCAGCTGCGGTGTGTGTATCTGTCTGTGTGTGTTTGTGTTTGTGTCAAATGACAAATAACTGCAGAATGAAGTAAAGGGTGTATGTGTGGTCACTGTATCATTTGTACAACCAAGTGTAAATATAAAAAAAATTACACTCAATATCAGAACATTTTGCATGATTATGGAATATAATAACAGAGTAGTTATCCATTGGATCAGCTTATCTTTGATATTATTTTTAAAGATGGGTACTTGTTATCATGTGATGACTATGGTTTATTGTGATGTTACTATATTTTATGAAGAAATGGAAAGGATGTGTTTAAAAGTCTCAAGTACAAAGAAATTATGAGGAGATGCCACATGGTATCAGTATGTATTGATTGAATATCTGTGTGCATTCCATAAATGTGAGATATTCCTATTTGTCAAAAAGAAAAAAAAAACCTTAAAGTAGGCACTAGAAAGCATGTTTATATTCATGTTGCATGAATATAAATATAAACAAGGAAATACAACTTAGAATTGAGAAATCATTTCCAGTTTTTAAAAGTTCAGATAAATAAAATGTGGGAAATTCTAGGGCCTTAATGCTTTCAGGGTTGGAAAAAGCCAGCTAGTATAGAGAGCTGGTTGTTTGGACTGAACTGGAGAAGGAACATTCTCTCCCACACCGTTTGATGCTGATGAAACTTTGTCCGTGGTTCTTCATTTGGGGGACTGGGTAGAATGATGTACAGGGTCTCCAGCAATGTCTGAGCAGCAGACACAGGCTGTGTGTTCACAAGGCTGTTTCATTGACTTTCAGTTTAGAGAGCTGTGGGCGGAGCACTACATAAAACCTGGACCAGCATGCTTCAGAAATCCGTGGCGAACTGGCTCTTATGCACTTAGGTTAACTGGTACAAAATCAGTGATTTGTAGGTTAAAAAATAAAAAAGGGCAAGTATTGGAACTTTGTATGATTCATTTTTAAAGAATAGTTATTTTCAGTTATTGGACTTGTAGACGTAAAAAAATAGAGTATTATTTTAATTTTCCCTCCAAAACAGAAAAGATGCCTGTCTTGAAAGCCGAAGCATCACACTACCACTCTGACTTGAACAACTTGCTGTTCTGCTGCCAGTGTGTGGACGTGGTGTTTTATCACCCGGAAGTGACAGGCATCGTGGAGGCTCACAAGATTGTTCTCTGCGCCGTAAGCCACGTTTTCATGCTTCTTTTCAATGTGAAGAGCCCTACCGACATTCAGGATTCCAGTATCATCCGAACCACCCAGGATCTCTTTGCCATAAACAGAGATGCTGTGTTTCCAGGTGCTAGCCAGGAAACTCCCAGCAACCCACCGCTGCGAGTCATTGTGAAGGACGCCCTCTTCTGCTCGTGTTTATCCGACATTCTGCGCTTCATTTATTCAGGTACCTTGTCAGACGTTCTGGTCCCTTCTACCCTCTTAAACTTTCTAGATGAAGGATGCTTGTGGTCTATGGTCCGTGAGAGTCTTGGTTAATTTTACATTTATCTTATCCCCTGACATCTGAGATGATACTTACACATGAAGTGTAGCATTTTCTTTGTATGTAGAAATATCCACGTGTTTTGTCTTCCTAACAAATTTATTTGCCTTAAGGAAAAAAAAAACAAAGCAAAATCACATACCATACAGTCTGCTATTTTAGCCATCTTTAAGTGTGCAATCCAATAATATTAGATCTATTTATAGAGTATAATTATCATTTTCATTCACTTCTGTAATTCTTTATTTGAAAATTGAAAGTCTGTCCCCATTGGACAGTAACTTCTTCAAGCCTCTCCTAGCCCCTCCACTCTCTACTCCTGAGATCTTGACCACTCTGTGTGCCTTGCATGAGTTCAGTCAGTGTGCCTGAGATTTTTTTTCTCATTTGAATTATGGTTATATCATATAATAAGTTAAAATTTAATTACGGTTTTAAAAAGAAGTTATAGTTGATTTTTGTTGAAAATATGAGTGGTGGTGGATTAGCGAGTGGTCTGGAAAATTCACGAGCACCCATAGAGCACTCTGCCTTCAGCTTGACAGGTTTACCAACGTTTCAGGGGCCTTGCAGATCAGGTATGAGTAGTTAGAATCATCAAATGACTAGTTAATGACTTCTTTGAGGTCTACAGATTTTAATGTTTAAAATTAGAATCTCACAGCTCAGAATTTAATACTAATTTAAAAAAAAAACAAAATGTTTGCATGTGAAGAGAATGTTTGCAATGACTTGTCTAAGGATCTGTGAAGAATGTATTTAACTTATCAGTGATTTTACTGTTGAAATTCTATGAATTATTCAGCAGGTTTCCTACAATATCCATTTAATCCTGGAAGGCACATGAGCGCTCTAAGTCATTTAGGATTTCTTTAATATGGTGAAACAGGTCCACATGCCCAGATACTGGGCGTGCCTGACATTCTCCTAGGAAAGATGCTTATTTACATTGTGAAGTCAATACCCAGAGATGGAGGGAAATGCAGGCCAGTGGACAAAAGGGAAAAGAAAAGAAAAGGTTCCCCCTTACCCTCACCCATTCCCCTGTCAGTCACCTGTGGCAGCTTTCTGAATTCTCTCAGCTGCAGTTGGAAAGAGATTTTATTCACACATATAGATGCTCTGGTAAACATGTGTGTGGTGGAGGAGGAGAGAGCTTGAAGGAGTAAGTTAGAGAGGAACTCAGTGAGGAGGCTCCATTAGTCTGGCATGGAACTCCGCACAGGCCAGCACTGTGACCTTCAGCATTAGACTGGTACTTTTAAATCTTGGAGTTCGAGGTCACCTGGGGATCCCGTGAGTCTGCAGGTTCTGATGGTATGGCAGAGGTGGAGTGCAATGTGAACGGTATTTCCAACAAACTTTAAGTGATGTCTGATACTCTCGGGACGACTGGGTCCCCCACAGCCAATGAATTAGGGCTTGGATTTCAATTGAGAGACTGGGCCCGGAAGCCTCTTGTCAGCTTAGGGCACAAAGAGAGGTGAACTGCAAAGTGAACTTTGACCTGGGCTAGAAGGAGCCTGGTGCAGGTTGAGACAGAAGAATAACTGGCTGTGCAGGCTCGTATTAATCATTCTCTAATTATGTACAAATGGTACATCTAAATTGATCAGAAGTAAACTAGAGTCCTGTTTTAAAAGATACTGAAGCCATCATTGCAGCTTTTAAAAAAAAATGTGTGTTTATCTCAAGAAATTTTTTTTAAAAAGCACAGATCCCATTATCCAAGCAAACTATCTGACTATCACTGGTGTTTGTTTTCTCTGATAAATTCTCATTTGCTAATAGATTAGTACTTTAAATTTTTTTCTTTTTCTTTTTTTACCAAATGAAACAAAAATCTTGTCTACATTTTTCGTGGAGTCTCCGATAGGGACTTAAAATGTTTCCTTGGAATGTTTTCAAACTCTGAACAGAGTACAGGTTTCAAGGCACAGGTCTGTACAGTGGTTCCTTCACGGTCCACAAGTCACAGAGTATGTCGGGGAACCGTGGAGGACAGGAGACAGTGGGGCTGCTTGGGCAGAGACAGAGCTCCATGGTGCAGCTTGCTCAGGAGTGTTTGTCCTGAGCAAACAGGAACTGAAACCTACAATAAACAGATCTTCTTCCTTTAAAAAAAAAAAAAAAAAAAAGTCAACCAGACCACAAAAAGTACTTTTTAAATAAAAAAAAAATTATTTTTAAATAGCAGGCTTGTCTTTTGCCTCTAAGAACTGGATTATGTGGATGTTTTGGCTTGGTATTTTGAAGGCACCTATTTCATAGACTGGTTAGCATTTCATACTCAAATATGAGCCTTCAGTTTGTTTTCCTCTTGAAAGTTTTTAATAACTAGATACAGTCCACGCATGTCTGGTTTATATATGGAAGCTTTCCATTGATTGCATAAGAGGAACACCATACAATGTGTTCCTGTTTATTGCACCAACAAAGGGCAGAGTGAGATATGCAGTGTCCAGGGAGTGAGAGAGCACACGCTTGTAACATTCTTATAATACTTGGCAGTTTAAGGCTTGTAAATTCCCGAGTCACGTGATCTTGGATGGTTAGAAATTGAAATATTTGTGAGAGACTCAAGAATGCAGCTTTGAGCTGGACCTGTCACAGATGAGCCAGAGTCCCACAGCACTTACTGCAATGCAGAATAGACAAGCATGTGGATGGAGCTTTGGGTTCAGTTTGCACGGTGTTTGCTCCCATTCTTGGAAGTATTCTGGAACATGTTCTTTTCTGTATAACAGAAATCAGCATAGGATACCCCAAATGCACCGTGCTCTTCAACACACTAGGTAAATTACTGAAGTGCTTGAGAAATTTCCTTGGGAAACTCCAGTGATCTGTGCAAAATGAGTAGCTGCTGCAGACCCTGCCGACGGACAGCCTGCCTATGGTTGACACTGTGACTGTGGTTGACAATGCTGTACATTGAAAACTTTGTTCAGAGGATAGACCTCGTGTTGAACATTTGCACGACAGAAAAGAAGCCCTGGCTATAGGCTTCTTGGCTGATTAACAGTTAAAGTGTCACAGATAACGTGATTACCATTTCTAGTTTTGAAAACAGCCCACTTGTTAGAGCTGTTAGGAATTTGTCCTACTTCCATTTCTTGGTTATCAGCTCTTGGTGAGTCTGTTTTCAAACAGCTAAGGGGCCCCTTGGGTTTGCCTGTTTATTTAGATTATTTGATGTTTGCTTGCTTTCAGATATTGCTTTGAATGGAAGCATTACATAGATGTTTCTTGGTTAATATAACTTTACTTGTTGTTGGGTGGATGTAAGTTTTACCTAACAATGGTAAAGGTCAATGTATCTGTGTTCTCCTTCAGTTTGGATGTGTAGACAAATAAAAAATACACTTACTGTAGGCTGTGTGGTACTAATTGGGTGTGGATAATGTGTTGGAACATGGTGCACTCAGAGTATGTAGGTGCCCTGGGAGGCTTTAAAGAACCTTAGCTCTAGAAGTTCTTTTTTTTTTTTTTTTTTTTGGTTTTTTTTCGAGACAGGGTTTCTCTGAATATCTCTGGCTGTCCTGGACTCGCTTTGTAGACCAGGCTGGCCTCGAACTCACAGAGATCCACCTGCCTCTGCCTCCCAAGTGCTGGGATTAAAGGCGTGCGCCACCACCGCCCGGCTGGAAGTTCTAATTTAATTAAAATGAGGCTTCCTCTGATGTATTTTACAAACTATCTCTTATCAGGACAATATAATGCACAGCTAGGATTGAGAATCGATCTGGGCTCCATTGGTTTCTAAGGCATTTGATACTTTTTTTTTTTAATGTGTGAGGTTTATTGCACATTTTGGGAGATGGCAGAAAAGTTAGCTACAAACTCAATGGGAAAAAAAAATATCTCTTGTCACTGTAGTAATTCCAAGGCATTAGCAGATGGACATGGGGCTAGCATATAGCTCTCTGAGGGGTTGGAGTCAAGACTTGGTATGCTGGAGTCTCTTCGTAATTGGCTCACTCCAGAGTAAAAACTGTCCCGTGACAGTGCATAGGCAGCGTTTCCCGCTTTTCTTTATGTGGTGGTCTTGCTGTCCGGTCTCTGACCCTCAGGTGTCCAAAAACACCTCTGTCTACCAGCCTCAGAGGACACTGCCCAGCACTGGCAGATGGCACCCAGTGAGCCTGGGATCAGGAGCCAGGAAACTAAGAGGCTGTGAGAAGGAAAATTTGTTCAAAAGCACCAGGAGTTAGCAAGGACAGGAATGGAAGTTCCAAACACAGGGAATGGACTTCTGGCATCCTCTCCTGATAGTGTCAATGACCAGGACAGAAGCATCACAATCACTTTTGAATACATGGGTCCTGACATTTTTATGCAGACGTTTGTATGCGTGGGAGGTTTTCTGGAAAGATGATCCAAAGAATGTGTCAGATTGTGAAAAGAGTGTGTGTGACCAGTTAAAAAACACTGATATAAAAAAGAAGGAGGGGAGACAGTTGTTGGTAGAGACTACTCATCCTTCTGGTGTGAAAAGGAAGGTGACCTAGCAGGGAAGTTAGAATAAAGAGTTGTCACAAGTAGAAGGAGGCAATGGTGTGCTGGAGTCAAGCCAGCAGCTGTGTGGGCAAGGCTACTGTGTTTATCATTCCCAATTCCGCGGTCTGGGATACTATGTTGTTAGCTCGGATTTGCCTATGCTGTGAGTGTTTATATGATGGAGATGGAAAATGCTCCTGAAGCTGAGCTGAGATGATGGAAGCTGACCAGGAATGCTGAGTGTTGTAGCAAAAAGCAAGTGCCTGGGGTAGAGAGATGGCTTAGGGGTGAAGAGGACCCAGGTTCCATTCCCAGTACCCATGCTCTTAGTGTGACTTTATACAATTGTGTTAGTTTCACACTTTCTCTTTTAACCTGGCTATCATCCAAATAATTGAGACTCTATTTTGTTATTTGTTAAATAAGCTTCACAACGTATGAACTTGGAGTTATTACTCTATTCTTAACCCCCCAAGCTAATCTGGCTTCCTCCCAGAGTAAATCCCAGAGACACTTGCTCTTTGTGGCTTTCCTGCTTCAGCTGGCTCTCTCCTGATCACTCTTGCACCTCTGCCTGTGACTGAACTCCACTGCTTCCTCCTCTAACTCCCCCTTCCCTTTAGGGCAGGAAGTCCATCCCTATTCTCTCCCCTGCTCATGATTGGCTGTAAGCTGCTTTATTGGCATATGTGGAGACAATTTGGGGGGGCAGTGTTTACACAACATTAAAACAGGAGATTCTCAGAAAAGGGACTGCAACCAGATATGGGGGGTAGGTAGTTACCAGAAATCAGCATTTGAATTAAATAATAACCATATATCTATAACACGTCATGGCTAACAACTGACCTTAACTCCAGTTCCAGGGTATCTAACACCTTCTTTGGTTTCCTCAGACACTGCACACATGTGGTGTACTTACATACATGCAGGCCCTTCTGGTCTACTTTGGTTCCCACTGGTAGAAGCTGACTGCAGTGGACTGAGCTCATTGGCTTAAAACATGATTTATGTACCGTGCTCAATCCATAATCTATCACAAACAAAATCATCTGCAGAGTGATGGATACAAGTATGACACACGACGAAAAGTAGACTAGGAGCAGATAGCAAAGGGTCTCGATTACCCCACAAACACACACACACACACACACACACACACACACACACACACACACACACACAC
>CAJQZJ010034249.1:5369004-5390475 GCA_907164525.1 Lophiomys imhausi
CACACACACACACACACACACACACACACACACACACACACACACACGAGTCTGTGGCACATTGTTTTGATTGTATTTTTGGGAGTTTGGACCTCCTGTAAGTCATGGGGTGGATAAGGGCAATCCCTTGTGTGGTGGCTTGAATAAGAATGGCCCTCAGAGGCCCATATATTTGAGTGCTTAGTCACTAGGGAGTAAAACTGTTTGAAAGGATTAGAAGGATTAAGAGGTGTGCACTTGTTGGAGGAAGTATGCCACTGGGAATAGGATTTGAGGTTTCAGAAGTCTAGGCCCAGGCTCTCTTTCTTTGCCTACCTAACTGCAGACCACGATGTAGCTTTCAGCTACTTGTCCAGCATCATGTGTGCTACCATGTTCCCTGGCTTGATGATATTGGACTAAACCTCTGAAACTATGAGCAAACCCTCAACTAGATGCTTTCTTTTATAGGAGTTGCCTTGGTCAACGTGTCTCTTCACAGCAATAGAACAATTACTAAGACACCTTGGAACATCATGAGCAGAAATCATAACTTTGAAAACTTAGCTTGAATGTATCCCAAGGATAAAAGGTCATTGGGGAGCAGGGAGGCTGGGTAGAAGGTCCTGTGAGAGAAGCATTTTGGGTAAAAAGTCACCTTTTGCTGACCATAAAATAGAATTAGAGGAAATAAAATGTTCACAGAGTTGGAAGCAAGAGTGAAGGACCCCACCAAGAATAGCCTTGAAGTTGGCCAGCATGGAGACATAGTTCAGGAAAAAAAACAGGTAGCTGGTGTTGGCTGGATCACAGAGAGTATCAGAAAACCACCTCACTGCCCTTCTCGGGTTAGCTTAGTAGAGTTTCAAGGCAGGTGTCCCATTGTGAGTCTGACAGTGCACAAGGTCTGTGGTTCCCCAGACCGGTGGTATGCCTTTGCTCTCCAGTAGTGGTGATGCTAATCAGCATTGGGAAAGGCCATTCTTTGGGAACCAATAAGCAACTTGCCAGATCATTTTCCACCCATCCTGGTCGGGGCTGCTAAGTCACTAGCTGAAACACCTGCTTCAGAAATGTCAGAGGTCAGGGAGGAAGGTGGTTTAGGGAAGTTTTTCTCAACCTTCTTAGTCCTGTGACTCTTTAATGCATATGGTTCCTCATGTTGTAGTAAACCCCAACCATAAAATTATTTTTGTTGCTATTTCATAACTGTAATTTTACTACTGTGATGAATCATAGTGTAAGTAACTGTGTTTTATGATAGTCTTAGGTGACTTCAGTGAGAGAGGTAGGTTCCCCCAGGGGTTTGTGACCCATAAGATGTGAACCACTGGTTTAGGGAAGGCAAACTGACTTGTTAAACGCACACTTCAACAGACACATTTGCTATAGAAAAATTAAAATACTGAAGAAGGGAGCGCTGATAATCTAGAATGAGACTCAGCTTTTCACACCTCTTACTCAAACAAGAAAATCTGACAGGCTACTTTCTTACAGGTGCTTTTCAGTGGGAAGAGCTGGAAGAGGATGTCAGGAGGAAGTTGAGAGATTCAGGGGATGTTTCTGATGTAATTGAGAAGGTTAAATGCATTTTGAAAACACCAGGAAAGGTAAGTTAATTTGACTCTGAATTATAACTGGTGTGTTTTGATGACTATAACATTGAGTCACTAGCAAAGTTAAATAATTCATAAATATAAATGTTTTCCCTATGTATATGTTTCTATTTAAATATTTTAAACAGAAACATATGTATTTCTTACTAAGATTTTAATTTATGTGAGGACTAAAATATGTGTGAATCGAGTTTTTAAAATGTTCATTTGTGAATTCTGCCTTTGGAACATCCCACTGGAACCCTGGGAACACAGAGACTAGTCTGCCTCTGCCTCCTGAATGTTGGGAGTAAAGGTGTGCCCCACCACTGCCAGGCCCTTGTTAGCAATGAAAGGCTGCCTGACTCCTGCTCCTGAAGCTGGCCTCTGGGAGGGGCTCTTTCTAACACCCATAACTTAAATCAAGATAGCTTTGAGGAGTAGGGTGGTTCCTCTGTGAACTTTTTAAAGAGTTCCGAGCAATATATTTAACCAAATAGACAGTTGAGGAATCTCTTGAGTACATATTCAAAATCGCAAACTGGGTTCAAGGTTATAAAAATACTGATGCTGCATGGCCGTAAAACTCCAATGATTTAGATTGCACAGAGTCTGTAAAGGTTTTAAACGTAGATTTGTTAAACTTTAAGATAACTCTATTGGATAATTTAGGCAGTTTATTCCTATTTCAGATTCTGTGATAAGCAAGTTGGCTACAGTAGATAAAAAGGGAAATTGTGTGCAATGCTTAGTAAAGTATAGGTTTTCTTTAAATATAAGAAAAACATTCCTTTAGTTTTTTTTTCTTACAGATGACTTAATTCTGCAGCCTACATTACTAACATTTAAAGTTAATAGTTGGGGGCTGGAGAGATGGCTCAGCGGTTAAGAGCACTGCCTAGTGCTCTTCCAAAGGTCCTGAGTTCAATTCCCAGCAACCACATGGTGGCTCACAACCATCCACAATGTGATCTGGTGCCCTCTTCTGGAATGCAGGTGTACATGCAGATAGAGCACACATATGCAATAAATAAAATAAAATCTTTAAAAAAAAATAAAAAAAATAAAGTTAATAGTTTAAAGAGGCAAACTGTATTAGTTTTTCATTCCCTGATTTTTGAAAGTTGGTTTTACATGAATTTAGTGTGTGTATACACACACATGTACACAGTTATGTGTGCCAAAGAATACATATGAAGTTGAGAGGAGAGCTTGTAGTTGATTCTTCCTTCCACTATGTGTGCTCCAGGGATTAAACTACGACAGCAAGTGTCTGTACTCCCTGAGCCATCTCTCTGCTCCTGACCCCTTTATTTGAGGCAAGGGCTCACATGGTCCAGACTGACTCAAACTCTCTTTGTAGCCCAGAGTAGCTTCAAGCCTGTAACTTTCCTACTTTAGCTTCCCTGTTGCTTAGGTTGCGGATATGCAACCACACCTGGGTTATACAAGCTTTTCATGAAGCTTCTTAATTTTCTTTAGTTAAGAAAAAGATTTAACAAAGAAAACACAGAATTAAGGGGTAAGATCTTTCGTTTCAGCAGCTCAGTGCAGCAAGTATTCCCAGGCAGGCCAGCCGTACAGGAATCATGAGGTTAGTTGCCCTCTTTCAGCCCAACTCAACTTTGTAACTCTTAAATATGCACAAACACTTGCCTTGTGTTTATTAAAACTGATGAGTTAATTTATTAACCAGGAGAAAAACCTTTCTCTCCCTATCTCTCCCCCCACACACACTTCATACATGGTGAACATTTATATAAGATTCACTGTGTGAGACCCATAACCCTTATCTATATGGAGTATTCACTGTCTTGTTGGTGTTCTGAACCTGTGTTTTCCTTGGGTCTGATTTGGCACCTGTCCTTCGAGATACTGAGAGTAACATCACTTCCGACTGCTGCAGGGAAGACTGGGCTGTGTGATTCTGTAACACGGACGGACTAAATTCCCTCTGCACAGATGGGAGGGTTCCTCCAGCCTTACACGTGTTCTGTTTACGAAGTGTGTCTGTCACAGGACAGTAACACAACAGTGTGTTGGCACTTGGGAGCGTGGATTTCAATTCTGAGTCTGTCAGGAGTTCTTGCTGCCTTTGAGCGATGCAGGGCTTTCTTTAAACTGGGGATAAAACTAGGTACTGCAAGCCCCACTAGCTCTCTGATTCTGGGGTGGGTTTTGGCTGTCACTCTTCTTTTTTTTTTTTAAATTTATTCATCAATTTATTATGTATACAGTATTTGCTCTACATAAATGCCCAGGCACAAGATCTCAATGTAGATGGCTGTGAGCCACCATGTGGTTGCTGGGAATTGAACTCAGGACCTTTGGAAGAACAGCCAGTGCTCTTAACCTCTGAGCCATCACTCCAGCCCAGCTGTCACTCTTCTTCACATGTGCCAGTCACTTGCATCCCAAGCAGCACTTCCTCCATGTGTGCTGTGGGCAGGGTTGAGGTCTGGACAGGAAGAACAGGTCTGTTACCTTTTTCCCTTTCACCATGCTTGTGGAGTTCTTGCTGGCCTGGGTCTTCCTTTTCCTTGTCAAGAGGATAGACATGCTATTTTCCTCCTTCAGAAAAGACTGTAAACTCCCCTTCAAAGTAGATTAGCACAGGTAGACAGTTTGTATCACACTGTTATAGCCAGAGTTGAATATTAGGCTTCTTACAGATAGAGGTTCCTGATTTCCCCAGCTGACCAAGCACGGGAGATCGATGAGGATGAGATTTGGAAATCCAGCCAGGGATCTGATGGAGTCATCAAGAATGAATAAAAATAATTTCAATAGAAACCATAACTAAATTGTTCCAAAGTGAGGGAGTGTGGCCATATAGTTTAAGATTGCAGCCCTAATTTGGGCAACTCTACCTGAAAATATGAAGACTTGTTTTATTTCATTGTAAAGAAAAATTAGAGCAAATACAAAAGAAAAAGATTGAGGCAAGGAAAAGAAAGTGGGCTTGGGCTTCTAGAACAGGGACCAGGGGATGTCTGGATAAACAAAGTGCCAAAGCTGAGGTAGGCCAAGGCACTGTGGGAGGAAGATGACAGCTGGGTGGGACCAATGTGGTGTGACAAGGTTTGTTGATGCAGGAAGACCGTCCGGAGCTGTAGGTCAAAGACTCCAGTGGCTTTTTTTTTATAGGTTCCAGTAGCCTCTGCTGTTCACACACACACAAAACAAAATAAGAATTAGAGAGTTGTTTTCAAATGGAAATTCACCACTCTGAGGTTTTTTTGGTTGTGAGCCTTTACCCGGAGATTTTTTTTTTTTTTAATATTCATTCTTTAGGAGAAAGACTCGCTAGGCCATAAAAGAACCTGTGTGATAAGGAAACATTCACTCCCTGTTGCAGCAGTGGCTCTCGGGGATTCAGGATCCCAAGGCTTCCAGCCACCACTTAGCCAGTGGCCTGGTAAGATCACTTACAGCCAGCAGATGAAGTGTTTCAGGGAATGGTCCCTTCAGAGGTGTGATCAGAGGTGTCATCATGAGGCAATTGTGATTTCCTATCTGCAGTTTTCCATGCATGTCATCCCAGCAAACTGAACAGCTTTCCCTGTGTGCTTGTGTTTTCTCCTGATAGATTAATTGCCTGAGGAACTGCAAGACCTACCAAGCCAGAAAGCCTCTGTGGTTTTACAATACATCTCTCAAGTTTTTCCTTAATAAACCAATGCTTGCCGATGTTGTCTTCGAAATTCAAGGTATGGCTCAGCTGTTACAGAGTTCATTTCACATTTTTATTTTTTACTTGCTTCCCTCACAGTCTAGTTCAGCTTGAAATACCTGGGATGGAGGAATTAGTGTTCTCTTTTGTGGTATTACATAAAGTAATACCAGCTGAATTTTAAGAAAACCATTTTATAAACTAAGAAAAGGAGTTTATATTTCCTTGGTGTTTCCCCTCCTTATATAGTTCATCTACTCATCTGGGATCAGCAGGGGATGGGATGATCTTTATTATATCTTTTTGCATTTTCATTTGTACATTTTTTAAGATGTTTTTTAATTCATCTGAAGCCATTTCTCTTAAAAGCTCATTATCTCTAGCTTGGTTTATTCAATTAAAAAACAAAACAAAACAAAAACTGACCTACATCAGGTACCCACAGTTATTGCTGAATGTGTCCCTGGCAGCACTGTGAGAATTGTTATCACCAGAGCAACTGAAAACTGCCTCTTATCTCTGTGGGAAAGGGATGCTGCCTGATTTTAATAAGATGAGCTGTCTTGGAAACCCATTACTGATTACTTGCATGGATAATTCTGCCACATTACTAGATTAAATGCATAATCTTAAAGATGAGTTGTCATATACCTTCAATTACGAAAGGATAAAAGGAGTTGTTCGCAAATAAATTAAGTAGACCTTTAATTGGCTGTGTAAAGAGGGACGTGTAACTCTAATTTGTGGGTAGGAATGTATGGCAGCTACCACACCATTTGCTTTTCAATACCTTTCCCCAGAAAGAGTCTCCTTACTTATAACTTTGGTTATATGTCAAGAAAACTAGTGAATTGAATTTTTGTCCAAAGCTCTGTTGGCCGTACCATATACGGTGTGAGCCTAGGACTCTGAAAGTGGGACAGTAAGATTGACCTTGAGATATATTTAAACATGGCAGGGGAGGGAACCAACCAGCATCCAGAGACTATCTATAGCTCTCTCATCAGTTTATAAGAGCTACAGCTGACTAACCACCTACTGGTAGTGACACACTTGGATTTATTAATTGGATTTATTGCTGAAATAGAAAGTCCAAATGTCTGTCTGAAGTCAGCTTCATAGTACTCATTGTAGGTAGAGAAAGTCTCATAAGAGGCCCAGCCAGGGGAGATCACAGAATTAGCCCCTAGCAGAATACTGTTGATGGAGGAATTTGTGGGAAGTATCTGAGTGTTCTACACCAGAAAAACACTAGCTAAGCAGCTTCACATTCCAACAGAAAACACTACATCCATTGTTAAGAAGAAACTTAATCTGTAAATTAAAACAATATTTCTATCTTTACCAAATTAATCATCTGAAGTCCATTTTTGAAAGATAAAATAATGGTGTCTGTATTCTGAAGGAAAGTTCCTGATGCCACTGGAGGTTGCAAAGTGCTCTTTCCCAAACGACTTCTTGTGGGTCATAGAGGTCTGTCCTTTAACTATATCCATGATGTGAAACCGAAACTTAGTTAACAAATATATTTATTAATAACTGTAAACCGTTAAATTAGGCCGGCAGAGCAGCGTGCAGAGCCTGGCAGGAGGCCAACGGGCCTGGCTTGCCTTAGCTGGCAGCCTGACCTGTCCTGTCCTGGGGATAAGGCTCTGGACCAAGGGTGGCCTTCACCACCTGCAACCAAAACTCTGTTAACTGATATATTTATTAATAACAATAAACTCTTATATTAGGCCAGTGGAGCAGATGATGGTGGCCTGGCAGAAGGCCTGTATGCTCACCTTAGCTGAGGCCTGCGATGGGAGGCCTGTACCTGTCATAAGGCCTGAGACCAAAGTGGCCCTTTTCCCAATAATTAAATACACCAAGACCTTTCAACACTTAGGCCTTAGCTGGGAGACTCTCAACTAGCTAATCTAAATTAACCTGACCACCTAATCCCAACTAGCCATGTGGCTTGCTGTATCCTCAGAGCTCATACCAAGGCTTCCTGCTGTTTCCAAAGTCCTGGTAGGAAGACAGCTCCCTCTGTAAGCCCAGGATTCCTAAATTCCTCCCAGGAAGTTCTGCCTTCCTATACTCTTTCTGCCTAGTTAATTGGCCATCAGTGACTTTTATTAACCAATCTGAGAGTACCTCAGAAAAGGCAGTAACCAGATCTCTGAGCACTAAAATCAGCCTCTGAGAACCAATGTCCAAGACCTTTCTCCAATAATGATGTATGGTTGATTAGTCTTATGCTGAACACCACTCTGAACGATAACCCCCCCCAAAAGTTCTGGGGTCACAGGAAAACCTAGGGTAGGCTTTTCATAAGGGATAAATGCAGCAGTGGGTATTCTGAGTGTATATTGTGAACACGCAAGCATTGTTCCTGCAGCTAGGCTGAGATATGTTCTAAGGAATGTCTTCTAAGACCTGTGTGTTAAACAGGTTGGGCATTTGTGAGTCTCCTGGATAGTGCTTGCCTAATAGTTCCATGGCAGTATTTGATACACATCACATACAATACAGTCAGCCTGGCATTATTATTTCTTTTTTTTTTTTAAACAGGGTCTTACTATGTAGCTCTGGCTGTCCTGGAAGTCACTATGTAGTCTAGCCTGGCCTCGAACTCACAGAGATCTACTTGCCTCTACTTCCCAAGTGCTGGGATTAAAGATATGCACCACCACACCTGGCTGTGGAATTCATTTCTTACGGTATGGTCAAGTTCTTGTCATTTTGGCTGCCCCTCTTTTTTTTTTCTTATATAACCTAGGTCTCTTTGATTGAAGTCTGGGTGCTCCTTAGCTCCTCAATTTTTTTTTTTTCATTGAACCCTAGGCCCACAGAAGGCAGAAGAGGGCATCAGACGCCACGGGACTGGAATTACAGCCATTTGTGACATGTGCATGCTGGAGATAAAACCTCCGGCTTGGCAACACATGCTTAGCCACTAGCCTTCTCTCTACCCGCTCATGGGCACCTTGCACTTTCGCTGACCCCATGTTTGCATAGCAGGCATTATCATCTGCTTACAGTTAGCAAAGAGGCACCAGCACCAAGCATTATGTCAGAATAACCTGCTGAGAAGATTTCTGAAGGAAGTGTGCAACACATGGGAAATAGAGAATCTTTCTCCTTTTAATGTCCTGCTTTTCTTCAGCTCTGTCACTTCCTAATCCTTTCTGTGAGCCCCTGCCCACTCACCTCCATATGCAAGGACCACAGTTGCCTATCTGATCATATTCAGCATCTGTATATAACTTCAGGCATTAGTCCTATGGATAGCCACTCACTTTTTTAAAAAATAAATACATTATTTATTTGTTGGGGTGTGGGTGTGTGTGCCCTGGAAGTCAGGTGGAGGTCAGAAGACAGTGACGTTTCCTTTGACTGTGTGGTTTCCAGGGATCAAGTTCAGGTTGTATAGGTTGAAGACAAACCCTCTACCCACTGGGCAACCTCATAAGCCTCACCTTGGTGTTTGTTTGTCTTGTGTTTTGTTTAGTTTAAAATTTGATTTGTTTTGTTATGAAGTAACCAGCCACGTTTTGAGTTTATAATATAATCACATTTCTTCTTTTCCTCCCTCCAAACCCTCTCATATATCCTGTTCTCCAAAATTCCATTAATTGTATTGAATGCATACATGTACATACATAGATATCCATGAGTATAACCTGCTCAAACCATGTAATGTTCAGGGCTGACCATTGGCACTGAAGGACCAATTGGTGTGCTCTTCCCATTCTTGCTTTCCTCAGTTGCCTGCCATTCTTTGTGTAGGGTTGAGGCCTTGAGGGCTTTTCCCCATCCACTTTGTCATGTCCATTGATTTCATCCTTGTTCAGCTCAAGTTTGGGCAGTTGTATTGACTAGACTTTATGGATATAGCTTCTGACATTACTAGGAGACACACTCCATTAAACTCCCTGATCCTCTGGCTCTTACAATTTTTCTGCCTCCTCTTCCAGTGTTCCCTGACCCTAAGAAGGAGGAGTGTTTTGTAGATGTATCAGTTGAGACTAGACTCCACCACTCTGCATTTTGATTGATTGTGGTTTTCTGTGGTGATCTCCATCTGTTGGAGAAGTTTCCTTGATGAGGAGTGGAGACTACACTTTATGTAGAATAACAAATATTTATAGATTGTTGTTATGCGTTATTCTGGTTTAATAAATTAGTGGTTGTAGGTTCTCCTCCAATAAGCATGACTTCACTAGCCCTGAGTAGTTAGCTAGATTTCCAGTACCAGGTGTGGTTTTCTTCTTGTTGATCAGGTCTTAAATCCAATTACAGAGCTGTTAGCTATCTCCAAGGTATGTGTGCTACTACTACACCCTTAGGGCTATTGTGCCACGCTGGTCATTGATGTGGTTCATAAGTGTCATAGCTGTGTGAGACTGTTGGTTGCCTCCCTCCTTTGGAAGCTTGCATGATATACAGTAGGCTGTTTTTTTTGGGGGGGGAGTCTCTTGAATAGTCCTGACCAACAACTCGAGAAAGGACTTCTGATGTCTGATATTGGGGTTTTTTTGTTAGGTGGTTTTTGGCTCTTGGAGGGAGCACCATCACCCCATGATGAAAAGTTCAATAAGACTATATACGTATATTTATACACAGAATTATATATATATATTATGGGTTATTAACTCTTTTTAATTAAATAGTTAATAGTATGATTTATTATGACTTCTTCAGATGTCCTTATTGTTTTCTTACCTACCCCCCTCCAGCTTCCCTATTTACCTCCCTCCCTTTTCCTAAAGAGCTCCAATTTTCTCAGTTATATCACTTGTACCCAGCAACCCCCCCCCCCCCCCAACACAGTCCTGTTTTCCTTTCCTGGTTTTTCTGTAGTTGATACAGACTATGTATTCACATCTGAAGACTTGGAGCTAGCAGCCTCCAATGAGAGAGAACATACAACGTGTGTCTTTCTGGATCTGGGTTACCTCACTTAGTATGATCATTTCTAGTTCCATCCATTTGCCTGCAAATTTCACGGCTTCATTTTTCTTTACGGCTGAATAGCATCCCACAGTGTGCATGGGCCACATCATCCACTTGTCAGGTGTAGGACATTTAGGTTGTTTCTATTTCCTAGATCCTTGTTTCTTGAGGCAAGGCCTTTCCCTGGGACCTAGACCTGCCGGTTAGGGTGGGCTCACTGGGACCTAGACCTGCCGGTTAGGGTGGGCTCCCTGGGACCTAGACCTGCCGGTTAGGGTGGCTCACTGGCAAGTTATCCCCAGAGTCCCTGCTGCTGCCACCTCCCCAGCACCGGTGGGATGGCAGGCTTGTGTTGCCATCCTCTTCTTTTATGGGGGCTGTAGGCATTGTACTGAGGTCTTCAGCAGCCACAGGAAGCACTTTATGGACTGAAGCCTGTCCTCAGCTCTATCTAATGGTTTAGGTTTGTTTTTTTGTTTCGGTGTTACTTTGTTTTGGTAGAAATGGAAATGACTGTGTGCATTGTGACTATGTATCTGACTTATGATTAATCACTAATTTAAATGCTTCATACCAAAGGCAGGAAGGGAAAGCATTCTTATATATAAACTGATTTATATTGAAACTCTAAGACAGACCCTTAGAGTAATAGTTGGATAATAACTCTCCATAAACCTTTTTTTTGGTGGGGCGGGGGCTGGTTTGAGACAGAGTTTCTCTGTGTATCCCTGGCTTTCCTGGACTCACTTTGTAGACCAGGCTGGCCTTGAACGCACAGAGATCCACCTGCCTCTGCCTCCCAAGTGCTGGATTAAAGGTGTGTGCTACCATGCCTGGCTTTTTTCTTTTTCTCTTTATTTTTTTTCTCTCCTTAAATCTTAATTAAAAAACTTTTTAAAGGTTATAGTGAAATCTTAGCCAAACTTGCAACTTTTTCACTGTGTATTTTACCTAAAATATTTACAAGCAAAGTATATTCTGAAAAAGTTACCCTTGTGAGCTGGTTGATATCCAGATGTTACTTCAGTCTCTTTAACACAGATTTATTATACAATAAGAAAGAATTTATGGGCTGGAGAGATGGCTCAGAAGTTAAGAGCACTGGCTGTTCTTCCAAAGGTCCTGAGTTCAATTCCCAGCAACCACAATCACATGGTGGCTCACAACCATCTACAGTGAGATCTGGTACCCGGGCATATATGTAGAGTAAATACTGTATACATAACAAATAAATAAATTAATTAATAAATTTTTAAAAAAAGAAAAAGAGCCGGGCGGTGGTGGCGCACGCCTATAATCCCAGCACTTGGGAGGCAGAGGCAGGCGGATCTTTGCGAGTTCGAGGCCAGCCTGGTATACAAAGCGAGTCTAGGACAGCCAGAGCTGTTAAATAGAGAAACCCTGTCTCGAAAAACCAAAAAAAAAAAAAAAAAAGAAAAAGAAAAAAAGAAAGAAAACACTCCCGGTAAAAGCTGAAAGGTCCCATTAGAGATAATTAAAAAAAAAAAAAAGAAAGGATTCATATTTATTTAAACACCGTGCTTCTCTTCATGCAAAAATAGCAGTAAATCTTTGGCTTCTTCATTCCATTTGTGATCATGAACATCACACAATCTCGTCAAGTTTTCAGAAACTAAGTGAGGAACAGTAGAACAACCAGGTCGAGAGCTGATACGTTCCTACACTTAGGTGAGGAGGTAGTGCCAGACTGGAAAACCTAGCTGGCATTTGTTCTGAATTGGATGCATATATAGATGCGGTTGTGTTTCTTTCCGTTTCTGACCCTTTACTGTTGACCAGAACAACCAGAGATGATGCAGATATAGTTTGATGAGTGGTCTTGAAGTTATAGCAGACATTGTCCATTCAAAATGTGAAATACCGTAGTCTTCTGGCCTATAAATGGGGACTTACATTTCCACCTGAGGAGTGGCTGTGAGGGTTACAATCATGCACACAGAAACCAGCAGAGACTGAGGTGTGAATCCATTCCTCTCCCCTTACAGTGGCAGCTGAAACTGGTTGGTCCTGGGATGTTTTACTGTTGAACCCAATCTATAGGCTGACAGCCAGAGTAGTCTGGAGTGGACTTGGGACATAAAACCCTGACATGGAGTATTATCTGTGTAGTAGGAAGTCATATATAGAGATTGAATGGTTCTAAAATTAGTCTTGGAAAATATGCAGATGTGACAGAGGAAGATAGGGGTTCTTTGTTAGAGTGTTGCACGAAACACTGTAACAAAGCCACATTCCTTTCCTGTTTACATCACACAGCACATACTTTAGATTTCTCTTGAGGTGAACAGTGTCTGTTTTTTTCTCAGAATGAAGCCAGGCACCACTCCTAAATTTCACTGTTGACATCTGAAATAATAAAAAATGTGCAGTGAATGCATTTTACTTAAATACTCAATATCTCTGATGACCTGCATAAAGTGAGGATAATCTGGCTTTATAATTTTTTTCAGTCTTGTTTTTTTTTTTTCTTAGAAAAGTTTTCTGAAATTATAACACGGAACACATTTGACAGGAAAAGATAGTCAGCCTTGACATTTTCAAAGAACATATTTATGTTTTATCAAAAAGTTATATCTTCCATATTTACCCTTACATAATCACTTGCAATCACTTATCAGTTGTTCTGTAAACACTGTTAGTGTTTGCATAAATACACTGCTTAAAACAGGTAACCAGGGGCTGGAGAGATGGCTCAGTATCAGGAGCATCTGAAGCTGTCTTCTGGCCTCCACAGGCACCCCCTCACATCACACACTGAAAAAAAAAAAGAACAGTAGAGAACAGGTAACTGTGGTTGGGTATTATATATTTTCACAACATAATTTTCATAACACCAAAACAGTTATCTAAAGGGTTGTGAAATAGAAGTTCATGTTCCTTTAACTGAAAGAAAGTATAATGGTTTTCCAAACTAAATTCTAATCTTCAAGTGGATCTGAAAATCAGCCGGGCATATCTTTCTATGCTTATAATCTTAGTACTCGGGAGCAAAGACAGGCAGATTCTGGAGGTTGCCGCTCAGACAGTCTAACCACAACAAGGTTCCAGGTTCATTGAGAGAGCCTGTTTAAAAAAAAAAAAAACAAGGTAGAAAGGAAATTGAAGAGGAAGACATCCCAATGTCAACCTCTGGCTTCCAAATGAGGCATGTGCACCTCTGCACACATGTGTGCTCACACGTCTCACACACACACACACACACACACACACACACACACACACAGTGATCAAAGGTACTGAAGCTGGTTTTACATTTTCAACTTTGTCTTGTAACATTATTAACAGAAAGTGCTGTTAAAATGTCAAGCCCTGCTTATGAAATCCACCCCTGTCTACTATCCACTTGATATTTTTAGTCAGTCTTAATTCATCTGCTTAACTCAAATGATAGACCATCCAGTTTGTTTAAGCTGTGCTCCTGTTTTTCAAATGATGCTCTATTTATCTTGAAATAGTTTAAACCCTAAAATTGTAAGTCAAGTTGCATTGCCAATTTGAATTCCTTGTTAGTTGGTCTCTACAGATATATCCAGCATGCTTTAATTGTGGCAGTGGACCTTTTGGTAAATGCTACTGTTAGACTGTGGCTGGGAGGGCCGTGGCAAAGAAGGGAAGATTCAGCGGACAGATGGTGTTTGCTGGTAGGAGTAGGATGCTCTCGGGCTGTGTCCTTGCTCCTGGGGGCGTGTGCTTATGCAAATCACAGTACCAACCTGTGTGATCAGCTGGCAGTGTCCATCATTGATTAATGAGCCTGAGGAACTACTGGCTTTGAGAAATATCTCTGGGTTTAGACAGACCCATTTTCTTTATAGGATGAGAAGAATTTTGCTTGGATTTAGAGAGGTTGAAGAACCTAATTGTGAAATTTTCTATTTTAGAAAAGAATATGTACTTGTGATCAATGTTATGGTACTGGTCAATATACGAGTGAATTATTGGGCAGAATATAGTCGTATGGCTCAGGGCATTTCTTTCTGGAAGGGGGCAGCTTTGCACTCCCCACTGGTCCTGGAGTCCTCCGTAACTAGAATCCCCATTCTGCCATCCTCGTCTTGGCACCTTCCATTCCAGTCACCATGATCATGGCTGTTTGGCGATTATTTGTGGAACTGAAAGCTGTTGTCTGGATTCATGGTCTCCTTACATGGCAGAAATTATAGCCCCATGAACCTCATGAGTTTCGTGTCACCTGTGTCCAGGTGCTGTCTCTGTGCAGAGTAGCAGTAGAACTCAGCAGAGTCTCTGGAGAGTCAGTGCTGGGTGTGAGCTCAGGGCAGCTCACAGCCTGTCTCCCAGAAGGCATTGCCTGCATGCCACAGTGGGAAGATGCATCTTGATCGCCACTTTGGAAATGCTCGGGAGGTCTGGCCTGGGCCTGGGGCTTAGCTCTGGTGATCCTCTTGTCATTCCTCCGGTGAAGTTTGGCTGTGGTTTGCTTTTGCAATGTTCTGGTTTTGGTGTGGGGAAGTGTGACCAAGACAGTCTGTGAGTTTAGTCAAGAAAGGTAATGGGGCTGTTTTCCTGGGAGGGGCATGGGCGGAGGTGGCAATATTACAGGGCAATCAGGAAGGACAGATGCTTTGTTATAAAAACACAAGGCAGAGTTTGTCATTTCAGCTCTTTGGTCTTTACAAAATCTAAACTAACAACTGTTTGTGTGATTTGCAATTTTTTGGTTGAAAGGCAAGTTTTAAACTCTGTTTCTTAGCTGTTATAAGACGCCTCTGGAGCAATGCCTGTTATCTCCTCAGTGTGGTTTCTCCACAGCAGCCAACTTGTCATGGACGGTGGCACTCCAGTGAGAACACACTGTGTGTTAACGCTGCAGAATTACCTTTTCTGATTTTTTTTTAACCTTTCTCACCTTTCAGGAACAACTGTGCCAGCCCACAGGGCCATCTTGGTGGCAAGATGCGAAGTGATGGCAGCCATGTTTAACGGTAATTATATGGAAGCCAAGAGTGTCCTGATTCCAGTTTATGGCGTTTCCAAAGAGACCTTCTTGTCCTTTTTAGAATACTTATACACAGACTCTTGCTGCCCAGGTACGCAGTATGCATGCTATAAGATAATTTATCTCATCATTCTTTCTTTCCACTCATTTTGATAGATTGCTTTCCATGAAACCTGTTTTGTTTAAGGTCTATCAGAGTTGATATTATTGCATTTACCAAGCAGTTTAGAGGTGAAATGGGGACAGCATTGCATTCTCAGTTAGTTCAAATGGAAGAGCAGTGCTTAGGAGCCTTTTGTGTACTCACATGTCCTAGCTGGCACTAACTGTGATCCTCCCAACTCTGAGGATGTGGGAATTTTAAAGGCTGTTTCTGACTTTCAGAGTCAGACTCTCCTAAATGGGCATCTCTGAAAACTTCCCTGAGATGTTTAGGGTCCTGCTAGACTATGGGATTTGTTTCTAACCACAGGCTCTCTTTGACCAGCACACATTAATAATGTTAGTAATAATCAGAAATGTGTAGCAGTTACACATTAGAACAGATCTTGAAAGATTACTGTAGACGGCACAATTCTTTGAAGAAGGCCCAGAAGCCCCTTGAAGTGCTTTGTCCCATTCTACCACCAGATGGCTCCCTCCTCAAACACAGCTGGAATAAGCCCCACATGTGTTGGAGACCTTGATCCCAAAACCCAGCCGGGAACCCTAGAGAAAGGCCATACCTCCCTTTAGACTCATTGCTTTAATTTTTAGAATATGGAGATTTTCTGCATTTGTGTTTAAGTAAATAAGTCATGAGCCTTCTATGAAAAGGTAGAGGTTCCGAAAGAGAAAATTCCTTTTATAGTCATATTGTCTCAGTCTCCCAGTTAGCTGCTGTTTTGGAGTTGTTAGTGCCAGAATTAGTAAGGATTGGCTTGCTATTTTTGCTTGATGAAAATGAAAGCATTGGCTCTTAGTGTAAATAGATGTTCTTATGTCCTCAATAGTGGGAAATTTGAATATTTAATAAAAATTTTTACTACTCATCAGAAAAATGCTCAGGAAATGAATAGTAACTATAGGGTATAACACTTTAAGAATTAGCTAAAGGGGTATTTGGGGAAAATTAATCAAAATGGAAAATAAGAGTTAAGCTAAATACTAGTGTTTGTGTGTGTGTGTGTGTGTGTGTGTGTGTGTGTGTGTGTATGCGAGCTTTTTTAATCAAGAAAATTGGAGACTGTTAGTCTGTTTATGTTAACTATTGCCAAAATAACAATGTTCTTGGCCTCATAGCTACAATGGAATGTAATAAATTTAAGGAAGTGTAAGAAATAGAAATACACATCAATAATGCTCAAATTAAAAAAAAATGTTTTTTAAATGCACTAGGCATAGTGGCATATACTTTTAGTCCCAGCATTCAGGAAACAGAGGCAGACGAATTTCTGAGTTTGAGACCAGCGTGGCCTATATACTGAGTTCCAGAACAGCTAGGGCTACATAGAAAGACCCTGTCTAGAAAAACCAAAATAAATAAATAAATAAATAAATAGGTAGATAAATAAATAAATAGATAAATAAATAGATAGATAGATAAATGACTAAATAAATAAACAAGAGTACTATTACATTAGCACAAATCAAAGTGTTTTAGTGATTTTATTATATCATAGCACACTCAATTTCTTTTTAAATCCAGTTTCATTTTTCAGTGTTTTAGTAAAAGGACTTATTTATAATAAAAATTATAAATGTATTGTTCTTGTTTCATTTCTGTTACTGTGATAAAACACTATGACAGAAAATAAATTCTGGGAGAAAGCATTTTGGTTAACTATCCCAGGTCGAAGTACATTATTTTAGGAAAGTTAAGGTGGCGAGAGGTTGGGGTAGCTAGTCATATCAGATCCATGGTCAAGAGCAGAGGGAAGTAAATGTGTTCATCCTTTCTACTCAAGCGCACTTTTGCTGCTCTAATACAGTCCAGGACCCATGCCTACGGAATGGTCCTGCCCGAAGTGGTCAAGCGTTCCCACTCAGTGAACATGCTCAAGACATCCCCCACAGGCATGCTAACAAGCCAACATGATCTAGTCTTCCCACGTGATTCTAGATTGCGTCGAGCTGACGATTAAAACTAGACAAAGCACTCTATAACTGAGCTGTGTGCACAACTCTAAATCTAACAAAAAGCTGTGATTTCCAAAGACAGACCAGAGGGAAAGTGTCGAGTTACTGTTTCATTGGTACAGAGCTCAGTCTAGGAAGATGAATGACCTTCTGGAAGATAAATAGTGATGGTGGGTACACTGTACTGTAATGGTGCTTCCTACCACTGCACTGAGTGCTTCTAACATTTAAAACCGGGTCAGGGAGATGGCTCAGTGTGTGAAGATACTTGACCCTAACCCTGACAACTTGAGTTTAATCCCTAGGGCCCATATGGTGGAAGGAGAGAACTGACTTCTGAAAGTTGTCCTCTGAAGGCCACATAGGTGGGCACCGTGGGGTGCATTAATACCCCTCGCCCAATACATGTTTAATAAGTACATGTAGTTAGTTTTTAAAGGTTGTAAAATGGCTTAAGAGATAGCTCATCAGGTGAAGTGCTTGCTGCACAGGTAGAAGAACTGTGTGTAACTCATATCTCCAGAACAAAAGCTGGGTAGGCACGGCAGTCCTCCTGTACTTCTAGCACCTGGGAAGGTGGAGAGAGCGAATCCCCACAGCACTCTGGCTCACAGATGAAACTGTTCTGCTCCAGACCTAACAAACAGTGAGAGACCCTGCCTCAATATATACAGTGGTGAGGAATGGAGAGGACACCCGTCATAAACCTTGGGGCTCCACACACACATATAAACATGGATACATATGCATGTACACACACACATTTAAAATTGTAATTTATGTTTATTTTGCCTTAGTGAAAACAAAGTCACAAGCCTGGGGACTAAAGCAAAGAGAAAAGTTGGAAGTGGAACTGTAGCTGAAGTAGTAGTGTGCTAGTGTGCATGCAGGATTTGAGCCATAGTGCAGTGTATTGGGTGTGATCTTACACGGGTAGAGGCAGGAAGATCAGAAGTCCAAGATCATTTTTGACTACATAAGGAGTTGGAGTCCAGCCTGTGATATATGAAACCCTGGAGTGGGAATGGAAATGGAGGAAGAAGAAAAGATGAGATGTTAATTTAGCCAATAGAAAAATTTACTCTTTAATATACACACTTGGAAGGCAGAGGTAGGCAGATTTCTTGCAGTTGAAGGCAAAGCTGGTCTACACAGTGAGTTCCAGGCCAGCCAGAGTTACACAGTAAGATCCTGTCTCAAAAAAAAAAACAAACAAAAAACCCCAGAAGAACAAAAATAAAGGAAAGAAACATTCAGTTAGCTATAAGGACAGATTGGATTTCTTTGTAGAGAGCTAGGGGTCTAGGGGTGGGATTCTCTTTGGAATATGAAACGTAAATGGATTACTTACAAAATGTAGTACAAGTTAGCAATGTGCTAATGGGACCCTTCTGAGGAATTCTAGTCCACACTGGAGGATAACTGTCAGCATGTTTTAGTTTTGTGTGTGTGTGTGTTAATTTGTTTTCTGTTTGTTTTTGTTCTTGTGTTGTTGCTGCTACTGTTGTAGCTCTGGCTGGGCTGGAACTCACTAGGTAGAGCAGACTTAACTTCAACCTCACAGAGAACCACCTTCATCTGCCGCCCAAGTACTGGGATTAAAGTATGCACCACCTACACGCAGCCCTGTTGTGTGTGTGTTTTCTTTTTGCTCCTAAAAGCAATAGTGTAACTGTCCATCTTCTCCTGTTTCCCTTCTCACCAGCTGGCATTTTCCAGGCCATGTGTCTCCTGATCTGTGCTGAGATGTACCAAGTCTCCAGACTACAACACATCTGTGAGCTGTTCATCATCACACAGCTGCAGAGCATGCCCAGCAGGGAGCTGGCCTCCATGAACCTGGACATTGTGGACCTGCTCAAAAAGGCCAAGGTGGTTATTAGCTTGTGTGGGTGTGGGTAGGGGTCGGGCCCTATGATTTAAAATACACATATGCTACTTTAAGTTTTCTGTGTTTTAACAGCTATATCAGGACTAGTATTCATTTTAAAGTTTGACTAAATTAGACAAAGTTTCTTTGCACCATTTTTTATGGTGAAATAATTTTGAAGTATTTGTTAAGAAATTATATAAATTTTTTTTCGATAGTGGTCCTAATCAGTGTTGCTTTAGTGTGGCTGTTCTGTCAACTTTAGCATTGCAGGAAATACAATTTTCTTCTTAAAAGAATAATTTCTTAGCATTACTGAAAGGAAAATGGAAGGATTAGTCTGTATATACCTATTGACATGGTTGCTGGAGCTATTTGCTTCCTCCTTCATTCATTCATTTCATGAGGGTGTTTACGAGTCTCAGTGTGAGTGTGCTGGCATATCTTGCTGTGTTAGGAATCTAGTATTAAAAGTGTAAGATTGGGAGCCCCTGCACTGCCTTCTGGCTCCTTCCGTGCCCAGCACATCTCTGTTAAGAACGGCACTACTAGTAATTCTAGGAAACACATGCATTTTGCACAAGTAAGGTGTGAGAAGCTGTGGTTATAAAGACCCAGGAGTATGGAAGCTGAAGAGGTGGCTCAGCAGTTAAGACCATTTGCTGTTCTTGCAGAGGATCTGAGTTCAGTTCCCAGCACCACCATGGTGGCTCAGAATTATCTGCAATAAGGTGCACATATATACAGACAGACAAAGCACTCATATGTGTGTGTATACACACATATATGTATATACATATATTTTATCTATGTATATGTTATATATATACTTTTTAAAGCCCCTAGAATATGGATCTGAGGAGGACAAGACCAGGTCTGTAAATAAACTAGGATTGTGTGTTGAAATCTGTTCCCTAAACCCCCAGATAAGAGTCTAGTCAAAAGCCCACCACGTACTCATCCCCAGCCCCTGTCGCTCATGGGAGAAGACTGACTGTTGGACCCCCCACCTGTGTCCATTTCCGAACGGCCGAAACTGGCTCATCGTAGATGACGTTACTGAATGTGCCCCCAGCTGAACTTTCTAAGTCACCCCCACAGGTGATCTTCGATCTATCACTCTGGAATGTCTGTCCCTGTCAACTTTGACATGCAGAGCTGACAGGAACATGGTGGCTCAGTCTTCATCTAAGCTTCAGAAGTAGAGCCGCATGGTGGAAGCAAGGTCAGAGCTCCTGATAGCTGAAAGCTGGCCTCCAGGCTGAAGCAAGTTCATTGATTGCATATATTTCTGTGTATAAAAGGAAATTTATTTAAAGCATCTGAGCATTTTTAACTTTCTATTATTTCTGTCATAATCAAGTCTTAAGATCAGATATATTTAATATTGTAGATTAAAAACAAATTCTAAAAATCAAGTCGCCTGTATCTCTCTCTTATTTACTTACATTGACCTTGGACAAGCTTCCCCCTTGTTAGCATGTTTACAGCCTGAATTCCTTTGTTTTTGTTTTGCTTTGTTTACTTAGAAACAGGGTCTCATCCCACACCAGCCCCAAACTGTAGCACCGGATGATTCTGAACTCCAGATCCTCCTGCCTCTACCTCTGAAGTGCGGGGATTCTGAACCTGAGCCTCTGGGCTGGTTATATGCTGCTGGAGCCCAGGGCTTCATGCTGCTTGGCAAGCCTCTGCCGCTGAGCCATATTCTGAGCTCCTCTCTGTTCTCAGTGGATCTTTTTAGTACTCTGCTCACAAGTCTTGTATCCTGTAGAGCCCTCTTTGTGAGTAGCTATGATCACTTACCATGTGGTCACTTGACTTACAGGCTTTACATGCCTTCTGCAATTGCGCACATGTTTGCTTCTCTATCAGCAAATTGTCCCTGATTTGTTTCCCCCATACTAGCTTCTGACTATCCTTAGTTTCTGCTCTGAATTTAAAAAGTCTAATGTATCCTACATTTTACTGTTTCTTTTCTAATTTAAAAAATGTGTTATTTTATTTTAAATGCTTGGGAGTTTTATCTGCATGTACATCTGTGTGACACATGTATGTCAGGTGCCCACAGAAGCCAAAGATGGTTCCAGGCCCCTACAACTTGGTTCCACGTGCTAATAAGTGGCCTTGTGAGTGCTAGGAGTCAAACCTGAGACCTCTGCAAGGGGAGGCTCTGAAGCATAAGTCATCTCGCCAACCCCAGCTTTATTGTTTCCTAAAACCATTTTTAAAGTAATTTTTACTGTTTTCTTTTAATAATTTATTTTTTAATTTCTTCAAGTTACATCTCAATCACAATCCCCTCCCTACTCCCCCC
>CAJQZJ010034249.1:5395868-5445122 GCA_907164525.1 Lophiomys imhausi
AGTATTATTTATTTCTAGAACATAGTTTCCTCCCTCCTCCCCTCTTGGCCCCTCCCGTCCTCTCTCCTTCCCTCCCTCCCTCCCTCCCTCCCTTCCTCCCTCCCTCCCTTCTTGTTCCTCTACTTGGTACTCTCCTTCTCCTCAGATGAGGTGGGTCCTCACATATCATACTCCCTCAGATCTTGCGTCATGTGAGGCCCAAGAGCTTACACTCATACTGGAGCTTGATAAGGCACACCATCTAGGGTGTGGGGTTCCACTAACCTGCAGCAGATTCCGTGACTCACTGGTGGGTAGAATTTTTCCTAGGATAGATATGCTAGGTTCCTGTCTATATGGGTGTGTGGGTTGTAGGATAGTTATCCTCTGATGTATGGTTAATATCCATTTGTAAGGGAATACATACCATGTTTATCTTTCTGGGACTGCGTCAGCTCACTTAGGATGAGCTTTTCTAGTTCCATCCATTTGGTTTTGAATTGCATGATTTTCTCATTTCTAATAGCTGTGTAGTATTCCATTGTGTATATGTACCACAGTTTTTTTATCCATTCTTCAGTTGATGGACATCTGGGTTGTTTCCAGTTTCTGGCTATTACAAATAAAGCTGCTATGAACATTGTTGAGGCAATGTCCTTTTGGTTTCGTTTCAGATCTTTTGGATATATGCCCAAGAGGGGTATGGCTGGGTCTTGAGGTAGATTTATTCCCAATTTTCTAAGATATCTTCAGATTGATTTCCAAAGTGGTTGCACAAGTTTGCAGTCCCACCAGCAATGGGGGAGTGTTCCCCTTTCTCCACATCCTCGCCAGCATGTGCTATCATTTGAGTTTTTGATCTTAGCCATTCTGACAGGTGTGAGATGGAATCTCAGAGTTGTTTTAAGTTGCATTTCCCCGATAACCAAAGATGTTGAACATTTCCTCAAATGCCTCTCAGCCTTTAGAGATTCCTCTTCTGTGAATTCTCGGTTTAGCTCTGTACCCCATTTATTGATGGGGTTATTTGAATTTTTGGTGTTTAATTTCTTCAGTTCTTTATATATTTTGGATATTAGCCCTCTGTCAGATGTTGGGTTGGTGAAGATCCTTTCCCACTCTGTAGGCTGCCGTTTTGTTCTAAGGACAGTGTCCTTTGCCTTACAGAAGCTTTTCAATTTTATAAGGTCCCATTTATTGATTGTTTGTTTTAGTTCCTGAGCTATTGGTGTTCTATTCAGGAAGTTGCTACCAGTGCCAATGATTTCAAGGCTTTTCCCCACTTTCTCTTCTATTAATGTTAGTGTGTCTGGATTTATGTTGAGGTCCTTGATCCACTTAGACTTAAGTTTTGTACAGGGTGATAAGTATGGATCTATTTGCATTCTTCTACAAGTTGACATCCAGTTAGACCAGCACCATTTATTGAAGATGCTTTCCTTTTTCCATTGTATGTTTTTGGCTTCTTTATCAAAAATTAAGTGACCATAGATGTGTGGGTTTATTTCTGGGTCTTCAATTCGATTCCATTGGTCAACTGGTCTGTTTCTATACCACTACCATGCTGTTTTTATTACTATTGCCCTGTAGTACAGCTTGAAATACGGGATGGTGATACCTCCAGATGTTCTGTTATTGTACATGATTGATTTAGCTATTCTGGGTCTTTTGTTATTCCATATGAAGTTGAGAATTGTTTTTTCCAGATCTGTAAAAAATTGAGTTGGTGTTTGGATAGGAATTGCATTGAATCTGTATATTGCTTTTGGTAAGATTGCCATTTTTATTATGTTGATCCTACCTATCCATGAACAGGGGAGATCTTTCCATCTCCTGATATCTTCTTCAATTTCTTTCTTCAGGGTCTTGAAGTTCTTATCATACAGGTCTTTCACTTGCTTGGTTAGAGTTACCCCAAGGTATTTTATATTATTTGTGGCTATTGTGAAGGGTGTTGATTCCCTTATTTCTTTCTCAGCCCATTTATCTTTTGTGTAAAGAAGGGCTACTGATTTTTTTGAATTAATTTTGTATCCGGCCACCTTGCTGAAGGAGTTTATCAGCTGTAGAAGTTCTCTGGTGGAATTTTTGGGGTCACTGATGTATACTATCATATCATCTGCAAATAGGGATACTTTGACTTCTTCCTTTCCAATTTGTATCCCCTTGATCTCTTTTAGTTGTCTTATTGCTCTAGCTAAAACTTCAAGTACTATGTTGAAGAGATATGGAGAGAGTGGGCAGCCTTGCCTTGTCCCTGATTTTAGAGGAAATGCTTTAAGTTTCTCTCCATTTAGTTTGATGTTGGCTATTGGCTTGCTGTAAATTGCTTTTATTATTTTTAAGTATGGTCCTTGTATGCCTGATCTCTCTAAGACTTTTGTCATGAAAGGGTGCTGTATTTTGTCAAAAGCTTTTTCAGCATCCAATGAGATGATCATGTGGTTCTTTTCTTTCAGCTTGTTTATGTGGTGGATTACATTGATGGATTTTCTAATGTTGAACCACCCCTGCATCCCTGGGATGAAGCCTACTTGATCATGGTGTATGATACTTTTGATGTGATCTTGGATCCGGTTTGCAAGGATTTTATTAAGTATCTTTGCATCCATGTTCATAAGGGAAATTGGTCTGAAATTTTCTTTCTCCGTTGGGTCTTTGTGAGGTTTAGGTATCAGGGTAACTGTGGCCTCATAGAATGTGTTTGGCAGTATTCCTTCTGTTTCTATGTTGTGGAAGAGTTTGAAGAATATTGGTGTTAGCTCTTCTTTGAATGTCTGGTAGAATTCTGTGCTGAAACCATCTGGGCCTGGGCTTTTTTTTGGTTGGAAGACGTCTAATGACTTCTTCTATTTCCTTAAGGGTTATAGAACTGTTTAATTTGTTTACCTGTTCTTGATTTAACCTTGGTAGGTGGAATCTATCAAGAAAATTGTCCATTTCATTTAGATTTTCCAATTTTGTGGAGTACAAGTTTTTTTTTTTTTAAAGATTTATTTATTTATTTTTATGTATATATGAGTTGCTCTATCTGCATATACACCTGCAGCCAGAAGAGGGCATCAGATCACATTGTGAATCACCATGTGGTTGCTGGGAATTGAACTCAGGACCTTTGGAAGAGCACTAGTCAGTGCTCTTAACCGCTGAGCCATCTCTCCAGCCCGAGTACAAGTTTTTGAAGTAGGACCTAACGATTCTTTGGATTTCCTCAATGTCTGTTGTTATTTCCCCGTTTTCATTTCTGATTTTGTTGATTTGGGTATTTTCCCTCTGCCTTTTAGTTAGTTTAGCTAAGGGCTTGTCTATTTTGTTGATTTTCTCAAAGAACCAGCTCTTGGTTTTGTCGATTCTTTGTATTGTTCTTTTTGTTTCTAAGTTGTTGATTTCAGCCCTGAGTTTGATAATTTCCTCTCGTCTGCTCCTCTTGGGAGTGTTTGCTTCTTTTTGTTCTAGCTCTTTCAGGTGTTCTTTTAGGTCGCTAATATAGGAATTCTCCAGTTTCTTTTTGAAGGCACTTAGAGCTATAAACTTTCCTCTTAGCACTGCTTTCAATGTGTCCCATAAGTTTGGGTATGTTGTGCCTTCATTTTCATTGAGTTCTAAGAAGACTTTAATTTCTTTTTTTATTTCTTCCCTGACCCAGAGGTCATTGAGGAGAGAGTTGTTCAGTTTCCATGTTTTTGCAAGCACTCTGTTGTTTTGGTTATTGTTGAAGCCTAGCTTTATTCCATGATGGTCTGATAAGTTACAAGGAGTGATTTCAATTTTCCTGTATCTGTTGAGGCTTGCTTTGTGACCGACTATATGGTCGATTTTGGAGAAGGTTCCGTGAGGTGCCGAGAAGAAAGTGTATTCTTTTGTTTTGGGGTGAAATGTTCTGTAGATATCAATTAGGTCCATTTGATTCATGACATCTGTGAGGTTCATTATTTCTCTGTTTGGTTTCTGCATTGTTGATCTGTCCAGTGGTGAGAGTGGTGTGTTGAAGTCTCCCACTATTAATGTGTGAGGTTCAATGTGGGATTTGAGCTTCAGTAGTGTTTCTTTAATGAATGTGGGTGGTCTTACATTTGGGGCATAGATGTTTAGTATTGAAATTTCATCTTGGTGGATTTTTCCTTTGATGAGTATATAGGGTCCTTCCCCATCTCTTTTGATTAATGTTGGTTGAAAATCCAATTTGTTGCATACTAGAATTGCTACTCCAGCTTTTTTCTTGGGTCCATTTGCTTGGTATATCTTTTTCCAGCCCTTTACTTGGAGATAATGTCTATCTTTTTTGCTGAGGTGTGTTTCTTGTAAACAGCAGAATGTGGGATTCTGTTTTCGCATCCATTCTGCTAGCCTGTGCCTTTTTATTGGGGAATTGAGTCCATTGATGTTGAGAGATATTAATGACCAGTGATTGTTACTTCCTGCCATCTTGATGTTGGTAGAAATAGTGTGTGAGTGAGCTTCTTTTCTTTTGTTTTTGCTGCAGGCATGCTATTTGCTTCCTGTGCTTTCTTGTGTGTAGTTAACCTCTTTGGGTTGAAGTTTTCCTTCTAACATCTTCTGTAGAGCTGGATTTGTGTATAGATATTGTTTGAATTTAGCTTTGTCATGGAATATCTTGTTTTCTCCATCTATGTTGATTGACAATTTTGCAGGGAATAGTAGTCTGGCCTGGCATTTGTGGTTTTTTAGGGTCTGCAAGATGTCTGTCCAGGCCCTTCTGGCTTTTAGAGTCTCTGAAGAAAAGTCAGGTGTGATTCTGATAGGTTTGCCATTATATGTTACTTGACCCTTTTCCCTAGCAGCTTTTAAAATTCTTTCTTTGTTCTGTACATTTAGTGTTTTGATTATTATGTGGCGGGAAGATTTTCTTTTCTGGTCTAATCTATTTGGGGTTCTGTAAGCTTCTTGTACAGTTATAGGCATCTCTTTTTTTAGATTTGGGAAATTCTCTTCAATGATTTTGTTGAAGATATTTTCTGGTCCATGGAGGTGGGACTCTTCTCTTTCTTCTATTCCTGTTATTCTGAGATTCCGTCTTTTCATTGTGTCCTTGATTTCCTGAAGGTTTTGTGTCAGGACTTTTTTAGATTTGACATTTTCTTTGACAGATGTATCCATTTCTTCAATTTTATCCTCTGAGCCTGAAATTCTTTCTTCCATCTCTTGTATTCTGTTGGTGATGCTAGTGTCTGTAGTTCCGATTCTTTTCTTAAGGTTTTCCAGTTCTATGGATGTCTCAGATTGGATTTTCTTCATTGCTTCAACTTCCCTTTTCAGGTCTTCCATTCCTTTAAGTGCTTTATTCATTTCTATCTCCTCCTTTGCAGTACTTTGTTGTTGCTCTCTGAGGTATTTGATTTCCTCCCTTAGGCCTTCTATTATTAATATAAGCGTAGGATTAAGGTCATTTTCCTTTGCTTCAATTGGGTTCAGCTGTCCAGAGTTGTCTGTAGCATTATTGCTAGGATCTGGAGACATCCTATTGTTTTGGGTTTTTTTTCACCATGTTCTTGTGCTGAACTTTTGTCATCAGATGGACCCAGGTGTTATCTGTTTGTTTCTTTTGTTACCTGACCTTGGTGCTCAGGAAAACTCCCTGCCCTGGGGGTTGGCTGATCCTGAGATCCTGGTGTTTACTTCCAGATGGCGGGCAGATTCCTGTAATAGACTGACTGGCTCTCAGAGAGGAGGGTGGCTGCTGCTCTCCTCAACTGCTTGTGACCCAATTGGACCAATATAGAGGGGATTGGAGTGGGGAGAGGGCTAGCCTCTGAGGACCTGGGAGCTGACAGGTCTCCTCAGAAAGGCAGGTAGAGCTGTGGTTGGGTCTGTGTTCTCCTCTCACTGACCCAGTCATTCTGGCTCTCCAGCTAGGCTGACTATGCAGGCAGGGAGCTCCACCCACAACAGATGCCGGCCTCAGTGCGCCTGTTGCTGACTGCCTCAGATGCTTGGGTGCTAGGGTGAGTGACCCACCCGCCCCAGTATTTGTGGAGAACACACTGTCCCGGGCTCTGTTTGCAGGCAGTCTTGGCTCCTAATTGCTTTGCTGTGACTGGGTTAGGTCTCTGCCTCTCCGCTACAGTGCACACTGTGCCACCATGTTGGAAACTCCGGAAAAAAATAATCTCACTTACCTTTGCTCTTGTGGTGCGGCTTGAGTGCAGGCTGGATATCAGGCAGACAGGCGGGGCCGCTGGTCTGTGGCTGGAGCCGTGGGCTGGAGCCGCTCCTGGGCTAGATCTCTAGCCAGAGCTCCTCTCCAGACCGGTGACGGAGCTGGCTGATCTCAGGGTTGTGTTCCCGGGAACTGCGTGGGCTCTTTTACCTGGTGACCGGTCTCAATGTTCGCTGTGGGCATTCAGACACCGTCTGTGTTTCACTGTAGGCTAGGGGACCTCACATTCACTCCACAATGACTAATCTCATTCACCTACTACTCAGATGCACTGCTCTATCGGTTCTTTTTCTTATAACTATAAATACAATACAAAACAACAGAAATAAATAGGCCACAATTATAAGAGTTATATGGCTTAGCATACATTCCCAGTGTCCAGTCCATATGTATTTGGCACCTGACTTTAACATTCTACTATCTAACCATCTCCATGTGTTTAAAGTTCTATATCTAACTCAGCTTTCATACTAACTTGCATCACAATTTTAAAAACATCTTCTTAGATCCAGAACACCCTCTTGATTCCTAAACAACTCAAAATTTAACTATGAGACTCTAGCTATCTATTCTTCAACCACCTCAGAGACCTGAGAGGGATAAATATATCTGATTATATAGGAAGTGCAGGGCCTGCAGCTTCCAAAACTAAGAAATGACATACCAGTGGCTGCCTAGACAGTTCCCATTTTCTCTCCATACATTACAGCATCAATCTTCAGCCATTTGGCCCCGTTTCTCTGACAGACATTGATTGTAGAGCAGGAATTATGAAGGACTTACCTACCCTGTCTTGGCAGAGCTAGGCTGTCGACTTATCTGCCTCCAAGTTTTGTCCTTTTTGCACAAAAATGCAAAATTAAGATTGTATAGGGCTACATCGGTATTGTTCTTTGTATATTGATACAAAATTAAGATTATATTTGGCCACAATGGTATTGACCCTTGTATATTAATGTAAAATTAAGATTGTATTGGGCTACATCGGTACTGATCTTTGTATATTGATACAAAATTAAGATTATATTTGGCCACATTGGTATTGATCTTTGTATATTGATACAAAATTAAGGGTAACGCTTCTTAAAGGTATTGTTCGTAGTAATACTTAAAAATGAAATGTCAAGTTTTGACCTCTTGCTACCAACTGACATAAACTGTTTAGGATAATTAAGAAACGGAAACTAATAGTCATGAAAACGTGTCATTTTGTTAGTTACTATGACAGTCTATCACAGTTATTTTCTAAGCTACTCAGAAATCAAGTTGCTAAGAGACAAGCAATATTTGCTTATCTTAATATAAGAGATAGATAGGGCATCTTCAAAAACCTCAAGAGATCTGCAGAATATGGCATTCAAAGATGTTTTCGTAACTTAAGATTTTTTTTGATATCGAGACATGTCAGCTCCTGACAGCACCCCCTATTCTACTCCAAGTAGAAGATGAGCATCGAAGAATCTCCAGTGGGAGATGATTGAATTGGTGGTAAGCCGTTCTCTTGGCAAGAAAATTTTTACTGTTTTTAAGTGTGTATGCGCCTCTGATCTTGATGTCGTTAAGCGTGTGGCCTTGAAGGGGACTGTGGGAACCCCCTTTCCTCCCTCTTCCTCTCCCTTTCTTCCCAGTCTCAAGGCAGTTTTGCTCTGCCTAGCATGGTTGCTATGTTCTGCTACTGCAGGCCCAAAGAAAAGACTCTAGCCGTGAGTCAAATAAACCTTTTCTGTTTGTGATTTGATGGCCACAGGTGTCTTAGTATAGCAACAGAAAACAAGAATTATCACCTTCCTCTTGCAAGGCTTGAAATTCCCTCTTTTTTCAGAATTACGTGTGTCCTCACCCAGTTCTGTCTTTCCACACAGCTGAGCTCCCCAGTAGCTTTCTGAATCAGATTCCCAGCACTCTGTTGTCATCCTGCCACATCTGTGCTATGCGTCAGAAAGGGCATAGCTGTGTCTATTTTTAGAGGAGGGAAGTTCAGCGTTCCCACCTGTTCCTTCTCTCCCTACCCTCCTCTGTTCTCCACCACGGATCCTATATTTCCAAAAAGGTGTCCTGTCACACTGTCACTTAGTGTACCAGAGCTGTGTGTTTCCCTCAGTCACACTGGTTTCTTCAAGCTGAGCTGAGGTTTCTTTATCTCAGCTCTCACGTAAGCCCTGTCTAACCAACTTGGTGATGCCTATGAAGTTATGCTCACCGTCATATTAAATGTGTATTCTTATTTATAATGTATATGGTAATACTTTAGCTACATTAGAATATAAACTTTTTTCTGACTTTTTTTGTGAGCTTCTTGGTACTTTTTCCATACTTAATAGCTCTAACTCTATACCATTTGATTTATATTTTTTAACTCCTTTATCATTTTAGAAGGCTTTGTCTTATTTTCTTGATTTTTTTTTCAATTAAACCCTTTCTCATGGACTGGTTAGATGGCTCAACGGTTAAGAGCACTGGCTGTTCTTCCAGAGGTCATGCGTTCAATTCCCAGCAACCACATGGTGGCTCACAACCATCCATAATGAAACCTGGTGCCCTCTTCTGGCCTGCAGATATACCTGCAGACAGAACCCTGTATACATAATAAATAAATCTTAAAAAAAAAACAAAAAACAAAAAACAAAAAAACCCTTTCTCATAGGCTAGCCTGTGCTTTTCCCAAACTCTAATTTTACTTTTTTTGTTGTTGATTTGTTTTTTGAGACAATCTCACTGTACAGCCTTTGTTGGCCCAGAAATTACTGTGTAGACCATTCTGCCCTTGAACTCTGAGAATCCTGCCTACCTCAGCTTCCTGAGTGCTGTTGTTCAAGGTGTAGGCCACTATGCCAGGCTCAAACCCTAATTTTACAATGAGGTGCCTTCCATTTCTTGCCAAAATATGTTAGTATATATTGTATGATAGATATATAAACTCAGGTTCTACATTTGAAGCCTGTTCTCATAGCCAGCTTTCTCCCTCCTCTTGCCAAGCCATGACCCTTAGGTTACATCTTGACCTTCTTGTGCTGGTCGTCTGCTCTGGGTCAGTCATGTTGTGGCTTCTGTTACCACAGCTATGGGCTCTTACTTTATCCCTTGACATTATTCACTTTCATCTGCTAAAAGATAGAGGGGGGAATTATTAAAATATGATATAGAATTTGACCATGATATTCCTTCCAGTTCACAAATTCTGTGTCCCCAAAGAATAGGCAGCTGTGAATCCATTTGTTACAATATTATTTTAATTTAAAATACAAATTTTTATAAGATTTCATCTTTGGGTTGGTTCCATACGATACGAAATTATAACTCTCTTCAATTTAACATGGCTTATTGTTTATGTAATTTTTAACCGTTCTTAAAAGGGCTACCTTTAGCTAAAAGAGAAATGTCCTAAAAGACCATCTGAGTAAGAATGGATAAACCTAATGTGGCATATATGTACAATGGAATGTTATTCTGCCTTTAAAAGGAATGGAGCTTTTATATAAATGACCTTTGGAAGAAACTATGTTAAATGAGATACGATAAAGAAGGGCAAGTATTATATGATTTCCCTTAAATCAGGTGCCTACTTTAGTCAGACTTACAGTAACAGAAAGGGAAACAGTGCACCCATGGACCCAGGAGTTCAAAGGAGTTATTTGTATTAAACAAATACACGTTTTATTTTGGATGATGGAATTGTCTGGAAATGGATACTGTTTTCACAGCCATGAGGATGTGCTTTTAATGAATGTTCTTTAGTGAATGTATACCACACTGTCCACGTAACACAGTAATCCTAAGCATATACTGCAGCGACAATAACAGGGAACTGTACCAAAGCCACCTGTCATCAAGTTACTGTAGTCCCGATTGGTGGTTGGCTAGACCAGTGTGTGTCTGGGCTGCCCCAGGAAGATTGTGTTTTCAGCCAGATTGCTCTGAGTCCCCTCCCTTAATCAGCTGCTCTCCAGAGTCAGAAGTAGAAGAATTTACAGAAAACGTAGCTCCATGTAGCAGCGACCCTAAGAGCAAATGCTCATGGTGGTATTTGCATGAGGAGCCCCACTCCTGGGCCGATGATGCTTACTGCTTGAAATGTTTTTGATTTGGTCCTCAGATGAACTTTATGGGAACGTGTTCACTATAACCCGCTTCCCAGGTATGAACGCGGTTAGTGACGCCTGTGACCTTGTGTTGAAACTTCCCATTGAAGTATTAAGACCCTCTTTCGGGTCCAGCTGTTGTAGTGTTTCAGAGCTTCGGGTGCCCCAGCATAATGGCTTGTTTCTGGTGACTTGGTGGCTTTGCTGAACAATCTTACCAGTGTTTGTTAGCATCCCCTCTCCTGCCTGTGGCACAGTTCCCAAACACTGCTGCATTTACAGCTCATACTCTTGGGTGTGGACTCCGAGTTCTCTGATCAGAGCAGATGTGTAACGCTGCGTCCCTTTCGATTTTTCTTGCAGTTTCACCACTCCGACTGCCTTTCCACTTGGCTGCTTCACTTCATAGCCACTAACTACCTCATATTCAGCCAAAAGCCAGAGTTTCAAGACCTTTCAGGTACATTCCTGATTTCTGCTTTGAAAACAAAATGTTGTGGCCTTTGTTTGAGGTTTGAGATATTATTAATAAAATCAGTCGCTCTAACATAGGGACGTAAGAGCAATGTTGTAATTGAGGACTCTGACTTTAGTCGCCGTGTTTGCATAAGCATTGTGGCATGTGTTACACAAGGACGTTTCTAATGATTATTTTATAGTACTCATTCATTTTTTTTTTTCTGGCAGGACAGTTAATGGTGTCAGGTGTCCTCAGGTTCTATTTGGCTATGATAAATGAGATCTTAGTTTTAGCTACTCAAGTCAGTCAGGACCAAACATTAAACAATATATGTTTAAACTTTTTTCCTTTCATAGACATATAGATACTGTTTATTTATAATATGTCATCTTTAATATTATAGATTCTAGATGTGTATATCTATGTAGGAGCTTTAGAATAACAATTTTTTATTGATCATATATTATAGAACTTGTCTATTGGAGGTAATTGTAGTGTAATTTCTAAGGTAAATGATAAGGATTAAAATGAGGCAGCCAGGCATGATATTGCAAGCTCATAATCCCTGCACTTGGCAAGTAGAGGCAATAGGATCCCGAGTTCAAGGCCGGTCTCAGCTACATAGCAAACAATGGGTGAGATTTCCTGGAACTGCATAATAGGAAAGAAAACAAAGGTCGAGTGTTTGTCAGAGGAACAGAGGAAAAATGAGTAACAGATAAGGACATGAAAGAATAACTAGTCAGGGACAAAGAAATCTCCATGGAGACCCTATGATGGTCTTTTGGGTGGCATATAGAGAATAGTAGTGAGTAGGAAAAATGGAGGGAGGTCACATACAAGGAAAGAGAATGAAAAGGCTGACTCTACAGCTCTTGGGCTCCCCTCTGTCTTCAGGGTACCACCTTGTCTGTTCTGGGTCTGAGTCATAATAAACAAGACCTGAAGACCCTTTTGGCCTCTTGGCCTCATTCTGCTCCACACTGTCATGGAAACATGGAATCCAGGATTCTTAGTTGGTTTTTGACAGATGTATTTAGACAGTTAACAAGCTTGTGTGTCTGTTGTCAGCTTGTCCCCTAGCATGGCCCTCACTGTTAAGACAGTAGTGTAAAATAAAGCAAAGCCAATGGCAGATATCATTTACTATCTCCATTTTGCAAAGAAAATACACACCGGGCTTATCCATAAAGATAAGGTATGCTCTGCTTGCACCCGCTACAAGGGGCATTCTGACAAGAACAAGGCTGTTCTCTTAAGACATCAACTGAATTTCATTTCGGCTCTAAAGCTACTAAAACTGTGCTGCCTTAGGTCACTTTCACTGTAAAAGAATAAGATTATTTTCTAACCATTCTTATGTGGATGGGTGACCTACACAGCATGTAATTATAGCTTCTGGAGAAAGACACTCTACAAATCACTTCTGTTGTTAGTGTCAACAGCCAGCCATTACTTATACAGTGGCCTGGAACATGTGCAGTGTCCAGTAGCATAGTGCAAGTCGGAGGTGCGGGATGTCCTCTCAGAGGTGAGGGGTGGTGTCCTCTTATGCTATATGAGGTACAGATACTGTGGCAAGGATTATATCTGTCCTCGCGTGGGAATTGATAGTAATCTGAAAGTTCACATCGTTGACACCTATGGTGTGATCTCCCTAGCAGAGGAAAAAGCCCTCTGCATAACAGAGAATAAGGAAACATGCTAAGTCAGCAGTTATGAGCTAGCAACCTATGGCTTCTGTAAAGGCTACCAAGGTTTATTGTTTTTTAATCATCATTTAAGAATTGTTTTTATATAGTACTACCATTTAAAATCTCCAAGGGAAAGTCTGAAAGACTTGAATACTCTGGGTCTAACTTCCTACTAGGGCAGCCAGCCTCGACCTAGGCAGTGGCTGTCCACCAAAGGGGACAGGTCCTCTAAAGTGCTGGAGTCATCTCTCCTCTTGGTGGCCTCACACCTGGCTCACTGCCCAGCTGCTTGGGGTTTGGAAGTTCCTGCCTTAGCCTTACAGCTTTCTTGTACAATTGTTCATTTTCAACTTTAGAAGCAGTCCAGTTATTACTAGAATCCTATCCATTGCTTTCTCTTGACAGCACTCATTTTGTTTTCATTTTTATTTTTCTCATCTTAAAAACAGGGTGTGCATATCTTGGACTGGCTCACACTTTGCTTTATAGCCAAGGCTGGTCTTGAACTCCTTATCTTCCTGCCTCTGCCTCCCAAGTGCCTGGTGAGAATTTTTCTTGTGTAAAGTTGTTTAGAAACTAGAAAACAAGGGTGGAAAAATGTCCTGTCAGGGCAAGCCTTCCAAACAGTGTCTCACCCCCTTAGATTTGTTTGCACTAGAGTTTTAAGAAGACATGAAGCAAGCAACACAGAGGAAAAGTTGTTTATGGGTTCCTTTTTCTCGCTTTTGGTTTAATTTAGCTTCAAGCTGTGGGAGTGACTGTTCCCTGTCTCTAGGGGACGCCAGAGCTCATCTGCTGTCACATTTGTCTCTGTCTTCCTTCCTTCCTTTCTTTTTTGACTTTGTTTATCTGTTTGTTTGTTTGAGACAGGGTCTCAATCTATAGCCCTGGCTGTCCTAGAATTCACTGTGTAGACCAGGCCGGCCTCAAACTCATAAAGATCTGTCTGCCCCAACCCAATGGAAAGAGCTGGGACTAAAGGCGTGCTCCACCACACCCAGTTTGGTGTTCTGACTTTAAAAAGCCATCTCAGTTACAAATGATTTCCCTGAGCAAGCAGCTTGTTTCCTGTCATTTAGATCCTATAATCAGGCCCTTGTTAATCCACATGCCCATGAAGTTGAACAACAGGTGGAGAAATCAAGCTGACTAAGCGGATGAAATGCAAGTGCACACAGAACGGAGGGATCCCCAAACCCTTAAATGTTATAAGTGCCAGGTGTCAGAAGACAGGATGAAGCATGGGGCCACAGCAGTGGGATTTGTAAATGTTGAGCAGGTTTGATATACCTCCCTTGAGTCAATGGAGGCAACCCTTACAGGAAATGGGAGGCTAAAGAAGTGAAAGCCAGAGACTCGTAGATGTATAAACCGTGGTGGAGCTAAACTTGGGGTGAGGCTCTGGACTGAAACTCAGGTTCCTAGGAAAGTGGGTCCAGAGTACACAAGAGGAACGTGCCTGGAGACCAGGAAGTTCCTGTGTGGCCAACTCTGAGACATAGGGAGTAAGAAGAATGAGTAGATAAGCTGGTGACTGCAGCTAGATGGGAAACAGACAGGAAGACCTTAGAGAGTTCGAATGGCAAGTTATCCACAAGGAAAAGATGAATTTGTTATCGTCAGTGAAATCAAGTTTTATTGAAAAAGACAAGGACAGACAGCAGTCAAATAGAATAGCATACATCCTGCTGACTTTTTACCCAAATTCTATGAAGTGATTCTGGAAGGCTATGAGAAAGATGGAGGATAGAAGAGTCTGAACTCCTCTATCATACCGGAGATCAATCGTTGGTATTTCATCTTGACAAAAAGTGAAGTATATGCAATTAACTTTTTTCCCCCTTGAAATTGTAGTGGAAGAGCGAAGCTTCGTCGAAAAGCACAGATGGCCGTCAAACGTGTATCTGAAGCAGCTGGCGGAGTACAGGAAGTACATCCACTCCCGGAAATGTCGCTGTTTAGTCATGTGACCTGAGCTTCTGTATACATACACTCTTTTATTATTATGAAGAATGGGTACCTCTGGATTCCAGTAAAATTCTTATGACTAAAATCAGTATGAGTGTTTAAAAAGTCACCACATAGCTTCTTACTAGTTATCATTGAAAGACTAAGGTAGTCTTAAAAGGGAACAAAATCTACTATAAACTTAATTAGTGCTTCCCCTAGAATATAAAACTGTTGGGTAGTGGATTCTCCTTTAAGTTGCCTTATTGGTTTTTTTTTTTTTTTTTTTTTTTTTTTTGGTTTTTTCGAGACAGGGTTTCTCTGTGTAGCCCTGGCTGTCCTGGACTCACTTTGTAGACCAGGCTGGCCTCGAACTCACAAAGATCCGCCTGCCTCTGCCTCCCAAGTGCTGGGATTAAAGGCGTGCGCCACCACCGCCCGGCTTGAGTTGCCTTATTGCTTTAATGACATCAAGAACTTTCCTAGTTAGGAGATGTTTAATTTTTAAAAATCATCTAGGATAAATGCAAGAATTTCATCATGTCTGAGTGATTGCTATGCTAAGACAGGAACTTTTAAAAGACATATGTACTGATGGTGTTTGGAGGAGAGCTGACCAGTGCAGCCTAAGATCATAGTGATAGAAATTTGCCTAAGAATGTAACAGTCACATACCAGCCAGATCCCGTTCAGTAGGAGTGTTTCAATCAATATGAAGAACAAATGCCCATCTGGACCATCCAACCACATCTGCTCACCAATCAGGCTGTGAAGCTAAGTAGGGCTGCTAGTTATCTCTGTGTAATCTTCTGGATTCCACAGGCTCCCAAACTTAGAAGGGTCTGGTACTTAGTTTAGTGCTCTGCGAGTACATTCGTTAAATTCTTTAAAATGTTTAAAGAAGGGCCCATTGTTTTCACTTTGCACTGGCTCCCCAAAATTTTCTATATTTTCTAGGAGGAAATATGTCATGGATTTTTTTTTGGCGGGGGGGGGGGGGGATTGAGACAGGGTTTCTCTGTGTAACTGCTCTGGCTGTCCTGGAACTCACTCACTTTGTAGACCAGGCTGGTCTGACACCCACAGTGATCTGCCACTTTCCCTCCAGAGTGCTGGGATTTCATAACATCTGGCTGAAAATGCTTTTTCTGGCTCAAATGTCACTATTTATGGAAGCAGAAGAGTTGCAGGAAAGAACACATGGTTTGTTACGCAGAAGAGCAGAGTGGAGACTGCTTTGGGAAACTGTGCTCTACCTAGCACCTCCACAATGACTTTTCCTGGCCGTAAGAAATATTGAAATGCTTTTTTGTTTATTTTAGAACACTTCCTCAGTTCTGGCTCTACCCCAGAGGAACAAATGATCAATATGTAAAGCCAGAAAGTTGGTAAGAGTGACAAAGTAGCCTAACTATGCTACACAGTTATAAAGCTAATCACAGGAAAAGATGCCATCTAGAGGCGGGCACAAAAGTTTAAAAATTATTTCTTTAACTCTGTTAAGATTAGGATGCCACTGGCTTGAACTGAGTTCTTTCCAAGGACTGATAGGCTATTTGGTATGAAATAGCAAAGCCACCTAGGAAGGTAAAAGAAAGGATTAGAGATGATGTTGATTTGGATAGAAGGCAGAGTTAGTTTCTCTCATATCATATATTTGCAGAAATGATTCTGTAAGATGCTCAAAAGCTTGGGCATGGAGAAAGCATTACTATTTATTGTTAGTATCAAGGTCATCTGAAATTTAGTACTGGGATATATTTTTATAATTTCTAGTGATTTTAGTAAGGATATATTTTCTAACTTTTCAAAAGTTTGATTGAGTGGTCTTATTCTGTATTGTTAGGATTCCATACAGAGAGCCCTTTTATGCATACCAATACTGTCAAAATAAAGGTGAAAGATTTCCTGTAGATAGAAACCCAAGAGAGCTCATTTTAATTGTGCTGTGTCAATTAAGATTACTGAAATACATTTTGTCTTTTGTATTTTAATCACTTGAGTTAATCAACTATTGCCAGATCCCACTTGATGGTTTATCATTGTAAAGAACAGAACTGCAGCTGAGGCCTAGAAGTTCCTTGCTTTTTCAGATCAAGCAGTAGCCTTTGATATTCAAAAGCATATGCTCACCTTTGTGCTAATGACAGCATTTAAAATTCTAAAATTTGAGGAAATTGAAAAATAGGAGTTGTAAAACAAAGTATTTTCTTGGAAATACTGTTTTAACATTTAAATGGATCATAGTTAATTCTGCTAGGGTGTTTCTCCTGAGTAGTTGAGTTTGGAAACTGGTGGTCTTGCATGCTAAACATGTAGTGTTCACTCTGGAGACTCTTTACTACCTGTGGGACAGCCATGTGTCAGGATCTAAACGAGTTCTTAAACACATTTGAATACAAACTCTTCAGTACTATTGAATTCACTCAATTGGAAGTAGTAGGAAATTTCAAACACTTACAAATGGTGGAAGGTAAAGTAGCACTGGATTTGAGGGTTGTTTCCCAATCAAAGAGTTATTTCCAGACGGATATATACTTTGTTGCAGTTTCTGCTTCTGTGTATTTACCAAGCATTTACTTAGAAAGCTACTGTGTGGTAGAACTAAGGCTCCTTCTTCCAGGGCCAGGTTTGCATCTTTCTGCGCATCCTCTGTCTGCTGCTGACTATTCCCTCCCTGTTCCTAATAGAAGGTACCAGATCTCTAATAGAGAGCATGGCTTGGTGGCGGAAGCCCACCCTGTGCAAGCCTTCCTAGGGCTTCATATTGAGTAGTGGAAGACTGAGAAATAAAATGAATTTGACTTCCAAAATGGCCAAACTTTTCAACTGTAATTTTATAAATGTTACTACAGTGATAGAGCCACTTAGATTTAAAATGTCTTCAAAAATTGCTTTATTTAAAGCATCTGTTTAATGCAACTTTTAATCAGATTTTGCAAACCATATGTATGTATTTTAATATAGCCTGACCTGAATTTATATGTTTTTAGCTTTAGTATTTAACATTTTATAACAAATAAACCATTTAAAAAAAAAACAAGTTTAATGAAGTGTTCTGTACTTTGGATGTTGAATTGCTGAAATGGTTTTGGGGATATTAAATTTCTCAAGCACAATTATGTTGGGGTTTTTTATGTTTGTTTGTTTTGTTTTGTTTTCTCTGTTTGGCCATGATTGTCCTGGACTCCTCACTCTGTAGAATAGGCTGGCCTTGAACTCACAGAGATCTGCCTGCCTCTGCCTCCTGAATGCTGCGATTAAAGGCAGGTGCCACCATGCCCAGCAGCACAATTATGTTTTATAAGCAATTCCCATTATGTATAAAATCATGAGTATTGCTAGCGTTGTAGGTGACTTGTACAGGTAAGATGAGGTAAGAAGATGACATTACCATGATCGTATCAAGTTCACTGCTGGGGATTATTTTATTATCCAGAAAAGTATTTTGATAATTATTTAACACAGAACCTCCCAAGTTTGAACATTGGCCAGGGCCAAGAGCTTATGAAATGGAGAGCTGTTCTCTGTAGTAGAAGAATAAGAACTTGGAGTTTCCTAGTCCTGAGGAACCCAGATAGGAGAAAGAAAACAGCCACAACATGAGGACACATTGTGCACTATATGCTGCAGACGGGCTACCTGTAGAGCTTGCTCGACTCATCACAAGTGCCATAGTAGCTGTGAACTTATACTCCTGACCGAAACCTAATCTAGGAACGCAACCTCCTGCAAATCTCCTATGGCCTGTAGAAGAACTAGGGATACACACTCTCATCTGTAGCCCTCGGTGCCAGTACGGGCTTTGGTAAGCCAGGCCTGACTTTTCCACCTGGATACTCCTCTCCTAAGCAGAAAATTTGTTCCGTCCTGATACCTTGGTCTGTTCACTCAGATTATTTATATACTTCATACCATGTACTCTTTCTGTGCCTTAGGTTAAGTGGCCATATCCAAGACAATGCAACTTAAACATCTGCCTTTTTCTTTCTATGACTCTTCCAGAAAGAATCAGTTACTTCTGCATGTGTCTTTTCTTAGCCACTTGTCCGTACCTTTGCTGTAGGACTTACAACATTTCTAGGCGTTTGTTTGTCAGTAATCTCTACTTGGCTATTACCTGTGGGTTGTCTCCCTAACCCTCCGTCAGGCACAAGCCTGGCACAGTTATGTATTGTATCCTATTGTATGTGCTGCCAACATGAGCCCAGCTGCCTCTGAAAAGGCCCGATTGCCTGGAATGAGCTATAATCACAAACTTGCAAATGAAAATGGAAAGCTTGCTCATACTTGGACCTTTTTTTGCTCTGTCAGGAATAAATAATACTCAGCCTGTGGGCCTGGTATTCAGGGTGAAGTTTCCCCGTGAATGCAAGATATAGAATGGAAACATGATACATGAAGAGCCATTGAGGGGCTGCAGAGCATGCATAAATGACCTTCAAGATACCTCTGGTTGGTGGACTCCACTGTAAGTTGGGCAGGAAGATGGGATAAGGAGACGGAAAACATCTTATGGAGCGTAACACGTGGAAAAACACCCCCACAACATACATAGTACACAACTGCTGCTTCAGCTGTATGCAAGGTTTGCCTGTCCTCAGGCAGCCATAGGTTCTTGGAACTTAGTTGTCCTGTACCTTAGGTATGTTTCAGTGTTGGGGAGAGTGTGACATCTTTTTACTTGTTCACAGCAAATAGCCCTCTTATTTATTCCCATTTAAGAAAATGGCATGTAATTTTATACACACAGTCTGTTACATGCTTGCTTTAATAAGTTTCTGTAGGTTGGGTTTGGCCCCTTACCTAGTGACTTTGTCATTCTTGCTCAGGCCCGTTTTTAACCAGACTTGGATTTCCTTTCCTGACTACCTGAGCCACACTAACAATTTTGCTCCTATATGCATAGTTTACAGGACTCCCGAGAGCCAGGGGTTCCCTCGCTGCACCATAGTCACACTCTCTTTATTTTCCTTTGTGTGTGTGTGTTCATATTGCATAAGAGGTGACTGATTTGCCTGGGGCAAAGCTCAACATAATATAAAATAAATTTTGGAAAATGGCAGTAACAAAGGAGGAGGGGCACAGTAGGAAGAAGTGAGTCACTGGGGACAGGACATACCCCTGAAAAGTCTACTGGGGCTGAGGTGCCTCAGCTCTGAATCTAGCCCTCTGTGAGGTAAGTAACCTAGACCCAGAGCAACAAACCCAAGTGCTCCTAGATTGAAACCCTGAGCCACAGTGTTAATCTTGGGTGTCTCACGGTAATGCAAAGTTGCCTAACAAATGGGGTTGATGAGGAAGAATGAATAGTGCACATTCTCTTAATACTTACCACCGTAAACTAGAATACGAGCCTCACAAAGATGCCCACAGCCTGCCACAAAGTCAGCTTGTTACTTCTCATGGGGAAATTGGTGGATGGGGTTAAGGACTTTGAGATTGGAAGTTATTCCTATTAGACCCTTGTAAGTGGGGTTGGAAAGGAGACACTGTTGGGAAACCCTGCCAAGGTCTGAGTCTGATCTTACCAGAAAGACTCTGAGCACCATTCAAAATGATAGACTCCCTTTGTTGGTGAGGCTTTCTCTTTTCTACCTGGGGGTTCATGGACCTCTACACGCTCTACCTGAGAACTGTCATGTAGCCCTTAGGGAAATTACAGGTTCAACTCTCCCTTCTCTGGATAAGAAACCTGTTCAGCATTTCCTCAGATTCCTGGAATGCCTCCCCATGCTAATGAGGTATCTTAGTACCTTAGCTGTCAGTCAATGACCTTTGCCCACCCTGGATATTCCTTCTCCCTCCCCAAAGTTCTACTATATAAGCATCATTCACCCCAATAAAGTTGATCTGCCTCTCTGCAGCTCGTCCTGGGTTGTCTTAACCTGTTGTACACATGCTATCCAAACCCTGTTCCCTGTCTTCTGCTCCTCTCAACCATGTGCACTGGTGGCCAACAGTCACAGGGAAAAGGGGAGACCCCCAACCCCCCCCCACAAGAAACTGGTGACTAGAGACTTGGAGGTGATGCCTGCCCCTGAAGGCAAAGATGTAGGTTCATGAGCCAATGGACAAAGACAGTTTGGAAAGCTAAGGCAACAGCAAAAAGGACTTGAGAGCCTCCAGAAAGAACTATCCCACCAACACCTTGGTTTTCAGATTTGTGACCTCCAGAACTGTAAGAGAATTAACTTTTATTTTAAGTACTGTGAGACTGTTCTATTCAGCGGACCAAACAGCCTGATAAACAACTGGCTTAATAATTGACTCTCCGAGGTCTCACTGTACTACTCAGCACTTGCCTTTCTAGTGTATTTGCAGCAGTGATCAAGGCCAACCCTGTGAAGGCTTATTAAAACATGTGCTGCTGAGTTGGTATGAGTTGGCAGTTTTGTCATCCAGGATAGGTCTAAAGAGTGTGCATTATGACACACTTCCAGGAATGCTGATGTGAGTGGCTCACAAACCAGAATTTGAGAACTTAGGAAACAACTCAAATTCTCAGGTCTGCAGCGTGTTCCCCCAGGCCTCTCTCCTCATCTCCCATTATGCCCCAGCCATAAAAGCTCTCCCAATCCCCTGGAACGTGAGTTACAAGTGATGGTAAGCCACTCTTTGGTTGTTGGGAACCAAACCTGGATCCTCTGAAAGTGCAGTAAACACCTACTGATATCTCTCAGTTCTACAAACTTAGGTTTCTGTTTTCAAAGCAGTTATGCTGTGTAGCCCTAGATGGCATGAAACTTGATAGGCAGACCTGGCTGGTTTTGAACTTGTGATCCTCCTGCCTCTGCCTCTGAGGTGCTGGGATTACAGGCATATACTACCACCAACTGAATTCTAAATGCATTTTTCCTTGAGACAGGGTTTTACCATATAGTCTTGGCTGCCATGGAACTTTCAGAGATCTGACTGCCTCTGCATTCTGAGTGCTTGGATTGAAGGCTGTGCCACTAGGCCCAGATGTACACATTGTTTTTAAAATAATTTTAAGATTGTAATATAATGTATTTACATCAATTCCTTCCTCCCTATTCTCCCTCCAATTGGTTGTCCAATACTAAATTATCAGCCTTGAAAACACATTTACCCTCTCCCTTGCTTTCTTTCACATTCATAGCCTCTTTTTCTTTGTGTGTACCTGTGTCTGTCTGTATGTCTGTGTGTTTCTGTACCTGTGTATGTACTCATGTGTATGTATATATTCCTAAATACACAAATATAGCATGTTCATTCCATACAATGTTATTTGTATGTGGATGAAAAAGCGAAACAGAAGGAGGAGGACATCAGTACTCCGTAAGTATGAGGAAGATTCTTATTGCAGATGTAAGAGAGAAAGCAGGCAGAGGGAAGAATCCAGGCCAGACATGGCCATCTGACCAAACCAGACCATGAGAGAAGAGAGGGGCAGGGAGAGCAAGAGAGGAGCTGCTGAAAGGAGAGGATCAGAGGACTTGGGTCCAAGAGGCCAAGAGACTGGTGTAGCCAAAATGTTCGGGTTATATAGGGCTTAGGCCAGGGTGGGGGGAGGGAAGCAGAAGCTCAGCCCCTGGGAGGGAGAGGTTTAGGGGGGGGGGGGGGGGTGAGCAGTACTGCGAGGAGCCACAGGTCCTTAGTGAGACTTGTCCTGGGTTTGAGACCTAACAGTGTGCATGTGTTTTCAAGGCTAACAATTTAGCATTGGATAACCAGTTGGTGTGCTCTTCCCTGTGGAAGACTATGTCTACTGGTCTCAGCATTGCTCAGGTGTCTATAGTTCTTTGTCTAGGGTTAAGGCCCCATGAGCGTGCACATACTCACGTGAGCACACACACACACACACACACACACACACACACACACACACACACACACACACACACGTCTATTGGTGTTGCTTTTGTTCAGTTCATGGTTCATGTTTATGAGATCATGTTACAGAGACTTTCTGGGTGTACCTCCTGACACTTCTAAGGAGGCATAATCTCACAGCAAAAATCCTCTACCTCTTCAGTGTTTCCTCTCCCTCTTCTGTAATGATCCCTGACCTTTAGGCTCAGGAGGTGTACTGTAGATGTAATCAGTTGAGACTGGGATCCACAACTCTGCAATTTTTATTGCTTATGGTTTTCTTTAATGGTCTATATGGATTTTTTTAATTTTAAATTTAATTTAATTTTTAATTTTACATCCCAATCTTAGCCCCCTCCTTCCCCTCCTCTGGGTCCTGCCTTCCAGACCCCTTCTTCCCCAACCACCTTCCCACCATCCCCATCTCCACAGAAAGGGGAGCTCCCTCCATCTCCCCCCCCCCCCCCCCCCCCCCCCCCCCCCCCACAGAAGGGGGCCCCCCCCCCCCCCCCCCCCCCCCCACCAGCTTACCTAGTAGCATCAGGCCAGAGTACTTACTCTTCCTTTGAAACCATGCACCACAGCCCCGTTAAGGGGAGCTTTATAGATTTTTTAAGGAGTTCAAAAAGAATTTTAATGTTTTTGGTGATGATATGGAGCTTAGAAAAATATATAGGCAGTAATTCATAGTGTCTATTGGCAAACAATCATCAGTTTTTATATTGTTATTTTTCATGAGTCAATTTACTACACTTGCATGAGGAACTCGAAGTATTATTGTTTATTTCAACTTTATCATAAAATTAAAACATGTGCAGACATTTGCTTTACTATGATAGTATTTGGTACTATTTCATGCTTATATGCCTGAGTTTCCTACCTTTTTATTGTCTTCCGATATACAATAAATATTCAGGTGCTCTGTAAGAATTGGAAGAAATATTGCAGCTCAGTCACAAATGACTTTTTTAAGGTGAAAGGCCTAGAAAGGCCAAGTTTGGCTGAGGCAACTTTTTTCTCATTAAGTCTAGGAAGTTACAAATAACCACTTCCTTTCACATATTCTAGATTAGACTTTTGTATTTATCAAATTAAATACTATACCCAAAAAAAACCATAATGTTCTCATGTCTGCTTTTCATAAAATTTTTAAAATGTGTGCAGACAATTTTTATTTTCCTGAGACTCACATGTGATTCTGACCCCTTTGTTACATGGGCCACTCACTGAACATACCATTATTCTTGCCTCATGTCCTTTGCTTAGAAGAGATATAGGCTTGATTTTCTAAACTTACAGTGCCTTCCTTTGAGGATAAACTGCTTCAGAAAACATAAACATTTTGGTCTTACTTATCAACTGTAGTGGTTTGAATGAGAATGGCCCCCATAGGCTCATATACTTGAATGCTTTGTCCCTAGTTAGTGGAACTGTTTTGGGAGGCATTAGGAGGTGCCCACTTGTTGGAGATTTGTCACCAGGGGTGAGCTTTGAGGTTTCAAAATCCCATGCCTGGCCCTGCCTGGCTCTCTCTGCCTCTGACTTACAGATAAAATGCAAGATATCAGCTACTGTTCCAGCACCATGCCTTCCTGACTCTTGCCATGGTGGTCATAGACTAATGACCACCCTCTGAAACTGTAAACAAGTCTCCAATTAAATATTTTTCCTTTATAAGTTGCCTTGGTCATGATGTCTGATCACAGCAACAGAAAAATAACTAAGATACCCACTAAAATCCCCCAAGAGGCCACCACCAGCACTTCAGTAAGAGGAAGGAAGGATGCTGCAGTACCAGAAAGCAAGAGTCAAGACAGTTTCCTTGGCAATAATTAAATTGTGAAGATTGTTTAAATGTCAATAGATGCTATGAACTATTGCTTGGATGCTTTTCTAAGCTGTATGTCATCACCAACAAGAACTCAATTTCTCATAAGCCTCACAACTTTCAGCAAATATGGAAATAAAGTTTGGTTTTGTGTAGAGACTTTGTGGGCATGTGAGGTTGCTAAGCAGTTCTTGGGCATCAGTCTGAACCTACTTGTCGCTTGTGTATGGCTCTTTGTACCAAAACAGAAGTTGCGTAATAAATGTCTAGTGGACGTAATGGAACACAGCTAGTTAATGGATAAACTGGCCAGGCTACTTGTCTCCAAGTTGAGTGCTCTTATGTCCAGGTGCTTCATTTTGCTTAGCATTCAGGGAACTTGACTATGGAATGTGGGTCCAGACAGGGCATGAGGAACACTTGATATCAATGTTAATGGGCAGGGTTTTCAGTGAGGGGCAAGTGTTGAAAGACAGAACCATGAAAGACATGCCAGGCATAGCCTAGGGAGACTTAGGGACCTGTGGCCTTCAGGCAGAGGTATTTGTGTGAACTCTATAGGCCTGAGGGACTCAGAGTATTATTTTTTACTTCAGCTTTATCATTTGGTGTGTTCTTACTGAGGACCAGACTTTTTTTTTTATTTATTTTTGTTGTTGTTTTTTATTTTGTGAATTTCACATTATGCACCTTGTTCCCTCTCATCTCCCACCTCCCCTCAGACCCACTCTCTACCCTTGCATCTTCTCCCAACATTAAAAAGAAAATCTCATTGTGGAAGCTTTAGTGTGTCTCAGTGTTTCCCACAACATTCCCTTTTGTCCACGCTTTTTTACTTGCAAATGTTCATTATAATAACTCCTTGGTCTGCTAGAGACCTCTGGATTCTGGTACTTTGCCTCTGGCTTCTGATGCTTTGTCAATACTGGAACCTCACTGGAACTCCTCTCGGATATCTTGTTGTCCTGTGTCATGGAGATCCTGTAGTTTAGGGTCTGTGGAACTGGTCGATATATGCACTCCAGCAGTTCATCCATGGGGTGGGTCAACTCAAAGCCCTGGTTCTGGGCCTGCAACCCCCACATCCAGGGCCAGCTCCACTGTGCTACCCAGGTAAGGTGCAGGGCCTGCTCTCCCAAGTGCTGCAGCAGGTAAAGGGCTGGGCTGTCTCTCCTGCTTTCATGATCACATCAGAGCCAACTCTCCTGCCTGCTACATGTGGTGCATCAGAGAGTGGAGAGTATCTCTCCCTCACCAACTCCACTGCAAATCAGACAAAAGGGAAGACTGACTCTTTCACATTCACACCCTTGGGGCCAGCTCCCCCACATCCCCCACGTCGCCCACATCCTCCACATCCCCCACATCCCCCATAGCTGGACTGTGCTGCCCTGGTGAGGTGCAGGGCCTTCTCTCTCAAGTGCTCCAACATGCGAGGGACAGGGACAGTTCTCCTGTTCTCATGACCCTATCAGGGCCAGATCTCCTGTTCGCCACTGGTGGTGAGAGCAAAAGAGAGGGGAGGCGATCTCTCCCTTGCTAACATCTGCACAAAACAGACAAAAGACAGGGCTGGCTCCCCCATATTCAGGCTCTCTAGGCCAGCTCGCTCACAATCCCCACATCCAGGTCCAGGCAGGGCTCCCCTAGTCTCTGGCTTGCTTCCTGTCCTGGGAGCCCATCTGGTGCTTGCCTGGTGCTGGACTGGTGGTCGTCACAGGTTAGCTCCCTGTCCACACCCCATGGCACTAAACTAATGTTGGTCTTGGGCTTGCTTTTTTTCCAGGAATGTTAGGCTACTATTCATTCAGATGTTCATTGGTCAGAACACTGAATGTAGACATACCCTCTCTCCTCTCTGCCACCTACTGATGCACATGTGACACATCAGCCACATCTGCAATGCCTCTAGGGGCACAGAGTGCCAGATTTTGCATATGCCATTTCCCTTAGAAGAAATTACATTATCCTGGAAGGATGATTGAGCATGTGAGTAATAAAGCCATACTAGAGTGGTAGAACCTAGCTTATCTTAATGTGTGACTCAGAGAGTCAATATGACCCTTCTCTAGACTTTGTTTCTTTGGAAAATGAGAGTAATGAACATGTCGACCTCATAGTATCATTGAAAGATATAAACAAGGTTATAAAGTCATAATTTAGTGCCTTAGATATTGCATAGACTTAGCACTCCGGATTTCTGCTGTCATTACCATTACCATAATTATGTATTTCTGGCAGTCTGGTGAGCCAGGGACAGTCAGTATCTTTCTGTAACAAGAAGAATACGTGACAGCCTAAGGCCATGTTGTTAATAAATGACTCTAGAGGATATGAGGTCCTTGTGCTCACAGAAAAGCACTAGGGAAACCTGAAATAGTAAATATGCAAGCTTGGCCAGGCATGGTGGCACACACCTTTAATCCCAGCACTCAGATCTCTGTGAGTTTGAGGCCAGCCTAGTCTTCAAAGCAGATTCCAGGACAGCCAGGGCTGTTACACAAAGAGACGCTGTGTCAAAAAAACAAAACAAAACAAAAACAACAAAAGAAAACAAAACAAAAACAAAAAACCATAAATAAATAAATAAACAAACAAGCAAAGAAACAGAGTTTTCTCTTCAAAGGAGGAGGTGTATAACCTGTTTTTCTGCCTAGATGGCTGGGAATGAATGTGGTTATTAATCTGGTGGCCTCTGTGGTGGCCTCTGTACTATATGTGTGGCCAGGCCCCCTCAGACTCTAAATAAAAAGGAGTAGAGGTGGTTTATTGCTTGTTGACTTTTGTGGCATGTATAGTATCGAGATCATACCAGACCCCTGAGACCCTTAAGATGTCACATGTATTCAATCTATAAAAGCCATATTTATGAAAAAGGTCACATGAAGTTTAAAAAGAGTTTTAATATGGTTGTGCCTTAAACTTTATTGTATGCATGGGATTGAGCTAATTAAAACCAGGAAACTCTATTCCAAATTGTACTGTACTTAAATATGCCTAAAATAAGCTGCCCAGTGTCAGACCCTAGAAGTTTGAACCAGCAGCAGCTACTGAGTTGTGCTGAACCTGCCCGACTTCTTGCCTCACATGGATCATTACTCTGCTGGCCTTGGTGGTCTCAGATGGTCCTCCATGACAGAAGTGGGAAAAAATATAGATTTGACAATAAAGTCTATATATTTCTATCAGCTCAGAAACCACCTCCACAGCACCCGGAGCAGCACACAATCACCCCACTAACCCTGAAGTAGGTGACTTCTTTCATGCAGCAAGGATGCTGTCTGCAAGGTGAGGTAGCTGATGAGGTCCAGGAGTACAACTGAGAGATGTTCTGCCTTTACTTGCAACACTTACACCAAGGTCAAAATCATCCCTAGGCTAGAGATGTGGCTCAGCAGTTAAGAGCACTTATGGCTCTTGCAGAGGACCCAGGTTCAGTTCCCAGCATCCACATGGGGGCTCACAGCCATCTGTAACTCCAGTACCAGGGGAACTGATATCCTCTTTAAGCCTGCACATGGTATACACAAAAACACAAAAATGCAAAGCAGATATAAATTAAAGTTAGTAATTCATTTTAAAATGGGGAGGAGGGACTGGGGAGACGGCTTGGCAGTGAAGAGAACTGGCTGCTCTTCCAGAGGACCGGACTTCCATTTCCTAACATTCACATGCTGGCTAACAACCATCTGTAGTTCCAATCCCAGGGGACCTAATGCCATGATACCCTCTTCTTGCCTCCTCAGGTACTGTACACATGTGGTGCATAGGCATACATAAAGGGAAACACCTATACACATACAATAAAACTTAAACTTTTTTCAATATATTTTGATCATGTCTTTCTCTCCCTCAACTCCTCCCAAATCTTTCCCACCTCCCTACCTACCCAACTTCATGTTATTTCTCTCTTCTCTCTCACTCAAGAAGAGAGAGAGAGAGAGAGAGAGAGAGAGAGAGAGAGAGAGAGAGAGAGAGAGAATAAAAAGAAAAAAACTCACCTATGTTGGGCCCTGCTATTAAGGTCAAAGTCTGGCATTCCTGGAAAGCCCCTGAGCTTGATGCTAAATGACAGACTCCTTTTTTTCTGTGGGGTTCCCTCCTCCTCTTCCTGTTCTGTGGTTTCCCAGGCTGTTGCACCACATCCTCTAGCTGAGGAATGTCACATAGCCCTTAGGGAGATTACAGGAGGTACCTCCCCATGATAATGAGATTTCTTCATGCCTTGACTTTCAGTCAATGACTTTTGTCCATGCCTCTAACTGTATCTGGAGTTCTTCCCTCACCCTGCAGCCCATGGGGTAATTAGGTACTGTATTCCCTTTCTTATGGTAGGACCATGCTACTGCATGTAAATGAAGTATCCCTGGTACTTCTAGCCTCAGTGAATCAAACACATTCACCTCCAGGACCCCTCCTCACTGCCCAAGGTTTATAATGTCCCTTTTCATGAAATAAACTTTCTTTCCATTCCTCCACTATGATCATCTGAGATTTGGCTGTTTATCTTGGGCTTGGGAAGGAAGAACTCATCGCTGGATCTGCCTGCCTAGCCAGGTCTCCTACTGCTGGCAGTCAGAGCTCTTCTCTGAGCACCCAGAATGCCAGCTCACACCCCTGCTGCTGCTGCTGCTGCTGCTGCTGCTGCTGCTGCTGCTGCTGCTACTGCCTAGCCAGGCTCAAGTGTCAATCACCACCACCAGTCACCCCAGTGGCCAACATTCTGCTGTTTCTCCTGCCTGCCTGCCACAGAACTGGGGCAGTGGCTGGTTGCTGGTTGTTCCCAAAACAGCTACTGGATTTTCCTGGCTGCTGGACTCGACTCAGCTCAAGAGCTCTGAGCTCCTTGAAGCTGCTTAGCCCAGCACTGGCAGTTTAGCTAAAAGATCTATAACCTTTTGGTGCATTCATTACCCTAATCCTAATCCTCCTGCTTGCTTAGCTAAAAGAGTTGTAACACTTGGCATTGGATATAATCCTTTCTCCTTCCTCTCTAGGGTATCCTGTAGCATTACATGGATCCCATCCTGTTTTTCATCCTTTTCTGCCCAGAAACCAACAGTGAAAAGTGTACACTTCTGGCTTGGTGCCTGAAAAGGCCCTTGCTTCCTAGGAGAATGCAGGACAAGGCCCAATCTCCCCAGAAGGCACAGAACGACACACCAAAAACAAAATCAAAACAAACAAAATACCAAAGACAAAAAAAATAGAAACAAAACAAAGTGGAACAGAAAGCCCACAAACAAATAAACGAACAAACAACAAAACATAAAACAATCAAAAAACATGGAGGGTGTGTGTGTGTGTGTGTGTGTGTGTGTGTGTGTGTGTGTGTGTGTCCAACTACTCTGGGGCATGGGGCCTGTCCTAGAGTATAGTTGTTATACCCAGTGACATTCTATTGGAAAATCTATTTTACCTTGGCTAGCAGCTATCTATTGCAAATAGCTTCTTGGTTAGGGATGAGACCCTTGTCTACTTCCCTCACTCAGTGCTGGGACCCTATCTGTCTTAAATCTGTGCAGGCCCTATGTCTAGCCCACATTCTCTGTGAGTTTGCATGTGTATCAGTCTGTTGTATCTGGAAGACACTGCTTCCTTGACCTCTGGCTCTACATGTCTTCTGCTTCCTGTTCTGCATCGATCCCTGAGCCTCCAGGGGAGCAGTTTGATGAAGATATCTCACTTAGGACTGAGAACTCCGAAATCTCTCACTTGGTGCCCACTGTCCAGTTGTAGATCTCTGCTAATTCCCATATACTAAAGGCTCAGGGAGGGGTGTCAATTGGCCTCTTGGGCTAGAAAACATAGAACTCTTCTTTGGAAAAGATGAATGGAAGGCAGAACACTTATGCTTCCCTGCTCCTAGAAGCCTCTGGGGGTTGGCTGTGTTCATGGATGCATCTTGGACAATCATTTAACCTCCTTGTGCCTCAGTGTAGACCATTTTCAAAATGGATATGATATACTAATAATTAGCATACAGGACTTCTGTGATCACACTAGTGAAAACCTACATAAAACTTAAAATGAAAGACAGGTGTAGTGCCTCATGTCCTAGTTTAAACACTTAGGCTGAGGCAAGAGGACGACCACAATGTGAGGCCTTAGGAAAAAAACAAAACAAAAAACCTTGGCATGTGCTTGGCATTTAGTAAGAAGCTAAGATGAGGTAGCTGGATCTGAGTGATCAATATCATTGTGTGCAGACTCTTACAGTCATTCCATTTCAGCCATTGAGGAGATTCCATGTCCATTAGAAAGCATCTGAGAAACACTTCCCAGTGGTCATCAGCATTGATGCCAGAGTTAACTTCACTGTGCAGCTGTCTGCTGGACGCTGGTCTGCGTGATCAGAACTATGAAAATATTGCTGTCAGCTGCCTCTGGCACAGAAGAGCCCTGATCTTAAGACAGAGGGTGTACCCCTCTCTGCAGGTACTGGATGTGTTACCGTGTTCAGTTGGGATCAGAGTGATGCTCAGAACTACCAGGCACATTGGGAAACTTCTGAAAATTAAAGATTTTGAACTGATACTTGTGTGGACAAGGTCATGGTCCTTCATATGGGTGTGTTTCATTCTCTGCTGCTGATGCCATACATAAGCCAGGGGAAAGTGTGATTGGGTAAGTCAACTACTCACTTTTAATAAAGCATTGAAAAATTGTGATAAAGGACCATGTAGACCCTCTTGATGGATAGAACTCTGGAATGAAGATTAGCATGTATCTTGTGACCGTTTCAATCACTCTGAGGACTTCCCTTTCCCTAGGGTTCTGCATTTCACAGGGGCTTACTTTCCTCTGACCAAGAAAATCATAGGAAATGTCCTCACACTAGAATGCTGCTAAATAGTGGGTACCTTTATTACTCCTCAGATTCCTGCTTCACACCACTGAAGAGGGCTTAAAGAAGCCCTCTGTGTCTTTTCCTCTTCGTGTCCATAGGCAGAAGAGAAGGACATGGACATGGCTTCCAAAGCACTATAAAGCCTGTTCTCCACCTATGTTCTCGAGTGAGGAGGAGAGCCAAGGGTCTCCTTGGTTTTGTGAAGTCTGCCTTGATTGGAAGTCTTCCTCTCTGGAGGCAGCTAGAGACACACTCTTTTCTTTCCCCTCCTGTGGCTTTCTCCAGTTCCACTGTGAGGCTGAACAATATGAAATCTCTCCTGAAGAGACAGTGAAAGAGCCTGGAGTGGGCTTTACCCGCTGCTGCCACCACACACAGTATTCCTTTAGATGCCAGAGACAGCCCCTGTGGTTACAAGTTCCAGTGGAGTTCTTTGCTTCTGCCTCTCCTGGAATTGCTGGTCTCCAGTGTGGATCTTGACAATCATCAGCCTTGGCTAAAGGGAGGAGCTAGTGCCTACTGCGCTGCCCCTAGAGGCATTGCAGATGTGGCTGCTTTGTCACATGTGCATCAGTTAGGAGAGAGGCTATGTCTACATTCAGTGTTTGACCTATGAACATCTGAATGAATAGTACCCCAACATTCCCAGGGTAGGGGGGAGAGCAAGGAGGATACCAACACCACTTTGGTGCCATGTGGCCTGGAAGGGGAACTAACCTGTGTCAACCACCAGTCCAGAACCAGGCAAGTACCACTTGGGCTCCCAGGATAGGAAGCAAGCCAGAGACTAGATGAACCCTGCCTGGCCCTGGATGAGGGGGTTGTGGGTGAGCCAGCCCTGAGGGTATGAGCATGGGAGAGCCAGCCCTGCCTTTTGTCTGCTTTGTGGAGATGTTGATGAGGGAGAGATCCCCTACCCTCTCTTTTGCCCTCACCACCAGTGGCTGACAGGAGATCTGGCCCCATGGGGTCACAAGAGCAGGAGAGCTCTCTCTGCCCCTCACATGCTGCAGTACTCAGGAAAGCAGGCCCTGCTTGCACCTTGCCTGGGCAGCACACTGCAATTGGCCCTGGATTTGGGGGTGGTGGGTGAGCCAGCCCTGAGGGAGTGAGCATGGGAGGGCCAGTCTTGCCTTTTGTTTGCTCTGTGGTATTGGCAACGGAGAGATTCCAGTTACTCTCTTGCCCTTGCCATAGTTAGGAGGTGGGAGAATTGGCCCTGATGGGGTCATGAAAGCAGGAGAGCTGGTCCAACCCCTTACCTGCTGTAGCACTCAAGAACGCAGGCCCAGAACCAGGACTTTGAATTGGCCCATGGATGAACTGCTGGAGTGCATGAAGAGGCCAGTTCCACTGACCCAAAACTACAGGATCTCCATGACACAGGACAACAACAGCATATCTGAGAGGAGTCTCAGTGAAGTTCCAGTATTGACAAAGTAGCAGAAGCCAGAGGCCTCATACCTGACCAAAGAGTTGTTATAATGAACATTTGCAAGCAAAAAAGTATGGACAAAAGGGAATATTGTGGGACACATTACAACTTCCACAATGAGATTTTTTTTTTTATGTCGGGGGAGGTTTCAAGGGTGGAGAGTGGGTCTGAGGGGGGGGTGGGAGAGGAGAAGGAGCAGGGTGAATGATGTGAAATTCACAAAATTTCAAAAAAAAATTGGAGGGGGATTTTTCGAGACAGGGTTTCTCTGTGCATCTCTGGCAGTCCTGGACTCACTTTATTAACCAGGCTGACCTCAAACTCACAGAAATCCATCTGCCTCTGCCTGCTGAGTGCTGGGATTAAAAGTGTGTGCCACCATGATCAGTTAAAAAAAAATTAAGTGATAAAGGTTTAAAAAAAAAAGAGTGCCTACTGCTCTTGCAGAGGACCTGATTTCAGTTCCCAGTACTCTTGTGTGACAACTAACAGCTTCTGTAACTCCAGCAGTCTGACGCCTCTGGCCTCCAAGATGACTGCACTAACATGTGCATAACTACATGTGGAAACATATACGTATACACAGTTTAAAAAATAAATCTTTAAAAAAACCCAGTTGTTTATATGTGCTTGTATGTAAAAAAAAAACCCAGTTGTTTATATGTGCTTGTATGTAACAAAACAAAAACAAACAAAAAAACAGTTGTTTATATGTGCTTTTATGCACATGTGTGCCACAACATGAGCATGGAGGTTAAAGGCTTTTGGAATCTTCTCTCTTCTCCCAACACAGACAGGGCCCTGGGGATAGGACTCAGACCACTAAACTGAGGGGCAAGTGCCTTTACCATTGAACTGTCCCACCAGCCCTAAAGCTTCAAGAATACTATCCCTTTTATTCCTGAAAACATTGAGCACAACACAGCAAAAATCATTAGTCATCTGCAGATACATCTTTATTAGGAATGAGTCCTTCTCACTGGAGACCAGAGAAGGGACTTACAGTTCCACGACTATTAAACATCATAGGAAGACATCAAAGCAGAATGTCAAAGTGTGAATGGAAGAAATTATTTAGGGCAGTGTTTTGAAAGCAACTTGTCACATTCTTGGAAGGAGGGTTCTGCAATTTTGCCTCTCATATTTGATTTCGCTGGTAGTCTAACTTGGACCAGTACACGGCTGCTTGGGATTTTCTGTGCAGCCATCTTTACTGAGAGCTGTGCTCTCTCTGTTGGTGTGGCCACAGGGAGGACCAGCTATGCTTAAGTTCTTCATTGATTTCTCAAACGCCATCCTCATACACGTGTGGACTATGTTCTGTGAGTTCTGGGAAGGTGAGGTTGAGAACACTGGCTCAGATCAGGGAGTGCTGAAGTGGGGGATTGGGGTGTGCATGCAGGAGGGAGATGCATGTGAACTTGAGGAGAAACTCACAACACCCATCGATTTAATCATACTTTATAAAGTGTAGACCTGGAAAATCATTTTAGTTGACCAGCAGCGGCAGAATATCAGCAACAGGTTCACTAGAGATTTGGATAAACTTGGTTGAGAAGCATGGGCTTAGAGGTAGAGCCATGGTGGCACGTGAAGAATGGAATCCAACCAGTTTGGCCTATTAAGCTTCTGGGCCCCATGGTTGGAGGCAAACTGCAACAGTTTTTAGCACTGAGGAGAGGAAGAAATAAAAGCTGTTTTTGTTCAAAATCCCAGTCACCAGGAAATACTGATGCAATCTGTGATGTAGGTCAGCTCTCAGGGGGCATCAGCCATCGGCATGGCTGGACAGCTGCTGTCAGCATGGGGGCTGCTGGGAAAGAAAGAGAAAAAACTAGATTTCACAGCAGAAATGACCTCAGCTTCCTCTCCCACCACCAGAACTCTCTCTCTCTGGTCATTTAGAGATGTTTGTTACAGGTGGCCTTGGGCAGGAGTTGCCAGGAAAGCTTAGGACACTGAGTGATGAAAGTGGCTTGCTGGCAGCTCTGGCTTAGAAGATTCAGACTCTTAGCAGAGGGAGATGGGGAAATGGCATTTTCTTTCTGTTTCATTCTTACTCTTAGTCTGAATTGACAGACATGTTCTAGAATAGAAGCCACTGGGTACTGCTGTTTTTTAGTGATTTAGAACTCAGCATGATCCCGGAAAGTTAGCAACAAACAGAGCTCACCAGCTGTGATGTTGCAAATGGGGAGCCAAAGATGAATACTGACTATTTGAGGTCTGGAGTCTCAACTGTATTCTTTTTTTCAGATCTCCTCTTTCTGCTACTATCCTGAGTGACCACCACGAACAACAGATATGAATTCACAAAAGGGTAAATTGTTGATGTGTGAGTCACTCAGCCCCTCAAAGAACTTTTATGTTAACAAATTATTACTTTCTTTATCGATAAAAGAAAACACTTGAGTCTTTCTGTGTATGAGTGCTTGGAAGCTTGCTAGCTCTAAGTGCTGGAAGATACAGAGAAAAGTTGCTCATCAGATCCCACACCACTGAAGGTCCTTTAAGGGATAGCTGTTATCTCCTAACAAGGGTGGAGTCTACCTCTCAGCGGGGACACACCATTATCTCCTCCCTTAAGATCTGATCCAATCAGGCTGCCAATCACCTGGCTAAGGTTCCACCCTTCAGGAAGGCAGGGGCACCTCAAGTCCTGCTAAGGAGATAGGAACAACCATTCCTTTAATGAGACGTTCTTTTCATTTCCTACCTCTAATGCAGTCTCTTAATGACATGCAGCTCCAAAAGTCTGCCTGCTTTTCGGAATCACTAAGAAAAGCTCAATTTCCCCTCTTTTCCATGGGCTCTAAGCAAGCCTTCCCCCACACTGAGGCTTACCCCTCTCACTTTCCCCTCCCTGACTTCATGTTGGCTTTGCTCAAAGGACATGGCTTCCTTTCTTTCTATCTCCATGTTCCTCTTTTGGGCAATTGCAAACATTTCCAACTTGCCCTCTGTGAGGTTTGTTTGTTTGTTTGCTTAATTCTAATAAAATTGTCCTTTTGACTCCATTTTTTTTTATTTTTAAATACTTTATTTTTTTTTCTTCAAGTTACATCTCAGTCACAAACCCCTCCCTATTCCCCCTTCCTATTCCGCCCTTCCACCCTCTTCCCCCCAGAAGTTTCCCCTTTCAGTCCAACAGATGGTTCCTTCTCTTATAACAGTAAATACTATACAAAACAACAGATATAAATATGCCACATTTATGAGAGTTAAATGGCCCAGTATACCTTCCCAATGTCCAGTTTATACATATTTGGCCCCTGACTTTAACATTCTACTATCTAACCATCTCCATGAGTTTAAAGGTCTATATCTGACTCAACATTCATACTAACTTGCAACACACTTTTAAGAGTATCTTCTTAGATCTATAACACCCTCTTGATTCCTAAACAACTCAAAATTTAACTATGAGACTCTAGCTGTCTATTCTTCAACCACCTCAGAGACCTGAGAGGGATAAATATATCTGCTTATATAGGAAGTGCAGGGCCTGCAGCTTCCAAAACTAAGTAATGACATACCAATGACTGCCTGGACAGTTCCCATTTTCTCTCCATACATTCCTGCATCAGTCTTCAGCCTTTGGGTCCTGTTTCTCTGACAGACATTTGTTGTAGAGCAGGGATTATGAAGGACTTATCTACCCTGTCTTGGCAGAGTTAGGCTGTCGACTTCCCTGCTACCAAGTTTTGTCCTTTTTGGACAGCAGTCTGTCTGCAGTTGGAGCAAGGGGTTTTTTCATGCCAAGAGATAGGCTTGCCACTAATTCAACCATCTTACAGTGGAGGTTCTTCGATGCTTATCTTCTACTTGGAGTAGAATAGGGGGTGCTGTCAGGTGCTGATATGTCTCGATATCAAAAAAAAATCTTGATTTAAGATATCATCTTTGAATGCCATATTCTGCAGATCTCTTGGGGTTTTTGAAGATGCCCTATCCATCTCTTGTATTTAGATAAGCAAATGTTGCTTGTCTCTTAGCAACTTGATTACTGGGTAGTTTAGAGAATATCTGTGATAGACTGTCATAGTAGCTAACAAAGTGACATGTTTGCATGACTAGGAGTTTGTTTTACTACTCCATTCTTAAATCCTTTTATCAGTGAGACTAAGAACCCTAAAGGGACCTTGATTTTCTCAGCATAACTAGCTCCTTTTGAAAGAGTTGATCTACCTGTAGTTTTCTGATGGTCCAAAGATCTTTAGGTTTCCAATTAAGCACATTTGAGAAGTCAATTAGATCACATATAAACACAAGAAAAGCAAACAAACAAACAAATAAATAAAGTCCTCCATTTCCTGTTGCACTTAAATCGCCTCTGTGCTGTGGCCCTGTCTGCATTTCTTACTTCCTCCCTGGATGTCCTTTTCTTAATCTTGATTTCTGTTTGGAAGAGCTTTCCTTGCTTCCCAAATCTCCCTCCTTCATCTTTACCTAGCTGAGTCCTTGTCATTCAGCTTCTGTTGAGAGAGAGAGAGCCTCTTCTGCCATCCTTAGGTGCCAAGTGCCCCGCCACCTCCTGGCACATCCCATCACCTGATTTTACTTGCTTCAGGAATTTACTTGTTTGTGATTTGTCTTCCTCTATGGACTGTGAGTTCCATGTTATCTTTTTGTGTATTTATATTCATAATACATTTGTTAAATAAAGGTATACTGAAAGGATTTCTCTCATTGGTACAATTTTGTCCCTTTGTAAAATGTAAAATTCATCAACAAGTGTTCTCTCAGCTCCTCAAATCACCCCAACCCAGAATGTCCTCCTACAGCATAACAGAAAATGGCCCCAGAATGTCATTGTCTCCCAATGCCCTGGCCCAGCCTCACCTGCCAGCCCTCTTTTATTACTGCAGAGCTCCAATCTGCTTCAGCCGGGTCATGAGCTCCCCATTCTCCTGCATGGCAATTAGATCACTGCACCCACCTATGCAGTCTCTACCAAGGAAGACCCGAGGAACCTGAGGAAACAGAGAAGTCAGGATGCTAAGGAGCCCCGTGACTAATTTAACCCTCCCCATGGTTGCCCACCATGCTAAGCTTTACATCCATCTTCTGAAGGGCCTTTTGAAACAATGCTCTAAGAGCAGAAGTGAACAAGAAAAATGTTGTTAGAGCTGGGTTGTAGCTCAGGGGCACAGTTACTGAACATGTGTTGAATCCTCAGTCCCCGGTGGGAAAGGGTTAAAAAACAAAAGGTTTTTCAGATGGAATGAGGATATGAGCTTATAATTTTTTTTCACTTTACAGACACACATCAGGAACAAATTCTTCTTGATGCAGTGAGACCCTCAGGCTGTGCTCTGGTTTCCCAGCAGTTAGAACAAGACTTAGGACCTGATACTGAACCTTGACAATCGGAAGCATGTTTCTTTTTCAGTGCAGCTTGAAGGTAGGTTTAGACTTATTAAATATTGCATCTCCTTGTTATTAAAACACAGGAGAGCTGTCCTCAACCAGAAGACAGTACTGTGATATATGAGCCTCTTTTAATCCCTGCTCGTGGTAAAATACCTAAATGTTGTAGCTCTGGTTCCAAGGAGATTGATCTGTTCTGGCCAGAGTGACATGGTCTCTGTACATGTGGAGTGGGTTCCTCTCAGTCACTGCCACTCCACAGGGCCCTGTACAGACCCTTGTCACAGTTGAAGAGGACTTCAGACTCCCTTCAGGAGGAAGTAGTCTCACTGTAGCCAAGTAATTTCCAAACCACGGATGTCACATGAAGGCAATGAAGAAAGGGGCTTTGCTAAGGAGCATGAATAATCAGGAAGTCACAGGCCCTCTGAACATAAAGAATATACCAGACAGACGGGGAGAAGGAAGGGCAGACAGAGTGAGAATGTTTGTCAGAGCACCCTATTTTCCTCAGAAAGTATAGAACTTCAAAGTGAATTATCTAAAATGTGAGAAGGATGAGAAAAGACATTGAATTACTGTGGGTAAATTTTTGTAGCATTTTTTAGAGGAGGGGTTCAGGGAGAATTGGCCTTTAAAAAATAGAAAACTGATGACTAATCCAAAATTCTGTGCCACAATCCAAATTACTTAAACTATCTCCTTTGCCTGAGAATTGGAAAAAAACCACAGAACCCCTTTCTGGCAGATCAAGCTGGTAAGCCTCCTTCAGTCCCAGGTGACTTCAGGGGCAGGCGACTGGCTGTGTGGGAGATTTCGTAAGAAAAGTGACACAACATTGCTTCTGTCAGCTACAACAGAAAAAATGCAGAAAGACGAGGCAAGAAACCTACAATCTCCACAAAATGTTGGCTACTGTTTCAGAGGAAAATAGGCTGCCATGTTTGAGGGGGCTTCCCCATTTCCATCTCCTCAGAAACATTTGGGGGTGGTCAGTTGTACCAGTAACAGCATAACACTTATGGTTCTGCTGAAGGTAATGATTTGCTAAAGAAAATTAAATTTATCCAAGCTTTAAGCAAGGAAACCATGTATTTATTCTTGAATGTCTGTATTTTCAAAAAGACTCAAGCAATCTTCCCTATTTCTTTTTTTTTTTTTAAGATTTGTTTATTATGTATACAGTGTTCTGTCTGCAGGTATATCTGCAGGCCAGAAGAGGGCACCAGATTTCATTATGGATGGTTGTGAGCCACCATGTGGTTGCTGGGAATTGAACTCATGACCTCTGGAAGAGCAGCCAGTGCTCTTAACCGCTGAGCCATCTCTCCAGCCCAATCTTCCCTATTTCTTCAGCTCCTTCACAGCTCTCTATTTTTCTTCCTGTGTCTGTGGAAGCCAAAGCTTGAAACTGAGTGTCTTCCCGGATCACTCTCTTTTTACAAAAACCGAGACAGGGTTTCCTGCCCACCCTGTGCTAAGATTGCAAGCGGGCTGCTACCTGTGCACAGCCTGTCTTAGAACTCAGGATGACCTCAAACACACAAAGATCCACCTGTCTCTGCCTCCTGAGTGCTGGGACTAAAGAGGTGTACCACCACCCCCCAGCACCCCCCCATGAGGGTTCTGAGTTTTAAATTTTAACTGCTGCGCTCATATTTGTAAGGTATAATGTTTAATCCACTGAGGGTTTGAACTAATGCCAGTGGCAATAATGCCTTGAAAAGCAAGGGCCTTCTCCTGGGAGCTGGTTCTCCCCTTGACTATGAGTCAGAATCCTGGAAGGTCTGGGTAAATGCTCATAGAGTTCTTCTTTCAACTCCCAATTTTCAGATTTAAAAGAAATGAACTGAGCCGGGCGGTGGTGGCGCACGCCTTTAATCCCAGCACTCGGGAGGCAGAGGCAGGCGGATCTCTGTGAGTTCGAGACCAGCCTGGTCTACAAAGCGAGTCCAGGACAGCCAGAGCTACACAGAGAAACCCTGTCTCGAAAAAACCAAAAAAAAAATAAAAAAAAAAAAAGAAATGAACTAAGGTCCAGGAGTTTGAATTTCTTTTTTTTTTTTAAACATTTATTTATTTATTATGTATACAGTATTTGCTCTACATATATGCCCGGGCACCATATCTCAATGTAGATGGTTGTGAGCCACCATGTGGTTGCTGGGAATTGAACTCAGGACCTTTGGAAGAACAGCCAGTGCTCTTAACCTCTGAGCCACCTCTCCAGCCTGAGTTTGAATTTCTAAACATTTCCCAGGCACTAGTCACCTTTCAACCACTGGTCTACATAGAACACCCCTTGATTTCTCCCAGGGTGACAGAGGGCTGGTACTCTCTCCTTCCACACACCACCACCTCTCCCCATCCCCTGTCTCCCTCAAAGCCTAAGACAGACCCTGAAACACAATCTGGTTGCTCCTCAGGATGGAGATTTTTGTGCAGTCTGGCAAGAACCTAGTTTGCCTGAGAGCCTGAAAGAACCTTGCCCTCCCACCCCACCTACAATCTAGGCATCAGCAAAGCTGCCTTCAGTGAGGCTGAGGCAGAAGGGAAACATCTGTCACTTAACCCTCTGTCCCACCCTTCTCCTGGGAGGAGCCTGAGTCAGCTACTGTTGAGGTGAGGAAGAACCTCCACCTAACCACGCTTGGTAACCCTGGTCTGAGTTCCTGTACTGGGCTTTCCCAGTATTCTCTGCACTCCAGGGTTTTCTTCCTGTGTGTGTGGAGGCCAAAAGTTAGCACTGAGTGTCTTCCTTGATTACCTTTTTATTTTAGTAAACTGAGGCAGGTCTCCTGCTCCTTGTTCTGTCTCTTACCTGTGAAGTGAATGCTTTAGCCACTGAACAATCTTCCAGCACCCACAACTCCACTTTTGACCACTGTTGGTGGGGTTTGAACCCATGAGTTCCTCAGATGCAGCTTCTCAAAGCTCCTTCAACAGTTTTCCCTTTTGCTACAAACAGTTGACTGCCATTTGCACTTGGATTCTGTGTGGCCTCAGAACATCCCTCAGTTTCAACATGGACCCTGTCCCTCCCTCCTGCGGTCTCTTGATTAAAGAAAATCCCTGGAAAGCCGCAGGTGGGCAGAGGCTGATGAGCTGATTTGCACTTCCAAGGTTTAAAAAAATTGCTTTATTTGGCTCTCTTTATTCTGCTACTATAAAACTTAATCAAACTGCTTTGGTGTTGGAACATGGACGCTGAGGTGACCCAGCTCCATCTTCTCAGACCAAGCTCTCTCACTGGACCTGGAATAGCTGATCTCCCTTGAGGTGAGAGCAGCTTTTGCACTGATGAGATATAGTGACAAGGGTGACCCTACTAAGGGTCGAATCAAGTCACTCCAAAGCTCAAAATCCCACAGCCGCCTTGCAGCACAAGCTGGTTTATGAGAGAGCAGAGGCCTTCCTAAGGCAGCTGCTATCCTCCCTCGGATCTAACTCTTCTTACTCTGACTCACAGCGATCCTGGGCCAGCCCCCTGATTGGTCCATGGAACACCACTCACACTCTACCACACTAGCCACACTTGCTAGCCCTTACATTTTTGTCTCCTTTTCCTTTGCCTTGGTGAGTCCATGGTGGTTCCTAAAACGGTGACCTGCTGCCTGCACCCTGCCTCCCCTTTCCTAGTTAGTTTTCTTTGTCAACACAACACTGCCACCACCAATATACAATCCATTATATTATTTATCTCCCTCACAAAAGTGCATATTTTAAAAAGTAGAACTTTCTTTTCATGGCTGTATTTCTACTATACAGAAATGTGCTGAAAAATATTTGTTGTATCCACAAAAGTCACTCTAAGAACGCGAAGGAAAAATAAGCCTTCTCAGACAAAAATGGAGATTTGCTACTAAAGCAGTTGCCTTGTAAGAGGCATCCAAGGTTCTACCAGAAGCCGTGGGGAAAGGCGGTGCCATGGAGACTGGCAGATGAACGCGCTGGGGTCAAGCTGTGGGAAGCTGAGCCGCTAGACTGAAGACTATTTCTGTAATCACGTCCTGCTGAGCCCCTACTGTACACCAGAGCCGTGGGCCACGAAGGGGATTTGGAGCAGCCAACTACTCTCTAGTTCTCCTTCTCTTAGAATGTAAACACAACCGTATCCAGGATCTGGAAGTCGTGAGTTGGAATCATTTGTGTTTCCCTCAAGAGGAATGCATTTGGATGTGGACTCGAGAGCGTGCTGGGCTGTGGGGTGGGGAAATACAGGAGCATATATCAGGGATATGGGCTCAGTGTGAAAGAGGATGACCCTGAGTTTGGATCCGTGGCAACCATGTAAACGTCAGGCATGACAGTGCGCAGCATACAGAGACAGGCAGATCTCAGGGGCTCGCTGGCTAGCCAGTCTAACCAGAACGGCAAGGATACAGGTTCAGTGAGAGACCCTGCCTCAAAAAAACTGAGGTGGAGAACGAGTAAGAAACATCCTGAGGTCAATCTCTGATACATGTACACCATACACCTTTTGTAATTTTAAAATTAAAAGGCCACTCCAAAATAGTGTTGCAAACCTTTGTTAAATGGAGAAATTTGCTTTTTGTTTATTGATTTTGGTTTTGTTCTGTTTTGTTTTTTCTGTAGAACAGGTGCTGGGCTAAGAATGGCATTTCCCTTCATTCTGTTAACCACCTACAGATCTTTCGCATTACTTTTTGATGCCTGGCTCCTGGCTGCTGTTGGGAGGCTGATTAGGGGGTGAGTCTGGGAGGTGAGTCTGACTGTGCACTGCCTGAAAAGCTCCCCAGGTGATTCCCCTGGCTAGCAACGTTTGGGAGCCACTGTCCAGGAGGACTATGGTGGGAGCAGGGGCCTGTAGTAGTGTTCACACGTCTCTTTTCTTTCCATTCTGTTTGTGTCCCTGCTCCAAGACCTTATCCTATAGCTATAAAATAGCTCACCTTTGGTCTGCACTACCATGCAGGTTTCTGAATGAGATAATTTCCAAGGGTTTATACCAAGATCCCAGAGAAATTCCTTTAAAGCTCAAGTAGGCACTGTGTTTCTGCCAACTCTGCCCTACAAGGTGCCCCCAGACAGCACGTAAGTGAACTTGTATGACTGCCCTGTCAGAGAGGGGGTACTCTAAATAGACCCCCCACACACCTGTGCCTCTCCCTTTAGCTATCAGACTGTGTGAACAATAGGCCTCAAAACTTTTCCCCAGAAAGCCTGTGGTGAGAAAGGCTGGAGTCCCGTTGCCAGCTGGTGGAGGAAATGACCTCACAGGAAGAGATTTTGCACAGTTCTGAGCCTCTGACAAGACCACTTGGACATGAGACAATGAGAGGGGCTCACCTGGACCTGGCTGCAAACCTCCTGCCTTCTATCTAAGAAGGGAGATGGCTCACCTAGAAAGGTGCTTACTCACAACAATGAGGACCTTAGTTTTATCCCCCAGAATCCACAGAAAATGCTGAATGCAAATCACAATGCTGAGGAGGTTGAGACAGGAGGATCCCAGATCCTTTCTGATCAGCAGACGATCCAGCCCAGCCTGTGGACTCCAGAGTCAGTGACAGACCCTGTCTCACAAACTAAGATTGAGAATGATTGAAGAAGTCACCCAACATTAATTCCTGGCCTGTGGAGTAAATATGGGTACACACACCCCCTAAACTTCATGGACTGGGTAGGGGTCACTCGACTTTTTTATTTGTTCATCTTCCCAGTGAAGTCTCATTGAATAAGTTTCTTCTCTCTGTTTTTCACTGTCACGTGTCTCTTTAATTGGTATTGGAGGCAGGAGGCCAAGGTTCTTGGCTTGTTGGGGTGACCAGGTCCTAGGCTTTGTCCCCCAACACTCCAGTAACAGTGAGGCAAGCTCATCCTTCCAGAACCAGACTCTGTTAGGCTGGGCATTCCACCAGCAGCCCAGGCACAAAGAAAACCTTTTCTCAGGGAGGAAGGGCTTAGAGACCCACATAGTGTAACTGTGGAACAGGATTCTGAAGTACCCACTCTGATCTTCCTGGCCTGGTCACCCAGAATGTCCCAGGCAAGAGCCTGTCAGATCACACAGTGAGTCACTGTGATAACCAGGCTTGAGCAACACCAGGCCTTAACTATATCCTATAGTTAAGGCAGCACAAGAGGCAAATAATGGAATATAAGATGTATGCTTCTAGTGGGTGGAGCTAGATAAGAATGAGCAGACTAGGTGATAAATAAAGAAAACCTAGTGAAAAGAAAATGAAGGATTATAAAACCTACTGAGACACATACAGAGGGAAGACTGTGTATGCTGTCATGTTCCATAACATAACACTGTAGATCACACCCAGCCTCATAACTGCCTCCTTCCTGCCTTGCCAGATGAACACTGTCAGTTCAAAATAGTGCTTAAAACAAAGCCTTCAGATGCACAGCTAACTACTACCCGAGCAGCTGCCAAGCCCACTGACCAGGGACCACACAGCAGAGCGCAGCCTTCTGGTCCTCCCAGGCAGTCCTGCTGCCCACTTACTTGACCAGTGTCTTCCCTTAGGTCCCTCCCCCACACCATGCAAAGCCCTCTGGATGCTTTGAAGGACAGAGCCCGGGCAGCGGCATCCTAGAAAAGGCACACATGTTTGCAAGGCTCTGAAAGGAAATAGCAACCCTCGAGCATTGCCTTAGCGTTTGAACACACTCACTGTTCTTGCTCCGGTGAGCTTTTGTAAATAATCTTGAATCTCATGGGTGTTGTTGGTGGCTGTGATATCCACAAATTCCAGAAGCCCTTGTTTGAAAGGCAGTTGACTGAGGATTTCTTGGGTCTTTCTGCAGTAGGGGCAGGTGGGCTTGATGAACACCACCACCTTCCCAGGCTGGATCTTGCAGTTCACAAACTCTTGAGCCATGCTGACAGGATACAGCTTCCCCAGGAGGAGCGACCAGTTGAAGATAAGTACTGGCCGGGTGTAAAACGTGGCTTAGCCACCAGCTCTCATTTAATAAGGAACCTCCTTGGAGGAGGAGTTAACAAGTAGGATGCTTCAGTTTTAAAGGGCCAGCCTCAAAGTTAATTCATTCCGGTATGATTCACCAGTTCCCAGGCCTAGGACTGCACACTTGCTGTTTTGATGGATAATAGCACAGGCCAGGCTGTCTTTGTGTTCTCCCCTCTTGGAGAATGACTGTCCAATAGCAGGGATCAGAACTAAATCACCCTCTAGGGTGGCAGAGACAGCACTGAGCAGTTTCTGGGAAGGGGGCTGGGACCTCTTAGAGCAAATTCTCTTTTTTCTATTTTGGAAACATGGTTGCTTTTAAAAACATTTAAAAAATCATTCTGGAAAGCTTTGGCACTTCATAGGAAGTGGGGTTCACATGGTGACTAGGCTGCGTGGGTTACCCCAGGGGGCTTTCTGTGGCCTGAAAGGTAGGTGTTTGTTGTGTGATTAGTGAAACTGGTTCTTGTTATGTAAAAACATGATAATTTGACAAAGCTATCTGGACTTTAACTTCTGTCTCTGAAAAGTGGCATGCACAATACTGAGGCCATACTGAACAGTGTTCCCCTTTCAACAGGGCAGTTTTGTGAATGCACTTTGCCACAGAACCTACCTGGGAAGCCATGCCTGTCTCACCCCCAAAGCCTTAGGGTTGGTGACCTTTGAGCAGGAGCTCAGTAAGAAACAAATTCCCACATAACCTCTGACCTCAAACTGCAGACAGAATGACGGTCTTTTCCTGTCTGACTTGTTTATACCAGTGAACCAAGGTGCTACAAGAGTCAGCAGCTGAGTTAGACAAGCAAATGAAAGAAAACCCCTGTGAGACGAAAGCACCTTCCCAAGCAAGCAGCAAATTTCACACTAGAAGCAGAGTGTCTTATAGGAGGCAAGGCAGAGCCATGTCATGTTGGCACCAGGGTGCATATTGTGACAAAAGAGAAAGGAAGAAGTTGACTGCTGGAGATCTGCTTTCTTTGTCACTCTCACTTTTACCAACAAGTGGCAAAATGGCAGTCAAATGACCAGATTCAGGACCCGTGAACACCTGAGAAGTGGGGCAGGCCTGGGTGGCTGATGACTGGTCCATGGCAGGTCCACGGCAGGCTTGGGGACCAACGTCACAGCAGCAGCCTCCCACACTTCTAAACAAGCTCAGGGGTAAATCTGTACCTGCTCTTCTTCTTCTTCTTCACATCACCCCGATACCAACCCCTGCCAGACGCCTCTTGAGGCTGGACTGTCTGCAGAGCTCTTGCTCCTCCCTTGACCCTGGAGCATCAGCACACTTGCAATTCTTTTTAGTCTTTCTCTATCATCTGTCTGGTCTTTCCCTTCCTGGTGCCTCCATTTCCTAACAATTTGATCGTCTGATCTCTCTCTCTCTCAGACTATGATTGAGAACCGCCAAGACCTTCCAGCTATTGTCCACCCTCTGCCTTTTCACGGCGTTCGCCACCTGTGTCTTCCTCACCGCCTCTTTCCTAATTCCCTTGCAATCTGACCTCCTTATCCCCTTCTGCCAAAATGCCTCAGGCTGCTTAATCATCCTAGAACTAGGTGTTTGGACCAGCCTAACTCAGAAATCTGAGTGTGAATTTAGCTTGTGCAGAGACATGGAAACCTCCCAAGAGACCGGACTGTACACAGTCACATGGGGCTTGGAGTCACACATTATCCCTAACTCCAAACTCCACACAGATGCAGATCTATTTCCATCAGCACTGTATTTTACAATGTCTGATTTGGAGTCTACCATATTTACCTCAAGTCTTATAAATAATAATACTTGGGTACAGGAGCACTCTGTTGTCTGTCCTGTAGCTCAGGTCAAGACCAACATCTGAGACACTGTCTAATGTCTAGTAACATCTAACACCCTTGTCTGGACCTCTCTTCCAAGCCTCACAAATGTATTGGCTGTGAGAAGCCCTACCGGAAGCTTTCTCCAGCCTCTCAGCCTTGCTGAGTTAGTGCTAAAGCTGCCCAGCTTTCTCCTATTCCAGCTTATCCTCCTCTGAGTACTGAGATCCAACTTGCAGCTAGGGCAGAAAGTTTTAGGCACCTTTACTTCCCTCTTCTTTTACTTACATGCCTCCTAAGTCTGCCCTGGGTCTGAACACGGGCCTGCTCCTGCTGAGTGCCGCCTGTTCTTGGGGGCACAGCCCTCCTGTTGTCTTACTTGATCTCCTTACCACAGCCTTACAACCCCACTTTGTGGTACTGCTGAGCAGTCTTTGGAAATGCTAGCACTGCCATTTGTGGGGCTCTTATAATGAAACGCTGAATGCATTTTTCTCTTTCTTAAGAGATTTTTATAGATGACAGACAATTATTTTTGAAAGAACAATGATGGACCTGGAACAATAACTCACAGGCTAAGAGCACTGGCTGCTTTTTCCGGAAGACCCAGGTTTGATTTCCATGGTGGCAGTCGGTAACTCCAGTTCTATAGGATCCCATGCCCACTTCTGGCTTTCAAGAGTACCAGGCATGCACATGGTGTACACACATTTATGTAGGAATAATACCCATATGCATAAAATTATATTTTTTAAATTAAAAAGAAGTTAGATATGATGGTCAGGGCACAGCTGACCAATGTGTGAGCAAAGCTGGGAGGTACTCAGTCTAGCAGAAAAGAGTTGTCTGTTTGCAGTGCTTCTGAGAAGTGCTAATACACAAGCTGGATTTGTGACTTATCAGACCGGCAGAAGTTAATTGCAAAGAGAATGGTCCTTATCTGTCTACTCCTGAACTCATCAAGTCAATATTTATTAATCAGCTACCCTAGGCTAAACACACAAGTCCTCATATATAACTCCATCCTTAGGAATTCATAGGACAGTTGGGGATACAGTCATGGTGAATAGACACAAATATTATCACCTATATAAGGGCACCACATAAGAGCAGCTAGTCCACCAGGCGAGTGTTAGGGAAAGGGTCCTAGCAAGGAGAGCCACATATAAATATTCAAAGGCTACTCTCAGGGAAACACAATAAATTAGTAAGCACATTTTTATCACGTGCTATAAGTAGTGACAGGAATGCTTTGGAGCAACAAAACCTTACACAGTCTATCCAAGCCTGCTCCAGAACTGTTCTGGACTCTCACAGGCTGAACTGGTTCTGAGGGCACCTCAGAGGCTTGAGGGATGCCGCAGTTTACGTACTAACCACAGCTGTCCTTTAGGTGTGTTGCTGGAGGCTTCAGGTGAGTAAACATGTTACCAGATGCAGGAAGATTTTGGTGAGTGGCTGTGCCCTCTGAGGTATGCTCCCTGGTTCTCCACAGATCTGACTTTGGAGGATCATTAACCTGTCTTCGTAAGTGTTTCCAGACACTAACTGTCTTATTGTTTCTATTGAGTTCATGGAAGGGAGTAGTTGCGAACACAATTATACCAGGCAAAATAAGCTAAAGCCTAGATTAGATTTCCTTTACTGGAGACTACAATAGAGAAAACAAATTTGATTTATTATCCCCTTCACTAGCTCTTGGTGCTGAGGCAGGATACCCATAGTATATTATCTGGTTACCTTGGAAACAGTCTGCTCATCTCAAAACTAAAAGGACATAGTTGGCATGCAAAATTACAAAACAGAAAGAACTTCCCTACAGTGAGCTAGCTGCTCAGAAGGTGGGAGAGATCCTTATCCTAAAGGGTTACCTTGCCTGAGAGGCTGATATTGGGCTGGTTTAAATACAAGATAGGAATAACAGACTGGTGGGCACCTTCACGAAGGTCAGGGTTTATGGCCAAGTCCTGTACTTCTGATCCTAACAACTGACAATCTGTGTAACTCAAGGACAAGCATTATTTCCTCAGGCTACTCTGATCTCTGATTGGCTTGTTCTCACAAAACGTTGAGACATTCCTGAAGGCCTTCTTGCTGATTGGCACACTCACAGTCATGAGAGTAAACAGACTTCACCCAGCTTTTATAACAAGTAAGGGGCAAGGGGCCTCAAATAGGGAGCCAGGTTTTCAAGCTCTGGTTCAAGTCTGTCTCCTTTGAGATGGGTGTGTTGGGGTTGGAGTGGGAATGACTCATTTGGTCTATGATGTGGATTTCTTCTAACAAGTTTTGGGAGCAAAGCAGATAGACTCAGATCTTATAACACTATCTGAACAAGAATAAGTTAATGCTTATAGTTATAGTTACTAGTCAGGTTAATTAGGCTATTTCTGGCATGAAATAATAAAGTCCAATTAAACTCAGTTTTGATTTGAGAGATTCATTTTTCTCATCTTAGGAGTTCATGGACAAAAAGTTGGCTCAGAGAAACAGAAATCTAGAGCTCAGAAATACTGTCTCTGGGCTGGGCGGTGGTGGCGCACACCTTTAATCCCAGCACTTGAGAGGCAGAGGCAGGCGGATCTTTGTGAGTTCGAGGCCAGCCTGGGCTACAAAGTGAGTCTAGGAGGGTAAAGGATACACAGAGAAACCCTGTCTCGAAAAAAAAAAAAAAGAAAGAAATACTGTCTCTGAAATTCTCTTGGTCAACCCCTCCTGATTACAGCAGAGATACACATCTGGCCTTCCCTCACACATCTGTGTTAGGTAGTAGGCAATAGAAGGAGCATAGAGAGATGTGTAGGGCAGAGAAGCCCTGAGTGAGGGGCATAGAGAGATGTGCAGGGCA
>CAJQZJ010034249.1:5459442-5472310 GCA_907164525.1 Lophiomys imhausi
AGTAATAAATAAGTGTTAAATAATAATTTAAAAGTTCGGTTTCACCTCTGGCTGGGTAATAAACTTTTAATCCTCCTGGCAGCTAACTCATGTCTTCACCCAGGGCAAGAAACCCAGCCTCAGAACCTATTTTTTTCTACCAGAAATCATATTATAGAGCACAGTAAAAAAGAACTTTAAAAAAGTAATACGTCTATCACAAATAGCCATGCTTACCATGAGGAACTAGCCTCCCCTTGCTGGCCTCAACAAAGTCTCATTAACTCCAACTTCTTCCCCTGGGTCTAATCTCATTTCTAATCATGTGTTACTGTGAGTCTTAAAGGGGGACAATTCCCATACTACCATCTTCCTTTATCTGTCACCATTTCTGGTTCCATTGTAAAGTTAATGTGTTTTCCAGGACAAAGGAAGTGGGACCCAATGCTGTCCATGAGGAAAGGATCCATTCTCAATGACCTTCAAGCCTGCTAATGTCTCACTAGCTACCTGAACAGTAATTGTGGCAGCTGACCCTGCCAATACATAAAGTGAGATTCTGTGAGCATTGCTTCTACTCCAGCCACACTGGAGGAGAGAGAAATGGCACCATAGCCAGGAACCCCCAGAGGTTGGGGGATGTAAGTAACGATCAAGAATGAGTATGAGAAGGCAAGTCAACTTCTGACTCAGAACAATACCAGTCCCCAGTGTTATCAGAATCAGATGGGCATGTCCCAGGACCTCCAGGTTCTTTTGTCTTAGGATAAGGAATTGGAGAGAGTAACATGGATGGTAGCAGAAACAAGGAAGAAGGGAAGGGGGCAGAGCTGAGAGGAAGGCTAGAAGCACAATAGCAGGCACTGCAAAGGACTGGGACCTCTAGACTCTGGTAACCTGGGCTTTGGGGAGAGGGTGGTTTTTCCCTCATCCTCGCCACCTGCTGGCCTGTGTTTCCAGTCTTCTCTACCTTACCTCATTCTTCACGCGCCCTCCTGGCACACCAGTGTCTCCCCAGTCCTGATAAAAGGGGACACATTCTCTTCTTTTTAGAAGTAGAGGTGGCTGGAAAGACTCATCTTTTCCCAGACAAAGTTAGAAGAGAAAACTCCCAGGAAATAGAGTAGAAAGGAGAAGGAAGGTCTGTTACGAAAGAAGTAAAGTAGTAAACATCAGGCCAAGGTTCAAACTATGATCCCAGAGACCACCGGATGCTTCCTGAGACACCATTCCTGGAGGCTAGTTTGCTCAACCACGCTCCTTACAGGTGCTGGTCCAAGACTGTGGTTTACTTCAAGAAAATTCTTGTTTAATGAGCATGTCATTGAACAGTAGGACAGCTCCACGAATGTTTCTGCTATTTAGCTACTGTAGGCCCCTCTAGGCTGTAAGGTGTGTCTCATTCCACCTGCATGAACAGGATAGGAGCACCGCTACGTAGGTGCAGGGAATACACAGCCATGGTTTTCCTGTCCAATGTTGCTTCTTCCTCCAACATCTCTTCTGTTGGGGGCCACCTATTCTGACTTCCTTGGCCCAATTTCATGTTTTAAGACTCAGGCCTACCTGGACATAACCTCTGGTAAATTCCCAAAGGTAAATTCCTCAGTCCCAGAAGGAAGCATGTGATGCAGGTTGACCAATTAATTTCAAGACAGTATGTCCTAGGAGGGACAACTGAGGTGGTTAAAGCCAGAGAGAAGCAATGACCAATATTTGATTGTGTGGGTGCAAAACACAGTTGTTATCTCAAAAGGCATTAGAGTTTATTCTTAAGCCAAATGTGAGTGACCATGGCCAGAGACCACATATTCAAGTTGTCCCAAATAAATGTTACAGTGTAGAAATGACTTCATGAAACTATTATAGTTGCATAAACTGATGCATTTCCCTTTTTGTGTATCTATGTATATTTGTGTGTATGTATGCATGTACATGTATGCACATGGAGTCTGGAGGTCAGTTCCTCAGAAAACCATCCACCTTGGATTTTGAGACAGGATTTGTCACTGTTCCATGAACCTTGCTGATTGAACTAGGGTGGCTGTCTGGTGAGCCCCAGGATCTTCCTGTCTCTACCTCCCTGGCACTGGTATTATAGGTGCATGCTCTCTCATATGATATTTTCTGTGGGTCCTGGGAAATCTAACTCTGGTCCTCATACCAGAATAGCAAATACTTTATGACTGAACTATCTCTGCAGCCTATTAAAATGTGTCTCAGTTAGGGTTTCTATTGCTGTGATGAAACACCATGACTAAAGAAACTTGGGGAGGAAAGGGTTTATTCAACTTACTTCCACAGAACTGTTCATCATCAAAGGAAGTCAGGACAGGAACACAAACAGAGCAGGAACTTGGAAGGAGGAGCTGAGGCAGAGGCCTTGGAGGGGTGCTGTTTACTGGCTTGCTTGCCATGGCATGCTCAGACTGCTTTCTTACAGAACCCAGGACCAGCAGCCATGGGATGATACCACTTACCATGGGCTGGGCCCTCCGCCATCAGTCACTAATTAAGAAAACACCTTAAAAAAAGAAAAACAAACAAACAAACAAACAAACAAACAAAACACCTCACAGCTGTGATATGACGGAGGCATTTTCTCAATTGAGGGTCCCTCCTTGCAGATGAATCTAGCTTGTGTGGAGTTTACAAAAACCAGCAAGGACACAAGGAAGAAAAGCTAAAACAAACAAACCAAAACATTGATAGAAACGTTAGGCAGAAGGGTTACAGAAAAGTGGGAGAAATATCTGTTGTAGGATTAAGACGTTGACGGTGTTCTTAGCTTTTGGGTTAATAGAAACTAGTGATCTGTTTAGTTAACACTTTCCAAAAAGTTTCAGGTGGCAGTCAACTGATGCTAGGTTAGGCACAGGGGTGGGCGGGAGATGAATTGGTATTCAGAGACTAATGATTACCCAAGATAATTTAGATCTCGGTCTGCAGCATTCCGATTCTCTATAATCACCACATTCAAATCAGTCAGTCAGCCTATGAACTCATTAACATAGGCATGGATTTTTGTTTTTCTCCTGGGAATGTCAGCTCACAGTCTCTTATGGACACACTGTTCTCTTTTCTTCAGCACTTAGAATGTTCTCCATCCTTCAGTTCAAGGGGCTGGAGAGCTGACTCGGTGGTTAAGACCTCTTGTTGCTTTCCCAGAGAACCCAGATGTGGTTCTCTGCACCCATCTGGTGGTTGAACATGATCTGTAATCCCAATTCCAGGGGATTCAGCTTCCATGGGCACAAGATACTCATATGGTACACATACATACATGCAGGCAAAATACTCAAACACATTAAAAAAATTTTTTTAAAGGACTCACGTCAAGCCATAGATAGCCTTGAGCACTCCCCTAGAGCTTTAGTTAGCTCTGTGAAGTAAGCGTTTAGGCTAGAATCTTTGGAAACAAAACAAAGCAAACAGAACAAAACAAAAGAAGCAAAGAAAAAAAGAAACAGCCTCAAGGAGTAGGATTTCTTGTTCAAAGTATCCATAGAACCCCAATACTTAGTCAGTCTGGATGGGTTTAGTTGAAGTGGGTGTGGTGGGCTAGGAGTCCACTTTGGTTGGCTTTCAGGATGACTTCTGGGTACCTGGAGGGACTGCTTGAGAGTCCCAGACAAGACACTTGAGAATCTACCACCATGTACCCTGGAGTGCCCCCAGTAAAGCTGTCCTCCCCTCCCAGGTGTATTTATTTTATTTCATGTGCAAGAGTGTTTTGCCTGCATGTATATAGTCCACTACATGCATGCCTAGTGTCCAGGGAGGTCAGAGAAGGACACCAGGTTCTTTGGAACTGGAATTAAGTTATGAACCAGTATTTGAGTGCTGGGAATCCAACTGTGTCCTCTGCAAGAGCAACAAGGGCTCTTAAGCAGTGAGCCATCTTTCCAGGCCCCAGTGAAGCCTTTTGATCATGCTGTATCTTGTACTGTTTTCTTATCTTCACTACTTAGCATGTATGGATATATCACACAGTCTGGCCCATATCTACACCCATTTAGATGTGTGTGTGTGTGGGGGAGGGTGGCTGGGTGCACGCCCGCCTGTGTGCACAAGCACACATGTACCTACACCAGAGTATGTGTTTGATTGAAGCTTAAATAGTGCAGAAAAATGGCTAATTAAACTATTTACCCAGTATTTATATTATCTTTAATTGGTCGGTGGTGTAAATCTTTAACCTGCCATTATAAATGAATACACACAGACACTGGGTGGATCTTAACAAGCCTAGGCCTGGGTTGTGTAATCCCAGCCCATCTAAGCTAGCTCATAATTCTATTACCCAAATATAACCCCATATATACATACGTCCCTTTGGACTATTATTCTCCACACTAAGCCGATGTTCCAGGACAGGTGAAAGGATCTTCTTTAATCTACTCCATGGCATGTCTTCCTTGTTTACTCCTGGCTTCTTCTCCATCCTTCTTCCCAAGATGCTCTGTATCTCTCTAAAAGCCCTACGAACCTTAGTCCTGCCTACCTCTGTCTTTGCCCAATCTCCAGGCCTCAGCCTTTATTTAACCAATCAGAGTCAATTAAGTAACAGTAAGCAAACAGGACCAATTAACATTTAGAATGCTTAACACCATCCCATCATTTCCCTTCTTTTGTCTACTACATACATAATGTTTAGTCTATTTCTATCAGGCAGTCTTGAGGAAGAAAAAAATCATCTATGTTGGTGTGTCTAAAGTTCTGAACCTAAATAATTTTTATCATATATGTTGTCTTCAACCCCATCAAAGACACAAGAAGGGATAAAGTTATTATTTGAGTGAATAGAAGCACAGAAGATCAGCTTCCAAAAAGAAAAAAAATGACAGTTTGTTGCCTAGACAGTCCCAAATATCTCTCTCCATATTATTGGAGCATCATCTTCAGCCTTCTGGCCAAGCATATCTCACAGACATAATTGTGCAGCAGGAAATAAGGATTTTCCCCTTCTGTCTCTGCAGAATCAGGACATCAACTTACCTGCATTTAAGCTCTGGTCCATCTTTGGACTGTATATAGTCTGTTGAGAGAGCAGAGGCTTTATGTCTGGTAGAAATTATCTCCTGATAGGAGATTTCTTTTTGAGGAATTATCTCCTGATGGGAGATTTGTTTCTGATGCTCATTGTTTTCTTCTAAGACAAATGGGAGCTGTCAGTAGCAGACTGTCTTAAAGTCAAACAGTTCCTAAAATAATATCTTTAAATGTCATTTTCTGTACGTCTCTGAGGGTTTTGAAGACATCTGTTGATTTATAAATCTATCTATCATTTAATAAGCAAATTGTAAAATTCTATCAAAATTAATCTTATTTTTTATCAATATACAAAATTCTATACCAATGTATCAAAAGATAACCGTATTTTAAGAATAACAACAGTTTTAAGTTTCAGAGCAGATTCAATAATCTATCTTTACATCTTATCATTTCTATACTATATACATATATTCCCCTTCTTTTCTTTTTAAGTCCTTTTCCCTATATAAGACAGAAAGGATAAAGAAAAAGAAATAGAAAAGTCCTTGAGTCTAACCTCCTATACCTTGTTTAATAAGACTATTTAACAATTTGTATAACCAATCCCCTAAACAACTCTATAACATATCAAATGACCAAAATATTATCCCCCCACCTTTTGGGAATGGGGCGTCACTCTCTTAAAATTGCTTCTTGTTGAATTGGGATGTAGAAAACCTGTTTTTGGACCCAAATAAAATACCAAAAATTGGTTAAGCAATTTAATAGTTCAGTCGTTATGTGCTCAGCAGTTCGAATGTCCTGAGCAGTTTGTAGTTCGAAGTTGAACTTTGGATGGGAAAGTTCAGGGCTTCATTGAAGTCCTGGCTGGAATAGTCTGTGAGCTGGACCATCTGGCCTTGTCATGTCTTCTTTGGTGTTTGGTTCCTTTGCTCTGAAAACATATAATTTCTCAAAATTAACATATCTCTCTGTTTTTTCTTTTAAGACAGGATTTTTTTTGTATATCCTTGTCTTGGATTTATTTTGTAGACCAGGCTGACTTTGGCAAAGGTCAGAGATCCATCTGTCTTTGTCTTTCAAATGTTGGGATTAAAGGCATGTACCATCACACCCAATAGATCTCTCCTAGGGTCTAATATCTTTCTTGAAACCAGTTTTCCAGTGGGTGTCCCACATCTAAGGAGACTGGTTTGCCACCCCTTTTTCTTTGTATCTTTAAAATCTCTTCCAAGGATTAAGATATCTCCCCTTGGGTCTAATGTGACCCCTTTCTTTTTATATCTTTAAAATCTCTTATATTTCAGCATTGTCAAATGACAAAAACATCAAGACATACAAACAAAATTTAAGCAAAGAAACAAGAACATTCCAAAAGCCTTGGTCTAATTGTGCCATCCCATGTTGTAATTAAAGTTCTGTTTATAATTCCTGAAATCTAGCTTTGACTATTCTTGGTGGGCCTTTCCAAGATACTCTTGATAAGCACCTAGTTCTCAGGCACTTGTGAGCTCCCGCTGACATCTTTTGTATCAGGTTGGGCCTCTTTTCTTCCTCCATTGTTATCCTCATTAGCTTAGCATTCCATCTGTAAACTCTTTTGTAGAGAGCTGCGAAGTGCCGCGCCCTAAAGATGGCGCTGGTCTCCGCCTTCCACCAGCCCGACGGTGAGCGCTCTCTATGATAATAAGTTCATATTTGGCTAAGACCGCTGATCTGGCTTGCTTCCGCATACGTAGACCTCTAAGATAGCACCACTTGGCTTTACTTGACTGGCTGTTCATTTAGTATTTAGCCTGTGGGTTGGGTCTGCCCCATTATTCGGAAGACTGTTTTCAAGGGACCTGAATAAACTGCTGGAGAAGAGTTTTGTGAGTTGCGTCATTCCTTGCTGGACAAGGGGGGACGCGACAAAGTGGTGGCCCGTACGGGGACCCAGAAAAGACTCAGAACTCCTGCAGTCAGGGGAAGCGCTGGTAAGTTCCTGGGATAAATCAGGACAATAAAGTTTCACGGAAATAGCGAACACAAGGTAAAGTTTCGCGGAGATAGCGAACAAAAGGTAAAGTTTCGCGGAGAAAGTGAACAAACGGTAAAGTTTCACGGAAATAGCGAACAAAAGGTAAAGTTTCGCGGGAAGTTGCGAACAAAAGGTAAAGTTTCGCGGGGAAGCAGCGAACCGAAAGTAAATTTTTAAACATGGGATTGTCTGAGTCACACCCAATTTTTCTGGCTCTTCAGGAGCTACTTTTAGCTAGGAATTTGAAGACTAAGAAGTCTACCTTAGAAAGATTTTTAAATGAATGTGATTCTGTGGCTCCGTGGTTTGTGGTGTCTGGGAATCTTACGGTATCCTGCTGGGACAAATTAGGCAGGGACTTGGATTTTGCTTGGGAGCAAGGGACTCTGAAGCATGGAGTAAGACCGATTTGGAAAAAGGTGAGGAGTTGTTTAGAAGATCAGAGGTGTTGTAATGCAATCAAAGAGGGAGAATCAGCCTTGGACCTGCTACAAGGGGAGAGATCTGAGCAGGTAGACAGTGAAAAGGAAAGTAACAAAGGCGAAAGGTTTGAGCAGGCAGACAGTGAAAAGGGAGGCAAAAAGAAAGTTCCTCTCTATCCCGATCTTAGAGATTTTAGAGATTTAGAGGACTCAGAGAGCACGGATTCTGAAGGAGAGCTACACGCTCTAATAGAACAGTTGGAGAGGACTGTTATTAGAAAAAAGGAAAAGAAAAAAGTAAAAGAGAAGGGTATATCGGCGGCAGTCGGTGTGGGAGGAGCTGTTGCCATGGCGCCTGACACGTCAGCGGCAGTCGGAATGGGTGGAGTCATCGCTACAGCGCCTTCAGCCACGCTGGCGGCAGCTGGTGTAAACAAAGCCATTGCCATGGCGCCTTCGACTCCTCCTCCATATCCAGAAGCCACTCAGATAGATCAGGCAGTTCAGTCCCTGAAAGTAGGGAGATCTTTCTGCCCGGGGATGTGGACACAAGTAAGAACAGAATTACAGTTTGCCTATCCGGTATACCAAGACCCACAAGGGAACAGGTACGAGGAACCGCTTGATTTTAAAGTGGTAAAATCTCTTGCAGAGTCGGTTCATACCTATGGTACTACCACTTCTTTTACAATAGGTCAAGTGGAAGCATTAAGCAGGCATTGTATGATTCCGAGTGATTGGAGTGGTCTGGTCCGTGCCTGCTTAAGTCCAGGGCAATACTTAGACTGGAAAGCTTTCTTGATTGAGTATGCCACTGAGCAAGCAGCCAATAATCAGAGAGATGGAAATCCAGCCTGGGATAGAGATATGCTGCTTGGGCAGGGGAGATTTGCCAACCAGCAGATAGGATATCCTATTCAGATTTATGAGCAAATAAACAAGATAGCTATCAAGGCTTGGAGATCTCTCCCTAATAAAGGGGAGGTGAGTGGGAACTTAACTAAGATTCTACAGGGCCCTATGGAGCCCTTTTCAGATTTTGTGGCATGAATGGTGGAAGCAGCAGGGAAGATTTTTGGTGACCCGGATGCTGCTTTGCCACTAATAAAACAGTTGGTCTATGAGCAATGTACCAAAGAATGTAGAGCTGCTATCACCCCTTATAAGAACAAAGGCCTAGAGGCCTGGATGAAAGTGTGTAGAGAGCTTGGAGGGCCATTAACTAATGCTGGTCTTGCTGCTGCAGTAATACAGTTGGCCAGAAAAGGTGGAGGAAGTTCAGGAGTTTGTTTTAAGTGTGGCAAGATGGGACACTTTAAAAGACAGTGCCCCAGGGGAAGGAGTACAGAAAGTACAGGAAGTGTACAACGCCCCAGGCGGCTGGGGTTGTGCCCAAAGTGTAAAAAAGGGAACCATTGGGCTAATGAATGCCATTCAGTGATAGACATCCATGGCCAGCCTTTAACTCAAGGTTATGGTAGCGCTCGTCCAAAAAACAGACAGCGGGGCCCACGACCTCAGGGCCCACAAATATATGGGGCAGTAGAGAATCAGGACAAAGAACAGAATCAAGAGAGATGGCCAACCCTCCGCCATCCGAGAGACCGTGGAGAGCCACTGCAGGCTTAGCAGGATTGGACCTCTGCTCCACCACCAGACTCGTATTAACACCCCAAATGGGGGTCCAGTTAATTGAAACAGATTTTAAAGGACCCCTTGAACCTGGTACAGTTGGTTTGTTGTTAGGGAGGTCATCATCAGCCTTGAGAGGACTTATTGTCCATCCTGGAGTTATAGATCCAGATTACACAGGAGTGGTTAAGATCATGGTAGCCTCCCCCCGTGGTATAACGGCTATCTCTCCTGGAGATAGAATTGCTCAATTGATTATGTTGCCGAGCTTACATGACCGCTATGCAGCAAAGGATAGAGAGAGAGGAAAAGATGGTTTTGGGTCCACGGGCACGGATTTGACTTTTCTCTCCCTGGATTTGGACCAACGCCCTATCTTAGAGTTAAAAGTTGATGGTAAAAAGATCCTGGGCCTTTTGGATACTGGGGCTGATAGGAGTATCATAGCAAAGAAAGACTGGCCTTCAGGTTGGCCCGTACAAGCCTCTTCTCAAACACTTCAAGGCCTGGGTTATGCTAAGACTCCAGATATGAGTGCAAGGTTATTAAAGTGGCAGGACCAAGAAAACCACTCAGGAGAAATGCAGCCATATGTACTTGAGCTCCCTATCTCCCTTTGGGGAAGAGACCTTTTAAAGGATATGGGATTTAAATTAAGTAATGACTATTCTGATTCAGCCCAATGTATGATGCAAGATATGGGATATGCTCCAGGCTTTGGAATAGGAAAATATTTGCAAGGACGAAAGAGTCCCATATCTATGCAGCAAAGACAAAAGAAACAGGGCCTGGGTTTTTCCTAGGGGCCACTGAGGAGGGCATTCCCATAACTTGGAAGACGGAGGATCCAGTATGGGTTCCTCAGTGGCCACTTTCCTCTGTAAAATTAAATGCAGCCAAAGATTTGGTGGATGAACAGATGTCTTTAAAGCATATAAAACCATCTGTATCTCCCTGGAATACACCTATCTTTGTCATTAAAAAGAAATCTGGAAAATGGAGATTATTGCATGACCTGCGTGCCATAAATCAACAAATGCAAATCATGGGCCCAGTGCAGGGCGGCTTGCCGCTTTTATCATCTTTGCCAGCCTTATGGCCCATTATAGTTATAGATATAAGAGATTGTTTTTTCTCCATCCCTTTGTGTGCCAAAGATAGTGAGAGATTTGCATTTACTGTTCCATCCTGTAACCATGAGGAACCTGATCAGAGGTTTGAATGGGTAGTATTACCCCAGGGCATGGCAAACAGCCCCACTATGTGCCAACTATATGTGGGGGAAGCCATTGCTCCCTTGAGAAAGAATTTTCCAGATTTGAGATGTGTTCATTATACGGATGATATCTTACTGGCAGCTAAGAGTGAACAAATGTTAGATCGGGCCTATGAAGAATTAGTTCAATTATTAAAAAAGAAAAGATTGTTTATTGCTCCTGATAAGGTTCAAAAGGAAAATGTGGTTAATTATTTAGGAGCGAAGGTTGGACCTGAAAAGATAATACCTCAAAAGATTGAGATAAGAAAAGATAATTTAAAGATTTTAAATGATTTTCAAAGGTTGTTAGGAGATATCAATTGGGTAAGAGGCTATTTAAAGCTACCAAATTATGAAATAAGACCTCTATATGATATTTTGAAAGGTGATTCAGCACTTAATTCTCCTAGGCAATTAACAGAAGAAGCAAGAAAAGCTTTATGTAAAGTGGAAGAAAGGTTACAGAGTGCCTTCCTAAAGAGATGGCAAGAAGGACAGCCCATTGCATTGTGCATATTTGCCACCTATGGTCAACCTACAGGATTGTTATGGCAGGACGGACCATTATTATGGACCTATTCAAAGATTTCTCCGAAAAAATCCATAGAACTTTATCCCACTGCACTTGCTGCTTTAGCCTTGAATGGTATCCAACAATGCTTGCAGTCTTTTGGAGTTGCTCCTGCCAGTATAATAGTGCCCTATTCCAGTTATCAAATTAAGATTTTGTGTGGCACTGTAGATGACTGGGCAATATTGCAATGTAGCTTTGAAGGAGTGATTGATAACCATTATCCTAAACATCCATTGCTATCATTTTTTAAGGAGCACCCAGTGATATTCCCTAAGGTTACTTCAGCAGTACCACTTCAAGGGTCACCAAATGTGTTTACTGATGGCTCAAAGACAGGCTGTGGAGCCTATTTGATAGAAAGACAAGAGCCCGTGTTATGTCAATTTCAACTGGGCTCCCCCCAAATAGTAGAGTTGAAAATAGTAATTGAGGTGTTTAAAAAATGTCAATTTGCATTCAATTTGATTTCAGATTCAGTTTATGTGGTCAACGCAGTGAAAGTATTAGAATTAGCAGGTCCTATTAAGAATAGTAGTACTGTATGTGCCTTATTACAAGAGTTACAAGTTTTAATCTGGCAGAGAAAAAGGTGTTTTTTATATTCAACATATCAGAGCACATACAGGATTACCTGGACCATTAAGTGAAGGTAATGATAAAGTTGATCAATGGACCAGGATGGAATGCATTTTTTGGAGCTCATTCCTGGACCAAGCCAGACAGTTTCACCAATTATTTCATGTAAATGCAAAAACTCTACAGCAGAAATTCCATTTGTCTTGAGCAGATGCTAGACAAGTAGTTTTGGACTGTCCTCAGTGTGTGATTCATCATCATCCTCCCAGTGTGGGAGTGAACCCTAGAGGGCTGTTGCCACTCAAAATTTGGCAAATGAACGTTACCCACATTTCAGAGTTTGGAACCTTAAAATATATTCATGTATCTGTGGATACCTGCTCAGGTATCATACATGCTACACCTATGAGTGGAGAAAAGGCTCGCAATGTCATAGGACATTGCTTAGAAGCCTGGGCTGCATGGGGAAAACCACAGCAGCTGAAAACGGACAATGGACCAGCCTATACAGCTCAGTCCTTTGTCTCCTTCTGCAACCAGATGGAGGTACAGCTTAATCACGGATTACCATACAATCCTCAAGGACAAGGAATTGTGGAGCGTGCTCATCGCACCTTGAAAGAATGCTTGCAAAAACAAAAAGGGGGGAATAGGCCAAGGCCGTACCCCCAAGGAGAGAATGTCTTTAGCCTTATTTACTTTAAACTTTTTCAATTTGGATGCTCAAGGCCGCTCAGCAGCGGACAGACATCAGGATTCCCATGGTTCACCTAAAAGCATGGTGAAGTGGAAGGATATTTTGACAGGCTCTTGGCGGGGGCCTGACCCCGTGCTAACATGGGCGAGAGGGTCTGTTTGTGTTTTTCCTCAGAATCAACAAGATCCAGTGTGGGTGCCTGAGCGCCTTGTGAGGAAGATTCGTCATGAAGACCTTCCTAAGGATCCTGGTGTTAGTAGCAGTGAGTATGTCAGGAATGACCGAGCCGAGATGGGGGATCCTGTCGATATTCCCAAAGCCGATGCCGGTCAGACATGATGCAACTGTGTTTCCACGCTTATTTAGCAGTAATAGAAGCCTAGGCTTACCCTACCTTCCCTTTGATGATCAGAGAAGCCCTATAGAAGGTAATAGAAATGTCAGCTTGAAGGGTAGTTTGTGCTTTTTAATGAGCTTCAATAGGTCAGATGATACAAAATGCATTAAATTGTCTCAGCAGTCAGCAGATTTTTTACCACAACTGAGGTTTGGGGGTAGGAGTGGTGGTTTGTTTTCAGGCAATGGTTTTCGTCTTGAAGGATGGTGGCCCACACGAGTCTCTGACCGGGACCCCCCCAGACAGCCACGCTGGGCACCTTTTTGTAGAGGATCCACAGGAGAGGAAGGACCTTTTCCCTGGACTGGATGTCAGGAG
>CAJQZJ010034249.1:5484200-5521449 GCA_907164525.1 Lophiomys imhausi
GGTTATGGGGTAGTCTTTGTTTCTTCGTACCGATGTGTCCGGGGCGCCCTTTGTTTCCAACCCATAGGGCTGGTGGGGGGGGGGGGGGGGGGGGGGGGCGGTTCGGGAAAGCTGGTTAACTTTTTGCTTTAGAGATGAGTCAGTCTTGAAGCAAGTAGCAAAACATACTGTAGTTCAGAGGCTGACAGGGTACCAGCAGCTGGAAAATTGCAGGGAGGAAGAGAACAGAGACTTTGTTCCATTACTCCTCCTAAGCTTTGTGTCCTTAGGCAGTTGACTCGTCCCTCCCAGGACTCTGTGAAGCTGGGTTAGTCACATCTCAGAACACTTTAAGGATTCCATGGACGCCTCAGAGGAACGCTCCAAACACCCAACCTCCAGCATCAGTTTGTCTCAGGCTTGCCAGTGTTCACTGAACAGTCTCAGACCTCCACAGCAATGGGACAGCAGAGCCACGAATGCCTAGGCAGTCGCCTTGCAGGTCCGTCCCCCAACAGATGCCTGATCTCACGTTAGAAATCTCAGTAGCATGAATGTGCCTCGTGCCTTTGACATGAGCACATCTCGGAACTGCTAGATGACCTGGACAAAAAAAAACCTAACCCCGCCACCGGCCAGAGTTCCAAGACCCACTTCCCGACTCAGAAATAGTTGAGGCTTGGTGTCAGACTCCTTATAGCAGGCTGGGTTTTACTGCCTCTCCTCTTCCTTACCTTTGGTCAGCCTGTCTTTATTTGCATGTGGGCGAAGACTTTGGGAAAGAAGGAAGGAACCTGGTTAGCTGCCATCTCAGTTGGGGCCAAGTCACGAGTAATTCTACTAGTAGAGCCAGTATTTGGTACTTACACTCTCTCCCTTCTTATACAGAGTACTGAGAGATAACATGGGATTACTTATGTATGAAATTCTGTTAGCTGTAAAATTTCATACAAATCCAGTAATGAGGGTAGTGATGGTCACTTTTCCCTATTATTGAAAAGTCGTGTCCAATCTTGCACCCTTTACACAGCACACACACACACATCATGAATACACGGGTGCACATGTGTTTGCCACATTACGTTATGTATCAAGGAAAGGACCACGTGCAGCCTCGAGGAGTGGTTTGGATGGAGGGTATGTATTTCTGCTAATAATCCTTGCAGGCCTTTGCAGTCAGGCCTAGCTGCTGGCAACCCCAAAGCTCACAAAATTCACAAAGCTTGATTGGCCTAAGCCATCCGCTCCAGACTGCTGCTCATCCCAGGGCGTCCAGCAGATGGCGCTGCGCCCCGCCCCGCCGCCCCGGCCTGCCTCGGCGGTCGGGAAGCTAATGAGTTACGGTGCGTTGCGGTGCGGTGGGTCGGGAAGTGCTCGCTCGCACCCGCCCGGGAGCCGCGGTGGCCTACGCACACGATGACACACAGGCTTGACGAGGGCCTTTGTCGGAAGCATTGGGATCTGGCGTCACCGCCCAATGGAAAACAAAGTGTTTCTGCCTGGCTGGCCGGAGATCACGGTTGCTCACCAGGTTGATGCCTGGCTTTTACAGGCAGCAATGAGTTCATGTGGAATTTCAGAGCCTTGCTGTGACTCAAGATTCACTTTCTGTAAACGAGGGTCAACATCCCACTTCCCCTCACTTGGGCTATTCTTTGAACTTTTAGGTCAGCAACTGGTCTCGTGCTTATTGAACTGAGTGTTTTTGAAGGCTTTTGAGTGTTTCCTTAGTACCATTTCTTTCCTCCTCCTCTTTTTAAATTTTATTTTGAGATAAGGTCTCGCTATGTAAACCCGCCTTGGAACTGTCTGTGTAGATCAGTCTGACCTCCAGGTCCACCCGTCTGTCTCCTGAATGCTAGGATTAAAGGCGTGCTTCACCACCCCCACACCCCCAGCAACACTTGGCACAGATCTGTAGTATGAAATTTTTATCACTCAGCCCTTCAAAACTGGGTTAGTCTCAAATATCACACTGCTCTGCCCTTGCCTTGAGGGCAGAGGGGTGACCTCCATAGAATGCCTGAAAGTTGAGTGATATTACAGTGTCTCATTATATACATATATGCCTTATCATGTATGCCACTATATCTTTTGTAGTTTGAGAAGTCGTAGAAAGCTAGTTCAGGATTCTTTTCCTTTCTTCACAATTTCATTGTGAGAAGATTTGTCCTTATGGTAGATCGTAACAGCTCCAACATACGATTATATTTATTTATTCTCTTATTAACGGAGATTTTTGTCCTGTCTTAGACATTGTACAGCTCTTCTCTGGTACACCTGAATTGCAGGCGCCATTCCTCTTATACTTTGTGAGCTGTAATTGATCAGAGGTGAACTGAGCACAGACAGGCACTGCGATGCATTAGTCATTTTGACTAATGGGCGGGTAGCATACACAGTGTGTAGCCATGGGATAGTTGATTCATACAGTAGACTGGACTGTATGGGACAAGATGAGATTTCATTGCAGTACTCAGTGCTGCGGGTATGCATTTTAAAACTTAAGAATTGTTTATTTCTAGAATTTTCTGTTTAATGCTTTTGGAACATTGTTGACTGTGAGGCTAACTGAAACACCAAAAATAAAACAGTGAATAAGAAAGCAGTGACTACTGTCTACATGTACATGTAGTTGTATATAATTTCATGTAGAATTTGCCAAAATTCTGTGGCAGGAAGCCCTAGAGGGAAGGCTATGCTCACAGGGAAGGCTATGACTACACCAGGTGTGTTGATGACTCTAGTCAATTTGCTCCAAAGAGTCTGGCAGAACTGGATAAGTGTGGGAAAGATACAAGATGTCGTTGGACACAGAGAAGCAACAAAGCCAGAAGGGCTGGAAGTGTGAATTCAAGCAGTGATCCAGAAGGAGGCTCAGAAGCAGTAGCCAGCCTGATGGGGCACAGCACTGAAGGAGGCTCAGCTTTGGGAAGGGGAGGTCGGGAGGTCTGGGGGAGGGCGTCAAGATCAGGAAGATGTTCTGTGCTGGTGTTGACAGGGTCCTGTGGTTGCTGATTCTCTCCTGTGCTTCCCTTTAGAGCTCTCTTTATTCCTGAAGTTCCTCTGAAATATATCCCCAAGAAGTTACCTAAATTCCCAAACTCCATTTCTAATTCTGTTTAAATTGTCCCTCAGAAGTTTTTTGCTCAGTTTAAAGCCACTTTTTCATCTTTTGAAACTCCACATCTCATTTGCCTTCAAACACTCTTTAATAGAAATCTGTATGTATGTATGTTGTGTGTGTGTGTGTGTGTGTGTGTGTGCGTGCACGCGTGCGTGTTTTGTTATACAGTTTTTGGTCCTTTTGAGTTTTCACTTAGGGAAAGAATAATCTTTGGGAACAGAATAAAGTAGGAGCTTTCTAGTGGTCTCTCTCTCGAGCCTTCTCTTCCTTCTTGGCCCTACTGGTGTGGGCTCTTCGGTACCCTGCTTAGCTCAGGCTTTAACGGAGTTGGATGAGGGCTGAGGAAAGGGGGGAGGGCACATGCTGAGCATCTGACAGGACATGACACCTTGTGTGGGCAACTGAACAAGCAAACACATCAGCAAAAACAAAAAAAAAGAAAAGCAAACACTTTGTAAAAACAAGTCCAACAGATTTAGCTGTGTCCAACTAAACTGCCTCACAGTACACAGGAAAATAATGCCCATGTGTGCACTGTGTTGCTGCACATGTATGCAGTGTTATGAAGAGGTTGGCTCTTCTACCCTTTCCTTCCTCACTAAGAGAAACATTGGGTTTGAAGAAAATGAAAGAGCTCTGGTTTTCTCTGAATGTGTGTTGGTGTGTCTTCTGTGTGAGAGGGAACAAACACAGACTGAACCCTAACACTATGTTATGACTGACCCAGACCTGGCACTGAAGCCCAGTTGGGCAGAAAACAACCACTCTCAGTACACATATACGTTCTCATGCATATTCATGGTTCATCTTTCACTTTCTAAAGCAGTAGCTCTCAAATGGTGGGTTGTAACCCCCAACAGACCATTGAAAAACACAGATATTTACATTACAATTCATAAAGGTAGCAAAATTATATATACTTAGAAAGTAGCAGTGAAAATAATTTTATGGTTGGGGGTGTCACACATGAGGAACTGTATTAAAGGGTTGCAGCATTTAGGAAGGTTGAGAACCACTGTTTTAAAGGGTTTTTCTTTGAAAAAAAATATTTGTTTTAATGGTATGTATGTGTCTGTGTGGGTATAGGCCACATGAGTGCAATTGGTCTCAGTGGACAGAAGAAGGCTTCAGACAGGGCTCACAGATAAACCCTGTCTCTAAAAACCAATAAAATAATAAAATAAAATAAAACTGGAGTCCAAAGTGAGTAGCCTGACAGTGTGTTCTTATGCTGTGGAAGCAGCTTTTCTGGTCTCTGGATGCTGAGAACTGAACTTAGACTCTCTGAAAGAGCAGCCAAGTGCTCGTAACCACTGAGCCATCTCTTCGCCCTCCGCTGAGCCACTTTGTAATCAGACGTTGGGAGAGTGGGCAAGGTATACTTGAGTGACTCCAGCGAGCTTGAGGACATTTCCTGAGCACTTGTGTGTGCATCAGTCAAGGGACCAAGGGCCACTTTGAATAAGGCCTTCAAGTTTCTGCCTCCCAAGCCTTTGTGGAGTGAGGAGATTATTTGCAAGTCTGAAAGTGTTTCATTGGCTTTTCTAGAGTCACCAAGGTCAGGTGTCACCCACAGGTCACAAAGGTCTTGTCAGCAGGGCTGTGGCCACATTACCCAGCTCTCAGGTGATTCAGGGCCATAGCCCTGAATGGTTTTGCCCAAAGAACCCCACACTTCTGCAACACAGCTAAGAGAAAGGCTAGAAATTGCTCATGTTCTCAGACTGATTGAGTTTATGTAATTACAGGACGGTACAATGTCATCCAGACTTTTTATTACGCACACCCCTTCCCTTCCTGAGGATTGTTTGCATAATGGAGATTTCCTGTCTGCGTATTCCATGTCTAATTCTCTACCATTGCTCAAGTATTTGTGGCCATGTTTTACTGACTCATGCCCAGATGCTGGTCATAGACTGCAGAATGAAAAGAAGTCAGCAGGGAAAGTTCAGAACTTGTCCTCAGCCTGCCTCATGGGTTCCAGCTGATTGTTCAGAATAAATTACCAACGTATTAACTTTCAGAATTGATAGTCCCACTTGTCATCCTTCCTCGCGCTGAACTGGAAAAAGGGTATATAGCCCAGGGTGAACTCAAATGGAACTGGTCAGCGTTGTCAAACCTTCCTAGACCCAAACTTTCAGTGTCTTGTTGCTCTCCTCGAAGCTTCTGTGCCAGCTGGCTTCCTAAAGCCCTTTCTGCTGCGGAGGCTTCACAGGAAATAGCTGAGTCACAATTGTGCATTTCTCTGCAATTACACGCGCCATCACCTCATGTGACACCGAAAGGGGGTGGGCGGGACATGAGACACAGAAATACTCTTTGACTCCAGGGCAACCACTTTCATGAGGTGAGGGCTCCTTTGAAAAGTCTGAGGCTGATTATAAAGACAAGAGAGCCCCCTTCCTGTGAGGAAAAGCAGAGCGAGGGACTCACACTTCCCTCAGCACTTACTCAGTGCTGGTTGGCCACTCCCACCCTCCTGTCTCACAGCTTCACTGCTGATCTTCTCAGGGCCGTTTTATTTTTATTTTTATTTTTAGAGACAGAGTCTTTTGTTGCCCAGACTTGCCGAACTTCTGATCCTCCTGCCTCTACCTCCCGAGTGCTGGGATTATGGACCTGCACCACCAGTTTCTTTCCGCTCTAAATCTTGTCCTTCAGAATATCTTACTTTCCTTCTCAATGTACACAGTGTCCTCAGGTCATTTTCTTGGTACATCATATCTCTAACTGATTGGAGATCCAAATGTCTTTTGTCCCCACCTCACTTGTTCCTGCCCATGGGTGATCTGCAGTACAGGTAGCATTCGTTCTCAGACCTCATTCATTTCCTGCTTGTGGCAACCAAATGGCCTTTGAAAGAAATGAATTCAGAACAAACCCCCTTCCTGTGAAGGGGCCAATGGTCCCTAGAATTGCCAGGGCATGCAAACTAATTAAATTTCATAATCTACATCTACCCAAACATGACTTGCTGGGATCATCTATTAAATGACAAATCCGGATGTTTCTATTGCATGGTTGCTATTTGCCACATGCTTCCTGGACAGGTTTCCAGGTAACCTTAATGGCTGTGTGCTTCTGGGGGAGGAGGGGTAGAAAATAACTCACCTCTTTGGTAAGTGATTTTAAATATATAACAGCAGTTAAACGCTATTAAAAAGCAGTCTTTCTTTCTGGCTGCTAAAGGCCCTGTTTGCTTTGTGATAGGAGCCCCTTGTATGGCTTCAACAGAAGGCAGCCTGAAAGGGTAAAAAATTGATTTTCTTCTTTGTAGGGCCTTCCATGTGGGGTGTGGGAGGAAAACTGATCGGGGCATTGGTGACTGAGGTTTACCTGTCCATATGTGTAGGTCATGTGGGAAGCTAGACAAATTCCCTTTCAACAACTAATTCCCAAGCTGTGGGGTGGACAGCTTATCCTGTTGGACCTTGAGGGCAAGGGGTTGGAATGCCCCCAATCTGTCTGCCCACTCTCATTTCCATTTAAAAATTGCCAGGGAAATGGGCCCAGATCATGAACTTGTTTTGACTTGATGTAGCTACCAGGTGACTAATCACCCAGGCCTACTCTGGTGTAAGCAAGGCCAAGCGAGGCCCGACTGTCCAGTTTTGGAAAGTAGGAGGAGAATCCTCTCTGTCAAGGCATGGGGATTTTCTTCCAGAGCAGTGAGCATGGATCTCATGTTTATAAAATCAGAGCTTTATAGCATCTTCCTATCAGGGTAGAGAAGGATGAGTAGGTACATGGTGCCTAGAAGATCTTGTGTGTGTGTGATTTCTTTGACATTAAGTGTTCACACAGTTATTAGCTGCTAATACCTGCTAAATTAATCTCAAATCTTCTCTAGCATATCTACCTAAGTGTGCTGCTTAGGGTGAAAATGGTGCCATGGTTTATGAACCACCACCATGTCACCATTCCTGTTACCTCACCTGCAGGTTTTCCCAGAAGCTTTTCCATCTTTTAGAGCTGACAAAGAATTCTGATACATGGTAACTCCTAGGCCTTAAACAAAAATGTTAATGTTCATCTAACATAGTGAGTCTATGCAGGACCTCATATATATATATGGCTTTTAGAAGACACAAGAGGTGGAGTCATACAAGGTTTTACATATATGAAGCATAACTACATATGTATTTAGTGTTCACTATGAAAATGAGAATTCTAGATTGTCCTCAAAATGAAGAAAGAACTTCACTAGTTGGCTTTCAAGATTCTTGAAGTACTTGAAGCTCATAATTTTCTTAATTAATCGGAGCCCTGCAAGTGTGGAATGACAGAAACCTAATGGTTCATGTTGAGGCTTGACAAGGCCGGGGGTTCCCAGCAGGATTTAACTGAGTCATACCAGTGTTGGGTGAAAGTTTCCCCAGGGGGCTGAGAGGAGCAAATGCCTTTCAGACTCTAGAAAACAGCAACCCAGAAAGGTTTGAGAGTTCTACATATTAAAACTACCAAGGTTCGCCGGGCGGTGGTGGCGCACGCCTTTAATCCCAGCACTTGGGAGGCAGAGGCAGGCGGATCTTTGTGAGTTCGAGGCCAGCCTGGTCTACAAAGCGAGTCCAGGACAGCCAGAGATATTCAGAGAAACCCTGTCTCGAAAAACCAAAAAAAAAAAAAAAAAAAAAAAAAAAAAAAAAAAAAAAAAAAAAAAACTACCAAGGTTCATTTTTTACTTCCCTCCTACTTATGACCCAGAAACAAAGACTGTTCGAAGCCATGGATAAACATTAAGTTCTTCAGTGGTGGCTGGCAAATAGCTCCAAATTTTCTCCTGTGTGCTGCTGCCATACTAAGTGTGTTCTTGGCTTAGCTTACTGTACTGGCTAAGCTGACTTGGGCAGCTGTAGAGGTGGCCATTTGAGAGAATGTAGGGCCACGGTTGGGGACAGCTGTAGCTAGAGGGTAGCATGCCTGCCCAGCCATGGCCCCAAAGGGACAGTCACAGCAAAAGTTGCACTGTGGGTGGATTTCAAAGCCTAGAGCAGAGTTCCTCTTCGGGTGAGTTCTGGAGCTGAGTCTATGATTTTACACATTCGTCCTCTGGCTGGATGAATGCAGGCAAACAGACAGCTCATTAGGAAAATAACCAAAGAGCGAAACAGAACAGAGGAAGTAGGCTAGGCGCAGATCCTGGGCAGACAAGAATGGCTCCTAGTGCTTCACAGGCTGTCGGGGCCCAAGCCAAACCAGCCTGTCTCTCCGAGACCAGCTACCCAGGGCTTTGTCAAACCAGGAAGTGGAGGAAGTTTCAAAGGACCTTTTGTGGAACACACAGAGTCCTGGCCCCTGAGATTCAAATCAGGATCTGGAAACGTGTGTGGCAACCACCTGCATGCATAATGCTTAGAGACAAGCCAGAGAATTCTGCCCCTACCCACCCCACCCATTCCTACTCCTTTGACAACTATCTTTCCCTTTATGAGACCTACAGTTTCCCTATTGCTAGGAAAGAGATCGCTTAAAAAAATAAAACCTCCCAATTGCAATATAAAGTATAAAAGTTATTGGCTTATATGTACAGAACAAAACATGGTAAATAATACTTTTTATTAGGTGTTGCAGCAAACTATATAAGCAATATATTTTTAATGCAAAGGCATTTTGTCTCTCTTATAGGTTATACTACCTGGGGGCAGTAAAAGGAGTGCTTTAAGAATAAATCATAATGTACATAATAAATATTATAATAAGTATTTATTCATTGGTTTCTAACAAAATTTCAAACTATTATCTATCTAACATCTATCTATCTGTCACATATCTATTTATCAACCCTCTATCTATCATCTATCTATCTATCTATCTATCTATCTATCTATCTATCTATCTATCTATCTCCTATTATTTCTAAGCAAATCAAACCTGCAAGTAGATCAACAGTAAACTTGTTAAGAATTGAAATAAAACTTATGTCATAGTCTCATTTATTTTTGACCTCTAGTTTCTTTTGTTAGCTCACAACTTTGATGATGCATACTATTCTTTCTTTTCCATAAAATGGTCAGTGGTGCTTTTGTGTTCTTTCCTATCTTCTGTATTACAAACTCTCTCAGAAAACCTAGGTACTGTGTCAGTATTTACAGTTTTGTTCCTGAGTTCACTGAGTTGTCAGTCAGCACACAGTTATCATTTTGCTTAAACAACTGTTTTATTGGAGCGCAGCATCAAGGGATTTGGGATGGAGGCCCGATGTTGTAAGGAGCCATGGCAAAGAATGGAAGCCCTCACCGACCCTGGCTCATGTCCTACTTTCTATTCTGTGGCCTCTGGCTGGTCCTCTGGGTTCTCTCAGACTCAGCTTGTGCAATTGCCTACCTCACAGAGTTGCTATGGACATTAAACAAAGTAATAGCTGTCAAAACACTGTTCAAACATAAATTATGTATTATTATTAGTAAAGTTTCTATTTTCTACCAAGACAAAGGAACATTGGTTGTCATTCCTTTGGTATGTTTTCTTTCTATTCTTGACATTTATTTAACATGCTTCCCCTTTCTATTTTTGAACATGGTTCTTTTATAATTTTTATAAGCTTAAAATGATTCTGTCATTATTGAGTCATAACTGAGTCAGCCATTGAGAGCAAGAATGAGCTGGAACTCAGGGCACAACTGTCTCAGATCCTTAGGAGCTGACATTGTAGTCAGTGCTTCATTCTACAGTGCTAAATGAAACCCAGAGTTGAAGTTATAAGCACAAGATATTAGGGTATATATCTAGGGAACTTCGTGTACAGCACCGACAAAGTCAGAAGCATCTAGAACAGCCGCAGAGGGCAACTTTTAACCTTCAGGCCTGCTCACCTATAATAATCCTTGAAGACAAGAGGATCTTCATGTCAGCAAGCCGAACAAAAGAGGCCAACCAGTGAATCAGACCTGTGGTTATGCAATGGCTTGCCTTCCAGTTTGGAAAGCTTGCTGACAATAGGTGAGCACGCGCTCTCTCTCTCTCCACCCTTTCATTGAAGTTTCTTGGCCCAGGAGGGTTGAATCCCTGTCCAACGCCCATGCCTAAACTGAATTCCTTAAAGCATTGGTCATCAGTACCTGTCTTGTTTCTGTTGTGATTGACGTATTTATAAACCATCAGTTCAAGTTCATCTGTGAAGCCAACTGGTATCGAGACTCTCAATTTTGGTTTGGAACCATGGCCTCATTTAAAAATATGATGAAGCCCTTGACCTCCTTGCAAAATGATGATGTTGTATGCTTAAAAGCACAAGGCAAAACAAATGGCACCAAGAAAACCAAAACCAATTTTACATACATATATGGGTTTCAAAGATATTTAAATTATGTAATTTGTTTTTGTTTTTTGAGATAGGGTTTCTCTGTGTAACAGCCCTGGCTGTCCTGGAACTCACTCTGTAGACCAGGCTGGCCTTGAACTCACAAAGATCCACCTGCCTCTGCCTCCCAAGTGCTGGGATTAAAGGTGTGCACCACTACACCCAGCCATTATGGACAACTGTAAACTGCCATGTGGGTGCTGGGATTTGAACCAACGTCTTTGGAAGAACAGCCACTGCTCTTTACCGCTGAGCCATCTCTCCAGCCCCAAAATATGTGATTTTTACACAGATGGTTCTTTATGTTGAGATCTACTGGTGGGTTTAATAAGTATTTTCTTTTCAAAATTTCCAAGGAATTATGTTTCATATAGTTATTTTAAGGTGTCAGCAGCAGTTGTTAGCACTTATAACTGTGGTGGTTTATGATAGAAAGTGGTTCTCAGCTTCAGTTACAGGTTACTAAAGACATTTAGATCTTTTCCATCTGTGGACTTGTGGACTCTCAGACTTTTCCCCAATAGTTCCTCCTCATACTCGTAGGTACTAGAGTGCGCAGCCCATCACAGTGGCTCCTGCTACTAGTCCAAGCACAATCACATGAACAGCACTGCCTGTGTCTTCTTGGTGTATCTACTTCTAAAACCCTGGTTTCAAGGTTGGGATGGGGTAGGTCATTCAGTAATGTGTTTTCTATGCAAGCATGAGGATCCAAGTTTTTTTGTTTGTTTGTTTTTTGTTTTTCGTTTTTTTTTTTGAGACAGGGTCTCTCTGTGTAACAGCTCTGGCTGTCCTGGACTTGCTTTGTAGACCAGGCCTCGAACTCACAGTGATCTGCCTGCCTCTGCCTCCCAAGTGCTGGGATTAAAGGCATGCGCCATGCCCGGCTGAGGATCCAAGTTTTAATCCCCCAAACCCATGTAAAAAAAGTCAGGCTTGATGGCACACACTTGTAATCCCATTTTAAGGAATACAGAAATAGGTCCCTGGCACTTGCTGGCTGGCTAGCCTAGCCTACCTGGGGAGTTCTAAGCCAATGAGAGGTCTTTTTTCTCAAAACAGTGTGGACAGTGACTGAGAAATGCCACCCCAGGTTGATCTCTGGCATGTACAAGTGCACACACACACACACACACACACACACACACACACACACACACACCAAACCAGCTTTTACAGGTTATCCTCAGTGGGTAGGCCTCAGTAGTATCCAGTCAATGGCAAGAACTGGTGAGGCTAGATTGTGGATTGGAATCTACAGTGAGTACACACTGCATTTGCACTGTAGACCAGATATTTGTACGTGGGTGGGCAAAATTTGACATAGTTTTCAGAGTCATCTTGACTTTGAGAGCATCCAGGCTTTCTAAAAGAAACTGAAAAGGTTGGCACAAACATGAGCCAATAGTCAGATAAACATTAGCTGAGGCCTCTATCCAGGGTTGGCATGAGAGTGGGGGCAGGAAGAGATGAGAAATATCTGGCCTCAAGCATGGACCCAACTTGGGCTTTTGCACAATTTTAGTCCCAAATCCTTGGCCTGGGTAGAGTGTGGGCTTGATAAAAACCTACCTTACCAGCAAGGGTACTGAATGATAGAGATGCCAATTTAAAAATACAAGAGTGGTGGCTCTTGTAATCCTAGTACCTATGAGGCTAATGCAGCATGATTAACATGAGTTCAAGGCCATGAGGAGCAAGAGATTGAGACATTGCTAAAACAAATAAACACATCTACTTTAATCTTAGAAGAATGAGTTTTATTCTGAGGAGTAAAATGGATAAACTGATTTTCATATTTGGCAACTTTCATCTACAATGAAAGCAAAAGGATTTAATGGTTCTTAGAAATCATATGTTCTAACCTGTTTAGTGACAGAGTTTTAAATTTGGAATAATTTTTAAGAGAGATTGTTATCAATGTCTTTTAAAAATATGTCTAACTTTGAAAGTTATATCATCATTAGCAAATTTTAATGTACAAGAATAGATATGTATTATGTAAAATGTATTATATACATACTTAGTGGTTCTTTCTGTCTGTGAGCATGTTAACATGCATCACCAAAGAAGCTAGATAAACATCTTTTAGAAAATGAATGAAAGGGCTATCCATGGAAGACATACTACCAGAATGTTCATGCTTCTTTGTCCCTGAGTCATGAACACATTATATCCCGATAAACATATGAGGGAGCTTACAAGGCTTTGGCATATCGGCTGAATCAAAGTACACAAGGGAACAGCTATGAAAACAAGAAGGGAACGTTAGGTTTAGAAAATGTGGAAATGAAAGATATCCAGAGAAAAACAAATCTACTTTTGAAAAGAGCCCCTTCTCTGAACTGAAAAATAACATATAGTCCTGAATAGAAATCCTTAGGTTTGTATAGGGCTGAGCACTGGCTTTGGACAGTGGGTCTCTGGGACTCACACAACTGTTAAATTGGCATACTTTCTCAATGCCACGTGCTTCACGGAGTGTGAATGTTTCCTGTCACTTTCTTTTCATGTCTACACGTCTTACAGACACAGCATCTAGTGGAAACTCCCTAGCTGTGCTTAGCAGCATCCTTACATTCACAGGAGCTGAGCTCGATCCTGGACTTGCTTCTACCCTTTCGCAAAGTTCATGGTTAAAGCCCCAGCCAGGGCTCTATTCTGAGACACAATTTCCTATTTTGACCATGGGAAGAACAGCATCATCAAATTTTGCTACAACTCATCTTTGTAATGCTGTCAATAGAATTGTGAAACATTTAGGGTTCTTTGCTTCCGTGAAGAATGTGTTCCCTGCTTTGCTTTATAGAAGTAATTTCTTTCCTGGAACATTAAAAAAAAAAAACAAAACAAACAACAAAACAAAACCACTGCGCACTGCGTTCTGGGAACTGTGGGAGGATTAAGAATGACCTTTAGCTGGGGAGTGAGGTAGTATGAAAATTCTGACCTATTTTCTTTTCATGTATATCATGTTGCACCTCTGTGGAAAAGACAGGCAAAGGCCCATGCCAGCCTAGGGCAGATCCTTAGAATTCTCAGCAGACTGGTCCAGTTCTCTAAACTCTAGGGTAAAACACAGCTAAAATCTGGTGAAGCTATCGCCAGTCAAGGTGGTGTTGGATTTCTTTTTGAAGGAGGGGACATAAACTAATGTGCTGACATGATGACAATGCACTTCTCTCATACTGGTTAGCACTTGATAGCTGAAAAAGCACTTTCACAGTAGTGTCATTTGAGCCTTCAGAGAGAGGCTTACAGAGCAGTATGACACGTAGGTGTTATACAATTACATAACATAGTTAATACAGAAGGCACTCCTTTTCCAAGAAACCTTGTATATATTAAATAGTTAGTAACATGACAGTGAAGCGATGGATCATGTTACATAAACAAGAAAGGAAATCGACATTTACAAATATCTACTGTGAACTGGTAGAAAATCCATAGACCAATAGAATACAGTATAGGAACATAGAGAACCCATCTAAGTTATAGCCACCTAATCTTTGACAAAGGTGTCAGAAAGACAGATTGGAAGAAAAACAGCCTCTTCTACAAATGGTGTAGGAAAGGTGGATATCCACAGGTACAATAATAAAACCAGGTCCAAATTTCTTATCTTGCACAAAAAATCAATTCAAAATGGATCAAAGACCTTAATGTTAGACTTGGAAACTCTAGAACTGCTAGAGGAAAACACAAGCAAACACTTCAAGATACAGGCAGAGACAAAGACTTTTCAAATGCACAGGAAAGAATCCCATGAACTGGCAAGTGAAACCAAAAAGCTTCTGTGTAGCAAAGGAAATCATTAACAGAGACAACCTACAGAATGGAAGAAAATCCTTTCCAGCTACACTTCTGAGAAGGGATTAATACCCAGAGACTATGAAGTGTGGGGAATTTCTGCTGGTAAGGTTGAAGTCTGGAATTACCAGAAAACCACTGAGCTGGGTACTAAAATGACGGACTCTCTTTTTTCAACAGAAGCCCTTCCTCCCCCTGACCTGAGAAAACTTCAGATCCTCTAAGGCATGTCACATGGCCCAACCCTGATAAATCTGCTCACTGAACCTGAAGTTCTTTCCCCATCCCCACTGCCCATGGGATAATTGGGTACTGAATTTCCTTTTTTCTGATAGGATCATACCCAGCGATTCAAACACATTCACAGTGCCCAAAGGTTTATAATATCCTTGATTCATGAAATAAACCCTCTTTCTCTGTTCTCCCATGACTGTCTGAGGCTCAGCTGTTTATTTTGGGCTTGGGGAGGAAGTGCTCTTCCTTCCATGAAGAATCTACCACTTCTCCTGCACCACCTGCCAGGCCACCCAGCCCAGCTCTGGGAGCTCCAGGTTCCTTGAGGCTGCCCAGTCCAGCACCGGCAGTTCAGCTAAGACAGTTGGTAACCTTTTGCTACATGCATGAGAGAGCCAGGACTACCCTAAATTTCCTGCTTGCTTATTAAAAGAGTTGTAACACTTGGGCATTGGAGAAAATCCTTTCCCTTGCTTCTCCTGGACATCTTGAGGGTTTGGATCACTGGACTTGAGTTTCACTCTTTTCTGCTTGAGCTCGGAACTTCCGGTGGAGAAGTGAGGACAAGGCCTGAGCTCCCTGAAAGTCACACAGAATGGCAATGAAGAACTCCAAAAATTAAACACTGAAGCACCAAATTATCCAATCAACAAATAGACTAATGAAGTGAAGACAGTTCTCAAAAGGAGAAATACAAATAGCCCATACATATTTTCCAAAGGGCTCAACATTCTTAGGCACTGGGAAGTAAAAATTAAAACTGCTTGAGCTCACATCAGTCAAAATGACTGTCATCAAGAAAACAAATGACAAGTGCTGGCAAGGAATATGGGCAAAGAACACATATACACTGCTGGTGAGAATGTAAATTGGTGCAGCCACTTTGGAAATTATCACAGGGATTCCAAAAAAAAAAAAGAATTATCAATAATTCATTGACACTACCTCTCTTTATATGTCCAAAGGATCATAAAACAAGCACAGAGCTGCACTAGTCACAGTAGCCAAGACACGCAACCAGCTTAGATGCCCATCAGCAAATGAATGTGTAAAGAGAAATTGGAACATATACGCAGTGGAATTTTATTGGGTTGAAAGAAAGAATGAATTTATGACATAGCAGGAAAATGAATGGAACAGGAGATCAACATGTTAAGTGAAATAAGCCAGATTCAGAAAGATAAACATTAGATGTAGGGGCTGGAGAGATGGCTCAGTGGTTAAGATCACTGACTGCTCTTCCAAAGGACCCCGGTTCAAATCCCAGCACCAACATAGCAGTTCACAGCTGTCTGTAATTGCTGGGCATGGTAGTGCACACCTTTAATCCCAGCACTTGGGAGGCAGAGGCAGGTGGATCTCTGTGAGTTCAAGGCCATTCTGGTCTACAAAGTGAGTCCAGGACAGAGAAACCCTGTCTCAAAAACGCTAAAAAAAAAAAAAAAAAAAAAAAAAATGTATTCTCTTATGTAGGGAATGCAGATTTAAATTACATATGTACATGTATGTATATCAAGCATGAAAGTAGACTATGGACTACAAGAAGACAGGGAAATAGAAAGGGTAACAGAATCCATGTGACATGAAAACAGAAGGGGACACTGTTTGGGTGAAGCAAGTGCAAAGCAAAGAAGAGGGGGTATAAAGGAGGGTAGTGGGAGCAGTGAATACGAAGAAAATCTAAGGGTGTGTGTGTGCACACATGCACATATAAATACTACAATGAAACTTATTGTTTGTATGATAACCCAAAATTAATAGTTTAAAAATACCTGACTACGAGCCGGGCGGTGGTGGCGCACGCCTTTAATCCCAGCACTTGGGAGGCAGAGGCAGGCGGATATCTGTGAGTTCAAGGCCAGCCTGGTCTACAGAGTGAGTCCAGGACAGCCAGAGACACACAGAGAAACCCTGTCTCAAAAAACCAAAAAAAAAAAAAAAAAATACCTGACTACTATGAGCCAGGCACTGCACAGGGATTGCAACATGGATTATTTCTTGATCTTTAAATCAGGTTGGCCATGACAGGTGCTTCGCATCATACCCAGAACTCAGTGGTTTTACCAAGGCCTACCCTCTTTCATTATACAACCTTACACAGGGCTATGTCAGATGAGTAAGTAAATCTCTTAGCTTAATGGCTCACCCGTTTGTCTGAGTTTCCGTGCCTCCTTCCACCATTCCATCATTATCTTCACCCTCATTGTCACTGTTACTACTGGACGCTGAGCCCTTCACTGACCCATATACCATATCTTGCTATGGTGACTGGCAAGTTTTTCTCCTTACTGATGCTAACATATGTTCTTTGAAAGTATGTCTTATGTCTTTCTTATTTTTATATATTTAGAAGCATTTTTTCACAGTGTTCTTTCAATAAATGTTTTGGAGTAAAGAAAATTTCTGATAATTCAGGGATTTCATGAGCTGGAGAGTCTAGAAACATTATTATGCTACTTCAGAGGAGGAGGCACAGAATACATCTCACTCCTACAAAACCCATCACAGGATTTGCTTTCTCTCTCCCTCTCTTGTTGGTTTCAAAAAAAAAAAAACAAAAAACCCCCCCAAAACAAACAAACAAACAAACAAACAAAAAAGTGTAGCTCAGGATGGCCTCAAACTTGCTGTGTAGTCAAGGATTTCCTTAAATTCCAATCCTCCTGCTGTACTTCCTGACTTCTGGCAGGTCAGGTTTGCTTTATTCCAGCTACATATGGTGCTATGCACTAACCTAAGGTTTCACGGTACTTGGGAGCTGCATCCCCATCACCCACAATGACTTTTTAAAGTATGAAAATTTGATTTAAAATCTTGTCCATCTACAAGAAAAGTAGGAAGCAGCTAAATGTCCAATCACATAATCTGTCCAATATGGTGAACGTGCATAAAGATGAGAGAAGGCATGAGAGCTGAGACCTACCTGCAGACTCCTCTGAGGGGTGAGAGGGGCCCAGGGATGCCCCTCTTTAGTACTGGGACCCAGGATGCAGACAGGACACAGGAGGAATGCATAACCTGTACCTGGTTCTGTTTTGCGCAGAAAGAAAGGACGTTCAGACAGATGGCAGGAAGTTATTGGGCAAGATATGTTTATTCTCTCTGAAAATAGATATCCCATTTAGAAGGTTAACAGGGAGTATAAAAAGAGGAACAGCAGACAGCTTTGCAGCAGCTGGGCAGATTCAAACCACAAGTAAATAAAACAAAATATTAACAACAAAAAAGATGTAGAGCTAGTGTGTCCAGCATGATCCTTCCTGACAGCCGACCTGGATAGCCCACTCACCAGCAGGGTCAGAGTGTGGCACATCCTGCTAAAACTTTGTGAGCAGTAAGAGCCACAATGCAGACTGTAGCCAAGTTTGCACCCCTGACTCATCACCACAGTGTTTCATCCTAGCAAGCAAGGAAAGAATCTCTTTCCTTTAGAACTCAGCAACGCTTCCCATGTGCTTACACACAACACCAACCTCAAATGAAGACAGCTCCAAAACACCAATGCAAAGAAACTCTGTAGTTAAAAAGATGAAGGAAGACCTCTTATTAAAGTTTTTTATTGCATTTGTTTATTGGGGAGGTGGCACTTGTGTGTCACAGTGCTTGTGTGGCCATCAGAGGCCCTTGAACTTGGGTCATCAGGCTTGGCAGTAACCACCTATGATGACCTTGCAAACCCAAATAAACTCTTAGGAAAAAAAGACTGTTCGAGAAAACCAAAGAGCTTCTTTTACATATTTGTCTATATTCTCAAAAAAAAAAAAAAAAAAAAAGGCCTTTATCACTGAGCCACATCCCCCACCTTCAGGTAAATGTGTTCTTCTACCTGACTGAGGATGCCTCAGCCACAGGGTGTGGATCTACTCACCTCTGTAGTGACTGCCATCTTTTTTTTTTTTTTGGTTTTTCGAGACAGGGTTTCTCTGAATATCTCTGGCTGTCCTGGACTCGCTTTGTAGACCAGGCTGGCCTCGAACTCACAAAGATCTGCCTGCCTCTGCCTCCCAAGTGCTGGGATTAAAGGCGTGCACCACCACCGCCCGGCTGAGTGACTGCCATCTTATCTTACCCAGAATACACTAGGAATTTAAAAATAGTTTTGAATGAAAATGCTTAGAACACCTGGGATTGCACATTGAATTTTACTTAGTTTTTGAGTGCCTTTTCTCTTGTATTGTTGAAGATGGGTTTTAAATTTCTTGGATTTCAGACTCTGAACAAGCAGCTGATATGCCTTAACATATCAAAGCAGACCTGGCCTCCAGGTTCTCCCAGCATCTCTCAGTCCCTACCTATTGCAAGGTGTGACTGGCATACCCTGCCCTCTGCCCAACTTCCAGCTCGGGAGCTGGGCTTCCTCGCCACCAGAGGATCTTCCCTATATAATCTAGACATTTTGGCCTCACAAGAGCTCTCTCTCTCTCTCTCTCTCCCTCTGCATGTGCATGCTTCCCCCACCCCTTTTCTCTGTCTCCTGGTTTGCATGATTACTTCCTTGGCCCCAATCCCCAGGACCAGTGAATCTGCCCAAGAGCTGCTTCTCAATAAACCTTCCTTTATATACTTTAACTTGACTTGAATTGTCTCATTCTGTCTGCAGAAGAAACCCAATAAAATTGTTAATGGATTAAATGAAATTAAATGAAACATAGGAAAGAAATATAGTGAAACAAAAAAAGATAAAGTAAGGTAAAAGAGTGCTGAAAGAAATTGAGGATAATGAAATCACTAGAGTAGTGAAAATCACATTAGAACAGACATCGTGGGAAATGCACTCAGTGATGAGTGGAGGTCAGACTACAGAAAATAAAATAGCTTTTAAGCAGGGGGCCAAATAAATGAAATTAAGCAAAAAGAAGATGACAGCTGTTAAACAGTGCGACCTGCCAACCAGGGATAATGGTTGTCTTTGAAATAGAGAACAGGATAAATGCTCCGAAGCAAAAACTGCTGAAGTAAGGTCTGATACAACTGTGCACAAAAGAGGCTTCAGGCGGTAAAACCCTGACTGCTGTGACCAATAGGGATGCACACACTAACACCAGTGACTTCTAACCCATAGGAACAATGTAAGGACTTTACGAATGAAGAAACAAGCTTCATATAAGGAAAAAAGAGCAGGCTGATCTTGTTTTCTTTCAACAGAAATAGTCAATTAGCAAAGGGAAAGGGATGTATAATAAAACTTTGGTAAGTAATGAGTTAAACACAGGGCAAAACAAACACAGCCAGAGTATTGGTTAAAGAACAAAACCATAGAGCTAAACCACCAAGTACCATGGGCATTTCATGTACTATACTACAGAGACCCAAAGCCTGGGTAGGGAAATGAAGTGGCCTCCATTTCTTCCTCCTGATTCACAGTGTGGAGACATAGCTGCCTGCTTCTGGAAGTTGCCAAATTCAAGAAACAAAATTAATTGCATCCAGAAATTAACAATGCAAAATTAAGGCTTTTTAAAAAAAATTGGAACTTACTTTATGAAAATTTGTTAAACAATATTTGTAATCTTAAATTTTTAAGAGAGTTTATGAAGCAAAGTAGGACAGAGACTGTACAAAGGGGTCAGTTATTAAATATGAAACACTTAGATAAATGAGAATTCCTCTGCGTATTGCTGGTGAGAATTCCAGATTTTCACAATTAGGAATAAATAACCTAAAACTCAGGAGTGATTATAACTTAATGTTAAGTATTATATAATTATATATATTTAATAATTTAATATTAAAAAAATAAAAAGCAAAAAAAAAAGCATGAAAAAGCACACAGCTGTTAACAAGATGAACTAGGACATAAGGGATGATCACAGAATAATGTTCAGGCAATGTTGTTAAGTAAAAACTTAACATTTGATATCCTATTAAAAAAAAAAAACACACCGAATGGATATGTGTCCTTTTGTAGTTACTTCTACAGCCTCGTTCTGGTGAGCTGGCATGGGAAATTTCTACTTTTAAGATGCCCAGTGTTTACTGTTTGGGGTTTTGCAGAGCACACTTCCTTTCCTTTTCTTTTCTATTTGTTCTAATCCTTTTGTTTGTTTATAAGTAGCTCTGGATAGCCTGGAACTTACTATGTAGATGGTGCTGGTCTTGAATGCACAAAGACCCACCTGCTTCTGCCTTCCAAGTGCTGGGATTAAAGGCATGTGCCACCCCATTCCACCTAATCCCCCAATTCTTTTTTTTTCCTTTATTTTTTATTTCTTCAAGTTACATCTCAATCGCAGTCCCCTCCCTATTCCCCCTCCAGTCCCACCCTCCCACCCCATCCTCTTCCCTTTTTTTTTTTAAGTTTAAGGTATATCTTATTTCCCCCTACAGTTTCCCCTTTCAGTCCAACAAATGGCTCTTTCTCTTATAATAATAAATACAATACAAAACAACAGAGGTAATTAGGCCACAGTTATGAGGGTTATATGGCTTAGCATATATTCCCAATGTCCAGTCCATATGTATTTGGTACCTGACTTTAACATTCTACTATCTAACCATCTCCATGAGTTTAAAGTTCTATATCTGACTCAACATTTAACCCCCAATTCTTAAAGATTATGTTGGATATTCTTTTTCCCTATACAAATTGTTTTTACTATTAACATTTTTAAAAAGTATAATCCTGTAATTTTCCATCTCCCGCTCCTCTCTTCAACCCCTCCCATATTCCTTGCCTTGATCTCAAATTCATGGACTCTTTTTATTGTTATATATGTGTGCATAAATCTAAAAATACAATCTGCCAAGTCTGTTTAGTATTGCATGTATATATGATTTCAGGGTTAACCATTTAGTATTAGGGGCTTCATCCTGGGATGATTCCTTCTCCCTCTCTCATTAGTTGCCTATGGTTCTTTGTTTAGGTGTGGGCCCCATCACATTTCCTCCATGTTAGCATGTGTATTAGTGTGGTTGTTCAGTTCTGTTTAGGCATCCACACTGTTGAGGTATCATGGGTGTAGCTTCCCTGTCATTTCTAGGAGACACAGTCTAAAAAGCTGACTTCCTGATCCTGTGGCTCATACGATCTTTCCATTCAATCTTCTATGATGTTTTCTGAACCTTAGGTGTGGGGCTGTGTTGTGGATGTATCAACTGGGACTGGGCGCCCCAGGATCAGCTCTCTGCATTCGAGCAGTTGTGATCTCTGTAATGGTTCCTTTTTTGATGAGGACCCCTTTGATAACCTGGACTTACCTATAGGTATAACGGTAAGCACTGAGGAAAGCAGTGCTAGGCTCTTCTGTAAGATTCATGATCTCACAGCCTTGGATAGTTGGCTAGGTTTCCATTACCATAACTGATTTCTGTCCTGTTAAGCATGACTTACATCCAGTTAGCAGCTGTTGGTCACCTCCAAGATATAAGTGCTACTACTGCTGTACCGCCTGGGATATCCCTATGCTGGTCACTGTTGTGGTTCACAGGCATCACAGCCAAGGAGAACTGAAGCCCCCCCCCCCACTCCCTTAGCAGACTGCACAGTGGCTTCCCATACTGTGAGAGCTAGTCCTAAGGAGGGGGTTTTTGGGTCAGATCCAACATAGAGCACATTTCTTTCAACAGACCAAAGAAGACAAAGGCCATGTTTTCATTTTGTTTTAGATCACCATTGAATCACAGGCTGGGAGTTAGGAAGATAATCAGGTCAAACGGCTTTGCTTAAGAATTCTCCATTAGCTCATGTTCTCTCTCCCCATCCAGTTGCTGGGAGATATTCAGAACCTGTTGTCCACACGTGGCCCTTCTGCCCTGGCCTGCTTCTGCTGTCACACTCTGCTCTGACCAGATAGGCCTCTAAGTCTCATTATTTGGTTTCTAGAATAAGCTTTACCTTGGCATTCAGTTTTGGTACCTCATAGTTGTTTCTGCTTGGCACTGACTTTTGGATTGGAGGCCTTTTGAAGGCAATGATTCTGCCTTTTTAAATTTTTTTGGTTAGTGTATGTTGCCATAGGACAAATATGCCATGTTTTAATGAATCAATGATTCTTTTCATTACGGCAAGAGTCCTAGAGGCAAGCCATCATACTTCTCAAAGTTGACTACTTGTCACGTTTCCTTCCTCTAGGCCTGGAGCAGGGAATCAGACACAGGACCCTGACTAGATGCATCATCGACTACTGTATGATATTCAGTTCACACTTCCAGACGTTCTTGAAAAACTCTTCAGAAACAAGACTTCAATTCAATCCCACTATTTATTTATTTTTTACAAAAAAAACCATGTGGGCACAAGGCTTTCATCCCAGTTCTAAAGAGAGTGTGGCTGAAGGGCTGCTGTGGACCCAGCACAGAAATGTCTGAAATGTTGTATAACCCAAGTCTGACCCAAAGTATTAGATTATAAACCACTGGTTATCTTCTTGGGTTCTCTCTGTCTTGTTGTCTTCTTTCGTTCTACCCCCCTTTCAGTATGAGGACACTTTTTCAGCTTAGGAAATTACGTATGGTGAGGAAAAGGGGGACCCAGCTAAGAGTCATGGATAAGTTGGGAAGTACACTGTCTGCAGAGGTCAAGGCCTGACACAACTGAAGCTTCAATCAACAGAGTCTAACCTTCTGAGGGACACTAAACTAGAACTAACCCAGTTAAACTGCTCCTGGAGCTCCAATCCTGAGAAGCTGCAGGGGATAATAGATGTTTGGTATTTTAAGATATTAAATACATAACCACAGCCACATATGTGTAAGAAGCTGGCATCTGGGAGTAACACTCATAAGGAGGACAAAGGGGCAATTTCAGAAATACCCTTGTAATCTTTATCACTCACAGCCATCGCAAATTTCAGATCACCACCACGGCATACCTCATAGGTCACAGGAAATGTGCAATTGACCATTCTGGAGTTTCTCTGTGATTCAACTTTTCCTTTTTCTTCCAGAGATGCACAAAAACTCTATTTAAAAAAAAATTATATAAAAGCTATGTATCTATAATCTCCTAAAAGGGATTAGAATGGCTAACAATGAACGTTACCAAGTCATAGCTACTAAAATGACACTTTAGGGCCCATTTCTTCTTTGTAGGTCACTCTGCCTCACCCTAAGGACTTAAAGCAAGAGTCAGGTGACGCCTGTGAAGTGTTGTCATGTAGCAAGTGAACACTGCCATTTCCCTCCTTCTCTAGCCCTTTTGCGTTTCCTTCTTGCCTTGTTTCCTGCTTGTCCACCAGTAATTGTTAGAGCCATGTCACACAGATGGCCTGCCTACCAACAGAGAAGTGCTGGTGACAATTTTAATAGTGCAAGCGTTCTCTTTTGTCTGTGGCCTAGATTTCTTGCTGTAAGTGCAGAAGTGTCTACCCAGAGTAGGCACCAGCTGAACCAGGCTGTTTGTTCTGTGTGCTCATTACGCACCAGGCTCTCACCTCCTGTAAGACAAGCATCCTAACTATTTCTGGGAAAGAAAGTCACCAGCCTTCCCCTGCCCAGACCTTTCTATGTGAAGTCTCTGGCCAGTCTGAGGTTCACTGGCCTGTTAAAATGGTATCAGTTCATTTGGGAAACCTGAGAACCTCAAGTACCAAAATACCTCTGATCAGGCCAGAAACTGAAATGTGTGGCCCTCAGCAGTGACAATGCTTAAGCCTCTTGGGCTTCACCTCCCTAGAAATGCTTAATAAAGGCAAAGTACCAAACAAGAAAAAAATTCAACAGCAAGAGGGACAGGCCCACTGGGGCTTTTGCTAATGAGGAATGAACTGGATAAACACACTGGGTGCTATAAAGGCTTTTCCAAGTGGTCTCTTTCTTCCTGGTTCTCCTTCTCAAGCAACTGCCATTAGCTCCATGGTGCATCCTTTGGGAGGCTTACTTGTTCCCCCATTACTGTGTCCCCTTATTACTCTTTCTCAAGTTAAACTTATTCTGTCACACCTGTAACAGTTGGAATCATTTTGGATACTTCGTATTTGTCTTGTTCAGTGCTGTTTCCCTGTTCCCAAGCACAAAACTGAGGTGCGCATAAGTAGTTAGAACACAGGATGATATGGTGAGGAACTCAAAAATTATGAAATAAGGGTTATCAGAGGACTTCCTGACAGTTTCTGTCACTGTTCCAAGATAGTTGATACCATCTATCTCTGTCTGACTCTGTAGTGGAAGTCAGACCCTGAGCCATTTGCTAATGAGGACTTTGCAAAGGGTGTTGGGGAAAGCCTAGTATCTCTCCCCTTAGCGTCTGGTTCCTCTCATTGGTGTAAGGAATAGAAGGTGAACAGTTAGCTGATGTTAGACTTCCTATAGGTTTCTACAAGGAGCCAAAGGCCTGATCTTCCTTAATGGTTATGGAAAAGCTTCATGGTGGCCTCTTTGAATGATTGGTGACTCAAGCTAGGTCAAGCAACTTTGAAGTTTGGTGTGTACATTCATATTTGATGTCAGTATACAGAGGGTAAGGTTGCACTTGGGGAGTTGCTGCACCCTAAATGAGGGCCAAAGTGCTTATGTAAGGATGAAAACCTAGATATTATTTCTCTAGTTTACAAAAGAGGCCCCAGATGTCTAGCTTCCTGCCTGAAAAAGTCAAAGATAGTCTGTGATAGGAAGATGTGGGGGTGGGGTAGGTGTGAATGGGGACTGCCAAGGCAGGCCAGCAGCTAGAGGCCAGAGAAGGGTCTGAGATGCTCAACAGCTTGACAATGTCTGGAGGAAACCAAGGGCAGTTTCAAAGGTGCCATGCAAGACCTCTCCTGCCACCTGCTGCTCCCTGCCTTTCACACTGATACAAGCTGCCTAGGAGAGGGAATGCTTGGCAAGAAGTGCTTGGCTATTAGCCTAAAGCTCTAATTTTAAACACACTGTAGAGTTTTGGCTATTAGACAAGACTGTACTTATACAGTATTGAAATGAGGCCCACATTACAAAAGACTATGAATAGCTGCTATGCAGAAATTATGGGACCTGCCACAACCTCATTGCTGAAGGCACTTTTGGGGAACATGAGAGAATGCTGCTTTAGGATTCCAGTATTCAGTCACTGTAGTTCAGTGCAACAATATTCATTAATCCATCCCAAATCCTGATACCCTAAGCTCCCAGAGAGTTCAGAGTTGAGGCAAATTGCCCTGGGTCACATGCTGGCAATCCCAGAATTAAGATTCATACCAGGATGTAGGCCTATAAAGCATTTCAAATGCTTCCCAAGCTTTTAATGTGTTGCTTTGTGGTTCCTGTTTCCGAACTGGTGGTGTGTGTGTGTGTGTGTGTGTGTGTTTATTACTTCAAGTTACATCTCCATTATAGTGCCCTCTTTCCACCGTTCCTGGTTCCACCCTCCCACCCTCTATCCATGTTAGCCTTCTTACTATCTGTAAGCCTTTATCTTTAGCCAAAGACAAACAATGTTAAGATATGCAAATGAACAGAACAGAGGCGCAGGGTTGTTCATTCAAGCAAGTCAAGCAAGAGAAGGGAGGAGCAGGTGGGGAGGTGATAATTGGCTCTTACAGCAGAAGACTTGTCAACAGCAGAGAGAGGGAAGGTTGAGGGTGGATGTTAGAGTGGAATGCCAGCAGTCCCCAGTGTCCCCTTACAGCTGTTCTCAGCTGCAGTTTATAGCCCAGGTGGCCATAAGACCCCTAGAGACCCTCTCTATTCTCCCTAGGCAAATCTGATTTAAATGAACTTTGTCCTTGAGAGGAGTATACCAGTGTAAGGAGACATTTTCCCAGCAGCTTTTCCCCAAAGCATCTTATGTGTAAGTGAACCCTCTCTATGACCCTCTAGTGACCAGGCGGTAAGAAGCACACTAGAGTTACAAACAAAAAAGCTTTAAAACTCTGCCCTTTTTTGTGAAAGCTGGGAGTTTGTTTGACCATTAGTACAATGAGAATCAGATGTGACAAGTCACTGAGAAAAATCGACTTTTAAAGATAACTGGAAAAAAGAAGAATATTAAGTTTAGCTCAAGTTTGGAACAAATGTACATCACCACTATGTATAAGTTACTGATAACCACAGTGCTAAGTTAATTTGGTGCTTGAAAATTAGGACCAGAGCCTCCCATACGTTCTGCATTGTGTCTGTCTACCACAAGAGCTCAGCTGCCATCATGCAAAACTCTGAATGAGCTCAATGGAGTAGATACTGCTGCAGAGCTTTGCACATACAAACCAAGGATGCAAAGGAGTAATTCTCAAATACTCAAATGCATGGAGAACATTTACCAGGTTCAGGTGCATCTCTACATATCCATTATCATAACAACTCCCAAGGCAGTTCCATTCACAGATGGGAAACTGAGGACATCTGCTTTTTTCACTTGGTCACTATCTTTGCTTGTGAGTGGCAGGCTCTACGTCAGCCTGTTTAACTCAGCTCCATGCTTGGCACCAGTGCAGCCAATGCCCGTGCTTGTCTGCTTCTTTACCACCTCCTGTCTCTCAATCAGTTTCTGGAATTTGCTGCTGCCCTATCTGGGGACGGTGGAAGCTCCTGGAGCCTCATCTTGCTGTGCCATGTGCTGACAGTAAGCTTTATCAATTACAACGTGAAGGCAGTTTGTGGTGACTGCTATTGACAGGTTCCACTATCTTTACCCTTACAGAAACAACAGAGTCCTCCGATTATCTTCCAAGTGTCTGCCACTGGGAAGGCTTAGCAAGAGCCAAACACAAAATAAATGCCAATAAATGCATGTGTTGAATTTAAAGAAATATCTCTAGAGATGCTGTGATTATGCTGGAAAATTGGTGTACCAATTTTAGATTGTTGTCTTCCACCACGTCCCTGAGAAGTGAGAGAAAGAGACTGAGAAAAATAATATTGGGCTAGCTACATAGTTCAGCAGGTAAAGGTGCAAAGTGCCAAGCCATCGGGAAATTAGATGACCTAATTTCCATGTCTGGGACCCACACTATGAAAGGAGAGAAATGACTCTTCAAAGTTTTTCTCTGACAGACACATATGCACACGCACACACACACACACACACACACACACACAAATATAAAAATAATTAAAAATTCTGGAAATGAAATCAGAACCTATATGCAAGCTGTGGCCAATGGTAAAAATAACCTAAAACAATTTCATTTCAGATTCCAAAGGAATCTGGAGGTGTGAATGCTGATATTGGGAAGAAATGCCCCCTTTGAGGATATTCAGTTAATCACAGCAAAAGGAACCTGTCACTGTGACCAATGCCTACGTCCTGGCTTCGAGAAGACATCAGTAGAGCACAGTCTCCTGGATGACCCAGTGGACTCTTGCAATAATCCAAAGCCTTTCCACTTCAGTGTTAAATATGACCTTTGTGAAGAGTCTGCCTTGCTCATTCCTCCAACAAAGCATTGGTGAGCACCTTTCCTATGCTAGGTACTAACCCAGAGGATGTGGACCATGGTGAACAGTGTAGTCTCCATTCTGTTGGAACTTAAGAAAGCAACCAGTATCTAGTTAGAATTGTGACAGGTTCCATGGAGGAGAAACACAAGATTATCAGTTCAGATGACCTTAAGCAAAGACCTTAAGGATGAGGACTCAGGAGAGGCAGGAAATGGAGCTAGTGGTGCAATGTTTATTTAGCATGGAAGGAGTTGGGATGGGAGGAACAATTGGTACTGGACAGCAAGAAATCAGTGGTGAAGTACAGCAGGGTGACCACATACTCCATCAGCTGTGGGGTGACCAGAATCATCAAGTCTGAAGGACAGGACAGAAGCCCTAGGTTGTCTAATGCAAACATGCCAGCTAATCCCCTGGGGCCCGTCTTCAGGAAGCTCTCTCCTGCATTTCATAGACCTAAAAAGGAAGTCCCTATTGGCCACTTGCAAGTTCCCATGTTGTAGTAATAATCTAATCACAATAGGAAACACCAGCCTGGTGGCTCATTTGAAAATGACAAGCCTATGACTCCTGACTTGAGAATTAGGCAACCATAAAGAATCAGAACCACCTGAAGCACTGCTGTCCTCACAGTGCAAGCTATGAGAAGCAAAACCAGAAGAGCAGGTATGCACAGGCCTGGCATTCATAAACCCAAACACTCCACCTTGAAACCTCAAGCTTATTTCTGCCTTTGCAGTCAGTCAAAAAGGCTTTAGTCTCTCTCACCTGGAAAACGATGCTTCCACAAACATCATCTGCATTGGGCAAATATTCAACGACATAATTTAGGGGCGACTTTTCATTGAATTCTCAAAAGCTTTATGTGATGAAACTTCCACCACAACCCAATGAAGAGGGATAGCTTTCCTTTAGAGCTGAGGATGAGGGGTAAACTTTTAAAACAAAAACAAACATTGTAAGATGTCTGATGGTGACAGGTTACTGACACAATGATCACTTTGGGACCCTCATTTATCTTTAAGGATCCTTGTAAACTTAACCAGAGTCACTGCTGACACCAACAGTTGCAGGTTTTTATGCCAGTGCTCAACTGAGGCCTTTACTTTTTTCTTCATTATTTCCTTAGAGGATGTTTAGAAACTAGAGTGTCTATTCAGCTGGCATGGTCTTATGCTAATTCAAACTACTTATCTGCTAAAGCTGGAGACTACACATTCAAGGTTTCAAGATTAAGAGACTTAAGATTTAGCACTACACCCATGCCAACTGAATTGTTATATATAGCTTGCAAATATCATTGCAGGAACCTCGTGAAAATGCAGGTACCTGGCCCTACCAAGAGATTTTAGTGTGGGTAATGCAAGCCATTCAAGAACCTTACTTTTGAGAAACACTGTTCATAGCAAAAAACAGCAACAATCTTTGATTAAAGGCTACATGACAATAAAGTATACTACTGAACTCATTACCTCAGGAGACGCTAATATGGTAATATGAGGAACCAATTTAGCCACAACTAAGCTTCTTTTCTTCTTTTTAAGTGAAAAGTGTGAGATAAACTTCCACTTAATAATGATTGTACCAATATCAAGGTAAAAGAGCACCAGGAATCTTAAAGCTGAAATGGAACACTCCAGAGTGACCATGCTACACAGAAATGAAATTTGTGCAGTGATATCTGAGTTGCAGTGTGAAAGGAATCTGGTCTCAGCAGCTGCCTGCTTTTGGACTTCTAATACATTAACCAATCTTTCCAGTTACCGTTTCAGAAAAACTCCAGGAGAAAGTTGATCAGCATATCCTGTTACACAACTTCAATACTAACATTTTCTAGTTTACAGCGATACACAAAAAATTGTTCACTTTTTTTTTGGATGCTGGAGACAAACATCTTTATTAAAGATACTACCAAAATTTTGGCAAACATTTCAAAACAGATTTGTAAACATAATGCTTCCCTTTTCAACCGGCAGCACTTTGAAAAGACGATACAAGACAACACAACCTGAATCAACATTAGTTCAAAATCCTTATATTTTGACCACATAACTTATGTTCCCACATGATAAGACAAGTGATAGTTTAAATCAACGTTAACAGATAAACTCCATGAAATGAAAGTTTGTGCTGTTTGGTGAATCACAGTATGTTATGGTTAAATATATCTACTCTGTTTTATATTCCTGGTATCCAGGCTTGAAAAAAAATCTTTAAATATACATCTGATGTAGGTAATAGCTTCTTTGCATATCTCTCTTCAAAAAATACTTTATAGCAGTATATAAATAGGTTACCTACACATTTAATTTTACCATTTTGCCCCAAAAACTATAAGATCTGTTTCATTTTTATAACTTACCATTTTTTGCCCAACATTAATAAAGCTGACAAACTGTTGAAATGGAAATGCTTTTGTCTTCCACAATAGAAGTAGCAACTTGACAGAAACAAACAAACAAACAAACAAACAAACAAACAAACAAACAAACAACACCAATAACCTACTGTAACACTCATCAGTTGTTGAGCCTGAGCGTCCGGCCTACTGAGAGTAGCAGCTTTTTACCTTCATGCAGCTCACATCCACAGTAGCTCTGCAGACATACAAGCTGAACATACACGTTCTGACGCTGGTAGGCCAGTGTGCTTCCCGTGGCTGCTATCACTTGGAAGCAGTGCAGCTGCAGATTAACCGCACGAGGTACACAACTAGCAAACACCTTAAGGCAGCCATTGCAATGGGGGGTTTGTCTTGTAGGGCAGATTTAACACTCTAGAGCCAGTCAGTCCGTGTGTATGTATATATGTGCATAGAAAGCTACACACATATTCACATAACTTTCTATTTTTCAACCCTCCAAAACAATGTTTTCATTTTTTTTGTACTTTGTGCAAATGTCTAAATATTCTACCATTTAAGGCAAAGAGTTTGCATTAAGAAAGGTCAGAAAATAGGCTTATGTTTATCCAAAAGCATCTCACCTTGCACATTATTGTTTTGTTTTAAACACACGCAACTCTTTATGTGTGGAAATTATATCCCCAAAATCTTAAAAAAAAATCTCTAAAGACAAACACAAGTTTTTAAGGAAAAACTGATTTGAAGTATAGACACTGGATCCCCAATCTCTAAAAAAATTGCTTCTATTAACAAAGAAGTTTGGGGCGGGGGGGGGGGAGGGGACACCAGAAAACAAGCAGCTTCAAAATTCAGGGAAGCAAAGTAAAATGGAGAGGAAAAAAGTAACTCAAGTTTACTAATACTGAAACTTCCAACAAGCAAGTTTCATCTTTTAGAATCTAAAGCAACTCATGTGGAATTTTAAATAAATAAGTTTCCGTTTATTCACATCTTCTGGTCAAGCAGGGGTCTAGTGCCAGGACTCTGCTTGCTGCTGGTCAAATTCACCTATTAGTCTCTTGATGTGAGCCAGCTTGTTATGAAGGTATTCACATCTGTATTTCTCTTCATGGTAATTGGGACTGGACTGCAGACAAAGAACACAGTGAGGAATTAGGTCACAGAATCTACCCTGCTCTTCACTGCAGGCCGCAAAGGTACAGTGGTGATACCTACCTGCTTGATCTTCTGATATTCTTGTAAGACTTCTTCATGAACATTCTGCAAAATTACAAATTACAAATAAGAGAAGGCCGGGGAGGGGGAAGGGCAGGACTACATCTAACAAGCACATGGAAGATGTAGGAAATATTGATGAGGAGACATCCTTGGGACATTTTTAAGAAAGGCAATTTGGCAGCAGCTATCAAAGTAGCAAATGTAAAGTTGACTCAGCATTTCTACCCTGTCTGCAGGTCTACCACCCTGAGCTTATGATGCAGACAGACAGAAGGCTCACAGCTCTCTGTTTAGCAAGACAATCCACACTGAGAGAATCCCCCTCCGGCTGTACAAGGGACGCCAAGAGGACAGTAACGAGAACACAAATGCTTTCTGCAGTGATGTGAAAAGTCTCTGTGAGGCTATTAGTGAAAAAAATTCAAAGAACAAAATAATATGGACCGTTTGATACTATCCTTAAAAGCAAGACATAGTATTATATTTTAATTATTCAACAAATTCTAAGATTTCCTCTGAATTTAAAGAAACCAGGAAAGACAGCTGTGGTTGAAGTCACTACAGGATGTAACAAAATGGTGTCTCCTGTAGTTGCAGAAAACTTAACCCTACTTAGGTGTCTTCTGCATGTCTCACAATATATTACCTGTTATAATGGAACACATTTCCCCCACTGTGTTTACTTATTTAAGAACTATTTCAACTATGTTTGTTTCTTAAAGCAGATGGCTTGCTCTACGGCTAGTGGGGTGGCTATTCCGGAAGGTGACTTATTAGTCACCATCAGTCCATCTGAGAAAGTGTTCACTCACCTGGTACTCCTGTGAGCCTGGAGAAAGGCGTCTGCGTTGTGTATCCAGTTTAATGAATCTCCTGGCTACGGTCTCCATCCTGGCATGCAGGGCTCTGTACTCTTCGTACTCAGCATTGAAGTCATCTTTGTAACTCTGGCGTTGCTCATAAGAGACAATAGCAATGTATTTTCTAAGAAGGAAAGAGAGATAAGGATCGGTGGAGAGAAAGGACAAGCACAGTGAAGCGACTGTTGACACTGACTTTCGCATGTATCTCCAGCAACTGGATGTCACTCTGGCCTGTCTGTTGCCAGGTCACTCTCGCATAGGACCTTCCAGGCGAAACGATCAGACAGAAGGCCCTAAGGGTGACCATGGAGAACCAATACGGAAGAGATCTCAGTGGTGATGGAATTCAGAAGGGACCCCATAGAAAGAAAAGTGTTTACACAGACTTGCTCCCAGAGCCTCCCCTGTCTCAGATAATTTACTAGCACACCGTAGAGGAGATCAAGCCATCTGTTATGAAGACACAAGGACTTGATGGGTAACGTGACACTAGGGGAATGCCAGTCACCGAGCTCTGAAGTCAAAGCTGTCCTAGGACTCACTGCTTTGTGAGAGGTGTCTTTTAGACCTGTGACAAGCAGAAATCGTCAACAAGGGGCTTCTGGTTTGCTCTCTTTGTTCCTTTTCTGATATTTCTAACTAGACAATTTAAAAAAAAAATGACAGAAAGACCCTCCACCAAAAAAATAGGTCTCCTAGTTTTATATCTCCCCTCACTTTTGAATAAAGAAAGGTTTGTTTTTTTTTTTTTTTGGTTTTTCGAGACAGGGTTTCTCTGAATATCTCTGGCTGTCCTGGACTCGCTTTGTAGACCAGGCTGGCCTTGAACTCACAAAGATCCGCCTGCCTCTGCCTCCCAAGTGCTGGGATTAAAGGCATGCGCCACCACCGCCCGGCTAGGTTTGTTTTTTATATGTATGTGTGAGTGGCTGCATATGTGTGTACTTGTGTGCCTGATGCCCCACGGAATTTAGGACAGGGCATCAGAGATCCTCTTCAACTAGAGTCACAGACAGCTATAAGCCATTTAATGTGGGTGCTGGGAACAGAATCTTAGTCTTCGTGAAGAGCAGATAATGCTCTTAACCACAGTTCTCTCTCTCTAGACTTTCCCATTTGGTTTCTTGAGACACAGCCTCATAATGCCCAGGTTGGCCTCCTTTCTACCACATAGCTGAGGCTGGCCTTGAAATCCTGATCTTCCTACAGCTACTTTCGGAGCAATGAGATTACAGGTGCGCACTACCACACACAGCAGATGTCCCTAGCACTTTCCGACAGTACGTCATAAACAACAGAAGGCCAGTGTTGTACTGCTTAGTCTAATTTACTGTCTAACAAAACACCACAAAACCAGTGGCTAGTACTGAGAACCTAATAAGTGAAGGCCATCTTGCCAATGTGCCAGGTGACTCCCCAGTAAATCAGTTAACAGGTCATCTTCATAGGGAAACAAACAGTATCATTAGTTCACAGTCAGCTGTCTTTTTTGCCCTTTGTTTTCCTGCCACAGAAGGTCCAATTTCCTTGATTATTTTTAGGTCAAAACTGATGTCGGCCAGCTGGTGAGAGCTGCAATGTGTCCTGAGGTGCACACTTGGTTCTTACAGTGGTGACATCTGGGAACTTGGGCCTCTCCAATTGGTTTTATATAATCTTACTGTTTTATTTAAGTTGCTGTATCATAAATGCCTTGCTGGGAAAGTGGGAAAAGTGATGTAGTGTGCAAAGCAAGTGTCCTCATTAATATTTTTATTTTTGCTGAGTTCCACAGTGTGGAGTTGGGTTTTCTAAGTGTAACTGAGATAGTGGTAGTGTGCTGATTTAGGCTGCCCTCCTGGTCTCAGCGGCAAAAGGACCTCTGCCAGCCAGGCAGGGAGCATCCTCCCAGACATGCTGTCATAGTGCATGCCAGGGGAGCCCCGAGGGTGGATGAGGTTCCTGGGAATAAGTGTATATAAGTAAAGCCTAAGCCAGTCTTGAAACTCAGGGTTAATATGTTATGTAATGTATTTGTTTCATTTTCTAAGATTCTGAATTTTGGTATTTTATTTAATTACATTGTTAAGAAAAAATACCAACTAGGCCAACAATTGTGTTGCTGTTTGGTACTGGTATTTTAACAAAAATCATAATTTTTAACAATTTCTTATGATTTTGCAGTTGGTTTTTAATGAAGTAACAGAATAAAAACACAAATATGAGATAAGTCACAACTGTAAGTAACAAAAGCACTCTTAGTATATACAAAATTATTGTGGCTAAATATGAATTAGTCAAAGACTGATCATGGAGTTTTTATTGGGTCTTCTTTTAGTTTTTTCATGAGGTAACCTCAGTTCTGTGTTTTGGAAATGTTCTTAGTTTTAGAAAATAACTGTGTTGGTTGGTACAAAGCTTAGATTTTAGTTTGGGTAAAATGCATCACTTTTATTTAAGTAAATTCAGCATGCAGTAAAAGCCTTAGAAATGTGAGAAATACACAAACTTTGTGGAGGCAGAGGATCACACTGCTTAGTGATCCTTCCCTGCTGAAAGACTGCATTAACACATTAGGACTGACCTAAGCACTTCTTAACTACAGTTAGTCAGTTAGGTTGTCAAACACAGCAACAGCTTCGAATCCATGGCAGACATTTTAGGGTACGTATCATTAGATGTAAAATTTACCACAGGAGGATGCTGTGATCCTGACTGTGCTACTCCTGGGCTCAACTTTCCCAAGTGTGAGGAGAGGCAGGTGGATGAAGGGGTGAAGCTCCTCACAATGGAGTCTGTGGGGATGTCACGGAAGGCTGGTGCTTCCATGACCAGGTGGCTACTTGCATCCATTACCTGATGGCGGAGCACTTAGTAAGGCTCCTCAGGCTCCTGCTAGCTGACAGCTGCTAACCAGATTAATGCTCTGGCTCTCCAGCAGCTGAAGCTTCCACACTGGTGTTAAGTAGAAGCAACAGCTTTGTAAATCTAAAATGTTCTCTCCTCTGGTAAAAAAACAGAGGATAAAAGGTTAAAAGTGTCGCCTAACTTTGCCCACTATGAGATCATGCTAACAAACAAATGTTCAGACAGCTCTGGTCATATCTTCACATTCTACGTTGAACCTATTTTGTAAATTTGTTTCATTTTGAAAGCTATCTGCTCTCAGAGCATTTTGCTCTTCCATGCTCCACTTTTCTAGGCACTTGCAACTTAATTATTTTCTTCTTACAGAAGCCTTTTATTGTATGAAAACGCTAGAATTACAAGTCCAAGTCATAATTTCTGTGATAAGCAGTTACAAAAACATTCCCAGCTCAGCATTTAGCAACTTGTTGTCACAAGAAAAACTTATACCTGGTACTAAAGGGAAATGATCCAACTTTACTCTTCTTTCCTCTTAAAATTAATTCAAGAAAAAGACCTTTATTTACATAAAACTGAACTTAGGCCTGCTGTGTATTGTTGGGGCAGAGGTTCAAGTTCTGTCAGTCCTGTGGCCCCCTAGGGCTGTGCACTGATGGACTGACTGCCAGCTTTGAAGCCTAGATGCTCAGCCTGGCCCTGGAACAAAGAACAAGCCAATGAGGAGTACCCTGAGCAGGGGGCACAGCCTGCTCCGGCAGACGGTGGCCTGGGGACAGCAGGCCTAATGGCAGCCTTTCAATTGCAGAGGTGGTTCCAAGACTCTATTTCTGGAATTTCTTACTTTTTTGATTTGCAAACGATGGGAAAAGAATTTGTGAACTTTCTAAAATTAAACAGCTCTCTACATGGGCAGACTTACATCAAATAATCTGGGAGTTCAATTGTTGAAGAAGGCTCCATGGAGGCCGTGCAACCTTCTTTAACTCCTATGAAGGGGGAAAAAAAAATCAGAGAGTTCATCAAGCAGTATGGTTATCAAATGCCTCTAACTTTAAAATAGATTAGAAACATCTGGAACACTTTTCCTCAAATTCTTTTCTTCCACCTCAATAAGCAACAGCAAGCACAGAGTACAATGGAATACACACAATGGAGGCCTGTGACCAGCACCAGCAGAGCTGACTGCAGGCATTTATGCCCTGGCTACTGCAGTGTCTGCACAATACAGGAATTCCACCTTAACCCAAGGGCAGTCTTCTATTCTTCCATCAACAGTTGTGGCATCTGCCTAGCCATTGAAGCACCGTGTGCAAGTCAGACAATGGAAGATACAAATTTTACATCAACATCTACTTTTCACAGGATTCAAGCAAGGCAGACGAAACCATAAAGTCAGGTAGCAGGGTGTTTGGGTCACTCTCTTTACTGTCACCCTTTGCATAGCCATGGAGTGGTACTGGTAGGAAGTTTCTCCACTGGTTCACAGCAAGGCATTAATGAAAGTGGCTGCATACTCTTCTGACCTGTGGTTCTCACAGCACTAGTCACACAATTTAAGGGAAAACAATAGAAAATGTTGTAGTCATTCAAGGCTATGCTGTTAAAAGTGTATAAATTCCCAGTATTATACTGTTTAACACAGCCACCAGGGGCTATGTTTAGACATTTTATTAAGGTTGTTTTGTATTGTTTTTCAAAATCAAGGCACACTTAGTAACTCTAAATCTAATTTGCTGGCAAAACATATGTTCACTATAAAATAAACATGAATATCTAACAAATTCTCAGTCTTAAGTAAATTACACACGCTCAGCGGGTTTATTGTTCACCTATATAAATTTGACTTGGGCATCGTCAATAGAGTCTTTAAGGAAGAAGCTCAGGCACAGAATCCTTGCTTCTTGACACAGCACACTGGAATCCAGGCTTCTCGACTCTAGACTGACTCAGAGTCACCCTATGAGGGTACAAGTGTAAAAGGAGGGAGTATGCAGAAATCTGGCTTATTAACTCTAAGCATGAACTTTATGGTTTATCTGATTAACTTGTTAACTCTAATCATAAACTCTAGAGTTTATCCTGAGTTGACAAATTCAAGTCCAGAAAGTGTTGTAGGTGGGAAAATAACTTATACTTTGGCCACTACACAGTACTGTGGTGATTTATACCCTTCAGGAGATGCACTGCGTCATGAATACACCCAATCCAGGCCA